>CAJGYO010000006.1:35714262-36114262 GCA_904845875.1 Miscanthus lutarioriparius | reverse complement strand
GACAAGTGACAAGGGGAGAGGGCGGCAACGGTCCCCACTCCGCCAAGGGCGGGTGACGCCACACCCCGCTGCGTTGAGTTCCGGGCGACGCGGAACGTGAACATCGGCCCCGGGGATGCCCGACGCCTAGACCTAGAGCAACTCCATGAGCTCTAGGCAAAAGTCGACCAAGATCGACTCCTGCTGCAGCAGCTCCGAGACACTCTCGAGCAGGAGCAGCAAGGCCGCGGTGACGGCGGAGGGGCCCGATAGAGGGCCCACGACGTGCACCGCCGCATCAACAACGACGAAGCAAGCGAGCAACCCCCAATCTTCAATCACGCTAGCCAGAACATCGTGGCGGCGGCGATGCTAGTGCGAGCGATGCCCGAGCCCTCTACCACGGAGGGGCGACGGGTCCACGGCAAGCTCTGAGACCTTCTCGAGACCATCGTAGTACAGCAGGCCAAGAGCTCCTCGTCTCGGCGACGTGAGAACATCTCGAAGCGGCCCTCGGTGCACGATCACCTCAAGGCCCCCTCAGTCCACGACGCCCGGCCAATAAGCGCGCGAGGCGCAAGAGGACCATGACGTGGTCGTGACGCGACGGCGCCATGACAACGACAGGCTCGCCTGAGGTTACCACCCACACCGAGGTGGCCTGCTGACGACAAATGGGAGGACCGCAGTCCTTCTCTGGGCCGCTGGCCCTAGAGTCTTTAGTAAGGCCATCCATGCGGCGCTCCATTCCACGCCATTTGACAATCGACCAATCTCGCAAAGTATAATGGCGAGACCAACCCCGAGCTGTGGCTGGCCGACTATGGCCTGGCTTGTCGGCTAGGTGGTGCGAAAGCGATGACTCGCTCATCATCCGTAACCTCCCTTTGTTCCTATCGGACTCACATATGAGCTTTAACTCGAACACCTCCTCCCTCTCAAATTCTGGCCAGCGCGACTTGGTCAAGGTCTTCGTCGGAATTTCCGGGCACGTGTCGCGCGCCCAGGAACTTCTGGGACCTCAAGAGTTGTCGCCGAGCCGACGAGTCTCTCCGAGACTTCATCCGGGCGCTTTCCAAGCAAATACCGAGTTGCCCAAATACCGGTGACTCGAAAGTTGTCCAGCTTTTCTCTCGGCACCTCCCGCAAAGACTGGTCCGAGAGTTAGGCCGAACGCATACCAACTTTACGGGCCAAGCTCCTTGACGTCGCCACCAACTTCGCCTCGGGCCAAGAAGAAGGTTGTCGAGGCCATCTTCCCGATGGCGAAGCAAAGGGAAGCGGAGGAACGAGACCTCTGGGGCCTCGCCCTCCCATTTCCCCAAGAAAAAGAAAAAGGGGCGCCAAGGGAAGCAAGAGGCCCTCGAGGCCGAGGTTGTCGCAGCCGTTGAAGGGTCGAGATGGCGGACTAGAGGGGGGGTGAATAGTCTTTTCTACAAATAATCGCGTCGGCTAACCGATATAAATGCGGAATTAAAACAATCGGTCTAGCCAAGACTACACCCCTCTATATATGTTCACTAGCACCTTGCAAAGATACTAATAAAGCAACTAAGGTGCCGGGCTAGCTAGAGCTCTCCTAAACAATTCTAGGAGCAAGGTCACACAAACCTATGCCACTAGTACTTTAAGTAACAAGGGAGCTCCTACACATGCTAGTAAGCAAAAGCACAAAGCTAACTAACCTCACTAGCAATGCTCAATAACAAGGCAACCAATGCCTAATTAGAGAGCGCAAATACTTAGCTACACAAACTAAGCAATGTGACTAACAAGGTTACTAAAACCAAATTAGCCACGCAAGGGAGCTACTTCTATGCTACACAAGCAAGAAGGTAATTAGCTAGCTACACAAGCTATCTAATTACAAGAGCAACTACACAAGCTTAAGATATATATATAAGTAATTGCAAGCTTGTGTAATGGGGATGCAAACCAACGGGAAGAACAAGGTTGACACGATGATTTTTCTCCCGAGGTTCACGTGTTTTGCCAACACGCTAGTCCCCGTGTGTCGACCGCTCACTTGGTGGTTCGGGCGACTAATTAGCATCACCCCGCTAAGCCCGCACGTCGGGCACCGCAAGAACCTACCCCTTGAGTGAGGGTAGCTCAATGACATGCTTTACTAAAGTTGCTCTTCATGACTCCAGGGCGAGCACAATGCCCTCACAAGCACTTCTCCGGAGCGCCGCACAAGCTTCTTGGCGCTTGACGGAGACCACCACCAAGTTGTCTAGGAGGTGGCAACCTCCAAGAGTAACAAGCACCACCGGCTCGCAACTCGATCACCTAGTGCCACTCGATGCAACCTCACGACGCAATCGCACTAGAATCGCTCACTCACACAATCGAATGATCACTATCAAGTATATGTGTGATGGAGGGCTCCAAGCACTCACAAGCATGGACACTAAGTCCCTTGAGGTGCTCAACCCAGCCCATGGCCGAGGGCCACTTCTATTTATAGCCCCAAGGGCTAAACTAGCCGTTACCCCTTCACTTTGGGCAACGGTCGGGGACGACCGGACGCTCCTCGTCCGATCGACCGGACGCTGGACCTCTCGGCGTCCGGTCGTCGCGATGCACGCCACGTGTCCCCTCCTTCAAACGCTGTTCACTGGATCTCAACGGTCATCTCGTCGATCGGACGCTCCAGCAAGAACCGGCCGGACGAAGAACCCCTGTGGTCCGGCCGTTTCGATAGAGTACCGACCTCGACCGGACGCGTCCGGTCACACTTGATCGGACGCAGCCAGTCCGGTCACACTCCACTTCTGCGTCAGACGTCACCGACCGGACGTAGCTCCTGCCACAGCGTCCGGTGCATTCAGATCCAGCGTCCGGTCGGGCTTGACCGACGCCAAAGATCTCTGCGCGACTAACTTCGTTTTCACTTCTAACTTCATCACCCTTGCTCCAATGTGCTAACCACAAGAACTTGCATCCGGCGCAATAGAAAATAGGCATTCTATTTTCCCGAAAGCGAGGGAGAGAGGGACCCAAACCCATCTCACCCCTGCAAACACCACCTCCTTTGTAAATGTGCCAACACTACCAAGTGTACACCACCATGTGTATGTGTGTTAGCATTTTCACAATCATTTCCCAAAGGATGTTAGCCACTCATCTTGCCACGCCACTCGATCCTAGCGACAATGCAAAGTTAGATCACTCGAGTGGCACTAGATGACCGATATGCAAACAAGTTTGCCCCTCTTGATAGTACGGCCATCTATCATAAACCCGGTCATAAACTTCTCTACACACCTATGACCGGTGAAATGAAATGCCCTAGGTTATACCTTTGCCTTGCGCATTCCATTCCATCTCCTTCAATGTCGATGCAACACATGCACCAACACGATCAACAATGATATGATCCACTTCATATCATCACGTGATCATATTGGTTCATCGATCTTGACTTCACTTGCCCTTCACCGTTGCCATCATCCATCGGCGCCAAGTCTTGCTCAAGTTTCACCGCCACGCGGTCCATCACTCCAAAGCCTTCGACTTGCCCTTCACGCTTGCAACCGGTCCATCAAGCCAAGTCTTGTCTTGATCTTCTCCACTTTGATCACATGACTCAATGTCATGTCTCATGTGCAATAAGCTCCTTCATCATCACATGTGTGAGCTTTGCAACATCTCCAAGCCATTTTCACCTCCATGGCATATGTTGCTCATACACATGTACCTGTGGACTAATCACCTGTGTATCTCACATAAACACAATTAGTCCACCTAGGTTGTCACTCAATTACCAAAACCAACAAGGACCTTTCAGCCGTGGATCGTAGGAATCCCCGAGGCCCCGCCAGAAGCCCCGGACTATTCGACGACATGCTCAAGAAGCCGTGCCCTTACCATCAGGGCCCGGTAAAGCACACCCTCAAAGAGTGCACCATGCTCCGACGCTACTACGCCAAGCTCGGACTTCCCAACGACAACGCCAGGAAGAAGGGCGCCGGCGACAAAGACAACGACAGGGACGACGGGTTCCCTGAAGTGCACAATGCCTTCATGATCTTTGGCGGGCCTTCAGCGTGCCTCACAGCGCGTCAACGAAAGAGGGAACGCCGGGAAGTCTTCTCGGTTGAGGTAGCTACTCCCTAGTACCTTAACTGGTCTCGGGAGGTGATCACCTTCGATCGGGAGGACCACCCCAATTATGTCCCAAACCCCAGGCAATACCCGCTCGTCGTCGACCCGATTATCTGCAACACTCGGCTCACCAAAGTGCTGATGGACGGAGGTAGCGGCCTCAACATCCTCTACGCCAACACCATGGAGCTCCTAGAGCTCGACCAGTCGATGCTCCGAGGGGGTGCCGCACCTTTCCACGGCATCATGCCAGGGAAGCGCGCACGACCCCTCGGACGCATTGATTTGCCGGTCTGCTTCGGCACTCCCACCAACTACCGCAAAGAGATCCTCACCTTCGAAGTGGTTGGATTCAAGGGAACCTACCACGCCATTCTGGGGCGCCCGTGCTACGCCAAGTTCATGGCGGTCTCGAACTACACCTACCTCAAGCTCAAAATGCCCGGCCCCAACGGCATCATCACCATCGAGTCCACGTACGAGTATGCATACGACTGCGACATCGAATGCATCGAATACGCAGAGGCTATCGTGGAGGCCGAGGCACTCATCGTTAACCTCGACCAACTCGGTAGCGAGGTACCCGACTCCAAGCGCCGCGCCGGGACTTTCGAGCCCACAGAGACTGTCAAGCTCATCCCGATCGACCCCAACTGCTCCAACGGCCGAACGTTGAGGGTCAGCACCACCCTCGACAGCAAATAGGAAGTTGTGCTCGTCGACTTCCTCCGCGCGAATGCCGATATGTTCGCATGGAGCCCCTCAGACATGCCGGGCATACCGAGGGAGGTCGCTGAGCACGCCTTGGACGTCTGGTCCGGCTCCAGACCTATGAACCAGCGCCTACACCGATTCGACGAGGAAAAGCGCAGGGCCATCGGCGAGGAGGTGCAGAAGCTCTTGGCGGCTGGATTCATCAAGGAAGTATCCCATCCAGAGTGGTTAGCCAATCCTGTACTAGTTAGGAAGAAAAATGGAAAATGGAGGATGTGCGTAGACTACACCGGTTTAAATAAAGCATGTCCAAAGGTTCCATTCCTGTTGCCACGGATCGATCAAATCGTTGACTCCACTGCAGGATGTGAGACCTTATCCTTCCTTGATGCGTATTCTGGTTACCATCAGATCAAGATGAAAGAGTCCGACTAGCTCGCGACTTCTTTCATCACCCCATTCGGCATGTACTGCTATAGAACTATACCATTTGGTCTCAGAAACGCAGGGGCCACATACCAACGGTGCATGACCTAGGTCTTTGGCGAGCACATCGGGCAAACTGTCGAGGCCTACGTGGACGACATCGTAGACAAGACCAGAAAGGCCAGTAACCTCATCGATGACCTGGAGATCGCCTTCAAATGCCTCAGGGAGAAGGGCATCAAGCTTAACCCCGCGAAGTGTGTCTTTGGGGTCCCCCGAGGCATGCTCTTGGGATTCATAGTCTCAAAACGCGGCATCGAGGCCAACCCAGAGAAGGTCTCGCCGTAACCAACATGGGGCCGATCCGAGACCTCAAGGGAGTACAGAGAGTTATGGGATGTCTTGCGGCCCTGAGTCGCTTCATGTCGCGCCTTGGCGAAAAAGGTTTACCTCTGTACCGTCTCTTGAGAAAATCCAAACGCTTTTCCTGGACCCCCGAGGCCGAAGAGGCCCTCACCAAGCTCAAGGCATTACTCACCAACCCCCCCCGTCCTGGTACCACCAATCGAGGGCGAGGCTCTCTTACTCTACGTCGCCGCAATGACCCAGGTGGTCAGCGCGGCAGTAGTAGTCGAGAGGCAAGAGGAGGGGCATGCTCTATCTATCCAACGACCCATTTACTTCATTAGCGGTACTCTCCGAAACTAAGACATGCTACCCCATATCCGTAAGTGGTCTTCGCCATAGTCTTGGCTCGGCGCAGTCACTGCGTTACTACTTGAATCCCACCCGGTGACCGTGGTGTCATCCTTCCTCCCGGGGAGATAATCCGAACCGGGAGGCCTCGGGTAGAATAGCCAAGTGGGCTTTGTCGAACTCATGGGGAGGCCACATCTTTTTGCGCCCTCGAAAGCAATTAAATCTCGTGTCATAGTCGATTTTGTGGTGAGTGGACCGACACCCGCCTACCACCGCTAAAATCCAATCGAAATCTTTGGACCATGTACTTTGATGGGTCTCGATGAAGACCGGGCAAAGCGGTGTCCGCTTTTCATCCCCCCTCGGGTGCATGTGCGTTACAAATCCGGCTCCACTTAGCCGCCTCCAACAACGTGGCGAATCACGAAGCCCTCGTCAACGGCCCGCAGATCGGCTTGCCGAGCTTGGAGTCGCGGCGTCTCGGCGTCTAAAGGCGATTCACAACTCGGCGTCGACCCAATCATGAAGGACTCGAATTGTCACAACCCCAAAATGGAGGCGTACTGCAAACTGGTACGTCGCCTTGAAGATAAATTTGACGGTCTCGAACTCAACCACATTGCGCGAAAGTTCAACGAGGCCGCGGACGAACTGGCAAAGATGGCATCGGCTCGGGCCTCGGTCCCCCCAAACATATTCGCCAGAGACCTGCACAAGCCCTCGGTGGACTATGCCTCGGCAACACAAGAGGGCCCACCGGCCGAGACACCCACAGGGCCCGAGGCCCCCTCTGTTACCGAGACCCCGGCGGCCGAGCCCGAGGCCATGGAAATCGATGCAGAGCCTCCCCAAGCCAACCAGGGGGCGGATTGGCGGGTCCCCCTCCTTGATCGCCTCGTTCGAGGAGTGCTTCCTGAGGACAGGACTGAGGCCCAATGGCTTGCGTGACGAGCCAAAACTTACGTCATCAGTAACGGCGAGTTATACAGACAAAGTCCATCCGGCGTTCTCCAACGATGCATCACCACCAAGGAAGGCCAAGCCCTACTTTGGGACTTACACGCCGGAGCCTGTGGACACCATGCTGCGCCTCGGACGCTCGTCGAAAACGCTTTCCGCCAAGGGTTCTACTGGCCAGCGGCGGTTGCCGACGCCACCAAGCTAGTACGCTCCTGTGAGGGATGTCAGTACTATGCACGGCAGACGCACCTCCCGGCCCAAGCCCTCCAAACCATCCCTATCACATGGCCGTTCACCGTATGGGGACTGGACATAGTTGGGCCTCTGCAGAAAGCCCCCGGGGGCTATACCCACTTGTTGGTAGCTATCGACAAGTCCTCCAAGTGGATTGAGGCTCGACCGATCACTCAAATCAAATCCGAGCAAGCAGTATTGTTCTTCACGAACATCGTCCACAGGTTCGGAGTTCCAAACACCATCATCACCGACAATGGGACACAATTCACCGGACATAATTTCTGACGTTCTGTCACGACCACCACATCCGCGTGGTCTGGTCGGCCGTAGGACACCCTAGGACGAACGGCCAAGTAGAACATGCCAACGGTATGATTCTTCAGGGCCTCAAGCCAAGGATATACAACCGGTTGAAGAAATTCGGCAAGAAATGGTCGATCGAACTCCCGTCGGTCATCCGGAGCCTAAGGAATACACCAAGCCAAGCCATGGGGTTCACGCCATTCTTCCAGTCTATGGAGCCGAGGCCATCCTCCCCACAGACTTGAGTACGGTTCCCCGAGGTTACAGCCTACAACGAGCAAAGCAACCGCACTACCATGAGGACGCCCTCGATCAACTAGAGGAAGCTTTGAGGCGTTATGTTTGCTACACTCGGCCAAGTACCAAAGAAGCCCTACGACTCTATCAAGCTGGCGCATTCAAAGTCGAGACACAAGGCGGGCGATGTGGTGCTAAGATCGAGGCGAGCAACAAGGGCCGCCACAAGTTGACCCGCCATGGGAAGGGCCGTACATTGTCGCCCAGTCTTTGAGACCCGGGACCTACAAGTCGCCAACGAGAAGGGCGAAGTCTTCACCAACGCTTGGAACATAGAACAGCTACGTTGTTTCTACCCTTAAACTTCCAAGCATTGTATACATTTTTTCTCGAAATATATTAAAGAAGCGTTCTTTAGTTGCTCTAATTTTCGAGATCGACGTTGCGATAACGCTATGAGCGAGGCTCGGCTCTGCCTCTGCAGAACCAGGCCTCCCTCAGGGACTAGAAGCGGGGGGAACCCCCTAAGTCCCAGGCACTATTTTTTAATCGTTTTTTGAATAAATTCCCATGCCAAACTCTCTCGCGTACTCTGACAGGTCGATTGTAAAAAATCTAAGGACCAAAAGCGTGCCTCGAGTGCAAAAGGCCGGCTGAGCCACGAGACTGCCTACGCCTCTAGGCTACGGCAACTCCCTCACCACCTTCCGCCAGAGGGGTAGCTCAGGTTTCGAGGAAATCGTTTGCAGAGACTTGTCTAGAAACAAGGCAGAGGACAGAGACTCGGAAAAATAATATAAGCCGATTAAAAAAGCATGTGCACGAGTACTTCAAAGGCCTCGATGGCCACAAACGTCCCGACACGACAATAACTTAATTCATTTACATGGCCCCTTTGGCCCAGATCACAGCTCGGGATCTCCTACATCGGCGGCGGGCGCAGAGGGAACCACTTCTTCCTCAAACAGACTGGCCAGCGCCGTCCCAGGGACCTCAGCCGCTTCCATCAGCTTGGCGACCTCCTCATCAGCCTCCTCGTCATCATCAGGCAAAATGTAACCGTCGCTGACGGCCTTGAGGTTGATGGCGTAGTGCGAGGAGACGACGGCCAAGGCACGCTTAATGCCTATATGCAACGCCGCCCGAAGTCGCTCCCGCACTTGGCCACTCAACGCAGCCAGGTGGCTCCTAAGGGAGCTACCTGACTGAGCCCCCTCAACAACCAGAGCCTCACAGACGGTACGAGCGGCGGCCTGCAGCGCGTCGTGCTCCTCGATCTCGGCCTCGAGCGTCGCCTGCACAGCAACAGAGGCTTCTGCCACCCGGGAAACCTCCTTCTCCAACCCTGCCCCAAAACGAGCAGGATGAGGTTCAGCACAAGAGAAGAATAAGTCAAACAGGGGCAAAGGCCCACGGGACTTACCCTCGGATTTCTCTCTCCAGTGCTGGACCTTGACCCATGACGCCTCGGTCGCCTTGGAGGCCTCCTTCTCCAGCTCTGTACCACACCAGAGAGTTAGGGAGCCGAACGCAAGAAAAATAAACAAAATAAAGGGATCAGAGCTTACCCTCGAACTTCCCCTTCCAAGCCAAAGCATCGACCCGAGAGGCCTCGGCCGCCTTGAGGGCCTTGTCCAGGGCGCCCTTTATCTCACCCAACTGTGCAGCAATGGACTTGGCAGAGACCGTCGCCTCTTCAACCCGGGAAAGAAGGACGTCCCGCTCGCCGGCCACCCGGGTCAGCTCCTCTTCCAGCTCCTTGACTCGCGCCGCCAAAGGAGCGGCCTGCTCCCGAACCGTGGCCGCCTCGGCTTTTATATCTACACAGCGAAGGCGGAGGTCCTCCACCTCCGTGCTCCGAGCCGATAGAAGCTCGTTGGCGCTCGCGAGCAGGTCCTTCTGCTGCCCAAGTTGGTCCCAGACGTCCCTCTCTTGACAAAGGAACAACGACTTCCTGAGAGACCAGGCCTCGAGCTCCTAGGTAGGTAGAACAAGGGTCATGCATCGTGAAAAGACTCAGAACAAAACGACACCGCACGAGAAAGGAGGACGCATACCTGGGCGATGCCGGGCAGATCATCGTCCATGACGGACAACGCCATTCGCAGCGACTGCACCGCCAGCCGGCGATATTGCTCGAAGGAGCTCCAGCGCCCCCCCTCGACCGCATCCTCGAGGGCAAATAGAGGCTCCCCCTCCGGGTCGTCCTGGCTCAGCCATGATACACGTGGGTGATTCCACCCACGGGGCTCGGGTCGTACCCGCGCGAGGGCCGAGTTCCCCTCGCTAGGAGCTAGAACTGGTTGCTCGGCGGTGCTATCGGCCTTGACATCTGCTGCCTCCTTCCCCCAGGAAGTATCGGCAGGAGAGGTCGCCTGAACTCCCACCTCCCGGGCGCTCTCCTGCGACGGCGGCAGGCCTTGGTCCAGGGGCGGCAACAAAGGATGTTCCACCTCCATCTCAGAATCCCGGGCCGCCGCACTCGTCTCGACCATTTTGGCCTCGGAAGTCCCAGGGGCCTCGGCTTTGCTCCCGGCCTCGGCGACTGGGGGCACCCTGGCCCCATCGGACTCATGGGCCTCGACAACGCGTGGCGTAGGCCCTTCCTCCTTCGTCTACTCTGTAACCACCCTAGGAGCCTCTTCCAGAACGACCGACCTCTTCAGGTCGGCCCCGGCCGGCGCCGCGTCAGGCTGCACGGCGGGCTGCGCCTCCGCCACCTGGTGAGCAGGGGGACTGGCGCTAACTTTGAGTGCCTTGCGCGGCGCCAAGGCTGGCACCTCCACCTGACGCTTCCGACTGAAGGCAGAGCACCCACTTGGTCAGCTTATGACCATAAAGCAAGCAGGGGACGATGCAAACTCACCTTGAGCGGGGTTGCAGCCGTTTCGGCACCGCAACCCTCCTCTGCAACAGCGGCGGCGGCGGCAGAGACACGGCCCTGGTATCCACTGGCGCCAGCCGACCCTCGTCGGACTCCGACACCCCCTCAACCCTCTACGGAGCCAGTTGCGTCGCCTCCACCGCCGCCTGCGCCACCACTACCATCGAGCCCAATGGGCCAACGGCACGCTTCCCTAGTGCCCGTAGCTCGGGCGTATCAGCCTCGGACGCGGGGTAAGCGATCGCCGACCCCAGGGCGCCACCTCCTCCTCCCCCTGGAAACGCCGGGCTGCTCGTCGACACCCCGGGCACTGTCTCCCTGACATCGGGGAGGTGGTCCAGGGGACCTCGCCCCCCCTCGATCCCGCCGTCTTCATCCGAAGAGTTCTCTGATGGCGACGGCGACGGAGACAACTCCACCGGGAGACCATCCTGCTTTTGACGCCGGCGACGTTTCTCCAGCGCTTCGTGCTCGAGTATCTTCTTGTCGCGCTTTGCTGCCCTGGCGTCCTTCTTCTTCTTCTGCGCCTCAGCATGTGCTCGGTTCATCGCCCGCCACCTTGCATCATCGGGAACGGGTGGTGGGGAGGCTCGCACGTCTCTCATCCCCTACGGGAACGACGAGCGCGAGTAAGCAAACGGAAAAACGATGAGGAGCGAGGAGGCCTTGGGGGCTGCAGCGGCACAAGACTTACCAGGGAGAGATACCCCCGCGACGGGCGCATAACAATGTGGGTCAGGCCACCGCTCTTCATCTTCCCATCCACCGCCTCCCTGACCCGATGTAAAACCGCATCATCGGAGAGGGCGGTGGCAGACATCCGGATGCCCTCGATTGGCTCACCCGGTTTCATTTCGAACAGGCGCCGCCGCCGAGCCATCAGCGGCAGCACCCTCCGGTGGTGGAAGGCCGCCACGACCACGGCCGCCGTAAGGCAGCAGTTCCGCAGCTTCTCTAGCCCATCCAGGAGCGGCTACAGCCTGGGCTGCTCCTCCCTCGGGACGCCATACCTCCACTTCTCCGGACAGTCCTCCATGATCCGTCCGGTATAAGGAGGAAGTTCGCCGTCGTCGTTGCGGAGGTAGAACCAGCTGGTGTACCAGCAGCGATTGGACGACGCAAGCTGGGCCAGGATGTAGAGGTGCTGCCGGTCTTGGCGCACCTGGAGAGTACAGCCGCCGGCCCTCACCATCTTCCTCGTACCCCCCATACCCGCCGGTTTGGTGGTATGCCCCGCTCGAAAGAGGTGGAGCCACAGCTCCCAATGGGGGGCAATCCCCAGATACCCCTCGCAGACGGCGACGAAAATAGCCGCCTGCGCGATGGAGTTGGGGTTGAAGTTGTGTAGCTCCACCCCGTAGTAATGCGGGAGCGCCCGCATGAATCGGTCCGCCGGCACGCCGAGACCACGCTCGTGGAAAGAGACGAAGCTCACGACGTACCCCACGGGTGGCCTCGGCTCCGGCTCGCTGAGCGGGGCGATCCATTCCGACCTATCGGGGTCGGTGATCGGGAGGAGAAGG
Organism: Miscanthus lutarioriparius; assembly: GCA_904845875.1. Classification (NCBI taxonomy): domain Eukaryota; kingdom Viridiplantae; phylum Streptophyta; class Magnoliopsida; order Poales; family Poaceae; genus Miscanthus; species Miscanthus lutarioriparius. The sequence goes on along the minus strand of CAJGYO010000006.1, from coordinate 36,102,190 downwards.
CCATCGTCGACGAGAGACTGTAGCATCTCCACGGACACATCGGATAGATCCCAAGGGTCTGCCTCGATGACAACAATGTCGCCGGCCATGAGTGCGGTGGAAGGCTCGACTACAGCGGTGAGTCTCTCTCTCTCTCTCTCTCTCTCTCTTTCTCTCTCTCTCCCTTGCTCTCTCTCTCTCTCGCTCTTCTCCCTTCTTCTCCCCGGCGCTCTCTGTTCTTGGCAACGGACAGGCAACGGAGAGTAAGGAGGGAAGGGGCGAGCCCCGTTTTGTATTTATGCAGGGTAAGGACGAAATGGACAAGCGATGAAATCGGGGAAGTTTTCCTCGAGTTCAGGCATGATTAATCCAGATCTGATTCTACCGCCCACGCGTCCACCTTTTCCTCATTAAACGTGGGAACAGTTACGTACCATCCACTGATGCCACATCACGTCCGACCAATGCAGCAACAGACGTCGTTCCGCCCTCCCAGGAAATCGCCTAAAAAGGCACGCCGGCTGTTGTCGAATCAATGGGGGAAACATCCCCCTCCACCCTATTCCTTTTAGGTGAAGGAACTAGGCGTCGAGCCCATTACGGTCCAGGGGTTCGTAGGCTGGGCCCCTGAGGGTTTCGACAGCCGCCCCAGGACAGTAGAGTCAGGGACAACTATGGGTGAGCCCGTACATGGCCGAGACCCAAGCAAACGCAACGCTTGGGACGCCCTAAGTCGTGTTCGTGACCAGCAGGGAGTTCTCCGAATGGGACCCCACCGTAGGGAGGCGCCGAGCCCCTGGGGCCAATCGAACGGCCCCGGGACCCAATAGAGAAGCCCTCTAGTACCTTTGGAGTGCGTCTCTGGACCGCTAGCCGACCCTTATCGAATGGGGCACGGGCCTCCACTCGGACTTACCCGATAGCAGCTCACCGAGAGTGTCACCGCTCGCGCCCACCGAGGGTAGCTTGACATATTCCGCCCCTCCTTCCGAGCGAAAAGGATGCGCGAGGGTCGCATAAAAAGCCAGGGGAACTCCTGACCGCCCTCTCGCTCCGTGCGGAGGCTCGGAGGCTCTCCCTGCAAACCTTGTCGAGACCCAGCGACCTAGGCTCGCCCTCGAGGGGGCTCGACAAACAAACCCCTCCTTCCGAACGAAAAGGTTGCGCGAGGGTCGTACAAAAAGCCGGGGGAACTCCTGACGGCCCTCTTGCTCTGGGCAGAGGCTACGGGGCTCTTCCTGCAAATATGCCGAGGCCCCGCGACCCAGGCTCGCCCTCGAGGGGGGCTCAGCAAACAAACCCTCACGCGCGAGAGGCGTATAAAAAGCCAGGAAAGCACCCGACGGCCCTCTCGCTCCGTGCAGAGGTTAGGGGGCTCTTCCTGCAGGTTTGCCGAGACCCCGCGACCCAGGTTCGCACACGAATGGGCTCGGCAAATAACCCCCTGACTGCCCTCTCGCTCTGTGAGGAGGCTCGGGGGCTCCTTCTGCACTCAAGACAAGCACAAGCCACCCAGGCCCGCACTCATACATTCGAAAAAAGCAACAAAAAGGGCGCCGAGCCTGTTACGGTCCAGGGGTTCGAAGGCTGGACCACCAAGGGTTTCGACAGCCGCCCCAGGACAACAGAGTCAGGGACAACTATGGACGACCCATACATGGCCATGGCCTGAGCAAGCGATCGCTCGGGATGCCCTAAGTCGTGTTCGAGACCAGCGAGGAGTTCTCCGAATGGGATCCCACCGTAGGGAGGCGCCGAGCCCTCGAGGCCAATCAAACGACCCTGGGACCCAATAGAGAAGCCCTCTAGTACCTTTGGAGTGCGTCTCTGGACCGCTAGCCGACCCTTATCGAATGGGGCACGGGCCTCCACTCAGACTTACCCGATAGCAGCTCACCGAAAGTGTCACCGCTCGTACCCACCGAGGGTAGCCTGGCACATTCCACCCCTCCTTCTGAATGAAAAGGAAGTGCGAGGGTCGTATAGAAAAGCTAGGGGGAACCCCTGACGGACCTCCCCGCAGAGGCTAAGGGGCTCTCCCTGCAACTTTGCCGAGACCAGCGACCAAGGTTCGCACTTGAGGGGGCTCGGCAAACAAACCCCTCCTTCCGAACAAAAAGGTTGCGCGAGGGTCATACAAAAAGCCAGGGGAACTCCTGATGGCCCTCTTACTCCGTGCAGAGGCTAGGGAGCTCTTCCTGTAGATACGCTGAGGCCCCGCGACCCAGGCTCGCACCCGAGGAGGTCACAACAAACAAACCCTCACGCGCGAGAGGCGTATAAAAATCCAGGAGAGCACCTAACGGCCCTCTCGCTCTGTGCAGAGGCTAGGAGGCTCTTCCTGCAAAGTTTGCCGAGACCCAGCGACCCGAACTCGCATTCACAGGCCCTACGAGCACGATAAGACCCCTTGCTCAAACGGAGAAAAAAGCCCCTGAAGGAGTAAACCCACTCCTCCAGGGCCTCGGGGGCTACACCCGGCGGGTGCGCTCGCGCGCACCCACCAGAACCAGCAAGTACAAACCACGATCCCGACAGGAGCTATTGCGAACCAAGTCTCGTCAAAAACCTCAAGAGAGTGCCCGCACTCCTCCCGAGGCTCGGGGGCTACTGTCGGATACCACAAGAAGGGGTACCCTAAGCAAGATCCAAGAATATTGCTTAAGCCTTGCTAAAACCAAAGCCAAAAGACTACTGCAAGGTCTCGGCAGAATTCTCCGATTCGCCCGAGGCCTTGCGCCGAGGCCTCATGCGAAACGGGCCTAAAACGTCCCGTCGAGGCCCTCTCGCCGAGACCCTCTCGCCAAAGCCTCGCCCCGAAAGGCCTCGGACGGATCTCCAATTCTCCGATTCGCTCGAGGCTGGGCTCGGCGGACGTACTCGTAACCTCCGTCCCGATCGAACTCCTCTGGCAAAACGTCACGTCCGGTTTAAATGCACCCAACCACTCCCGCAAACGTCAGCCGCACGCAGGTACAGTGCGGGCAGAACAACTGACAGGACAGGAACCGGGCACAGCCGGGGTTACCTGCCACTATACTCACCATTGTGCCCCATCCTGACACTTATACTGTGAAAGGACCTAGGATGTCGCCTAGAGGGGGGGTGAATAGGCGTTTCTGAAAATTAACACCTTTAAATGCGAAAACAATTAGAAAGGGGAGTTTCCAAAATGGAAACTCCAAATTAAGAGTACTACCACCCCTCACAAGTTAGCCATAGAGTAAACAAGGTATAAAGAATATATCTAGAAGCTACAACCCTGCAACATCAAGTTAGAACAGAGAATAAATATTTTTAGTGCAGGCAGGAAATACCGGACGTGTCCGGTATACACGATTTCTGCATATCAGCCCCGAACTTGCTCCTTTTGATTTCTATCTTCAAACCAAACTGCAGGCACCTAATTTAACTATCAGTATACACAGAGAACCTGCACAAGTGCTAGAGCAATACAAATATCAAATGAAATGTGAATTGAGACACGATATTTGTTTTACTGAAGTTCGGACTCGTTCGAGTCCTACTCTCCGTTGAGGGGCTGCGGGCGACCCAAATGAAGGTCAGCCCTAGAGGATACCACGAAGGTCACTCTAGCCGAGTCTTTTCCAACTCCTTTTCCTCCTTCCACTAATTGATTCCGGTAGCGCGGAATCGACTGCTACAAAACTTTCCGAGGCACACCACAATCTCCCGGGTGCTCTCCGTCGACGTCTAACCGTCTAGGACCGAAGAGTCCAAGAGTAACAAATGCGAATCACGAGATTGACAATATGCACAAGTGCTCAAGTGGTGGCTTGCTCTCTTTTTCAAATTCTCTCTTAACCCACAAATTGATTTTGTAATTTGGATCACACACTCACTAAGAGAGGGTTTAGGAGAGTTGGCAAGGCTCAAAAACGTGTGTCTAAGTCAGTAGAATCAGCAGCCTCCAAAGGTGGAGGCTTGGGGGTATTTATAGCCCCCTTGAAAAACTAGCCGTTTTATAGCCGTTGCAATACCGGACACGTCCGGTATGCATACCGGACACGTCCGGTATGACTCAGACTGCGCCAACGGTAACTAAGTTACAGTGATGTTGTGAGGCATCGGAACTCCCGAAGAATGCCGGGACTTCCGACCGTCGGAACTCCCGACTCAAGTCGGAACCCCCGACCCTCAGTAATTTTGAAAAACATGTAACTGAGTTAAAATTAGTGAGGTGTCGGAACTCCCGACATATGTCGGAACTCCCGACCGTCGGAACTCCCGACATACGTCGGAACTCCCGACCCTCACGGCTTTTGAAAACTAGCCGTTGGCTTCTGGTCATCCATACCGGACACGTCCGGTATGACCAGGACAGTGAACCCTCCAAGTCAGTTGAAGTGCGACACGTCGGAACTCCCGACCCATGCCGGGACTCCCGACCATCGGAACTCCCGACCTACGTCGGAACTCCCGACTAACCAACCTGAGAACAACAATTTTACAGCTGCTGGACAAATACCGGACACGTCCGGTATGAATACCGGACACGTCCCAGTGTTGCGCAACAAACAACAAATCGATTAGCTCTTTTGTCTCTCAAATACTCAAAACTCACATGGGTTGGCTTGAGCACCTATGAAACATTATCTATCAACATGATGCATCCCTCTTAATAGTACGGCATACCTATTAAACTAAAGACAAACGGAAATATGAATTTGTACCACTTGAGTTGTTCTTTTGAATTGATGCCGTCCTTCCAATCTTCATCAAGTAAGGGTGCTAACATGTTGATGTTGATCTTTCACTTGAGCATAGCCATCTTGAGCATGTGACTTGATTCCATTCATCAAGTTTGAATAATCCCAAATGTATCAAGTCACTTCCATCAAATACTTCATTATAGATTTGATTCTTCACATCAATATGACCATCTTAGCTTGATTAGTACCTCAACTAAATGCAAGTACTTTCTTCTTCACCCTAGCTAGGTTCTTCGGCCGCCAAGCCGTCGCTTGCCCTTTCACCCTTGCTTAGTACCTCAAGCCTTTCCTTGCTATCTTCACCATCTCAAGCCATCAAGTCACATCTTGTGTTGAATCATCCATTCATATGTATTGTTATCTTTTTCATTTTAATTTAGCAAGCTTCAGATATGAGACCATTCCATATGCAATCCATCATGTCTCATTAACTAATAATCATGAGCTTGCTATCACATAGTACATGGAAATCCCACAATAAATAAGCCTTCACATGAATTCCATTTGCATTGTTGTCTTGTGCTTGAACTAGATTGTTTATACAACAACACATCATTTTGGCTTTCATTAAGTATCTATGAGATAACCTATTACCTGTTCACACTTTAGCAAACGGGTTAGACCTTTAATCATGTTGTCATTCAATCATCCAAAACCCACTAAAGGGCTAGATGCACTTTCAATCTCCCCCTTTTTGGTGATTGATGACAACTTGATTAAAGCTTACAAAAAGATATAAACAATTAGGCTTTTGGATTCAATGATTTATGAGAGGCTCCCCCTTAATGTGTGCAATATGAATTGAATTCATAAATGACCTCAAATGTCAATTTGCACATACTAAAACACATAGGAGATCCCCCTTAAATTATTGCATCCGTGGGGTGCAAGTGTGTGTCAAAATAAAAACCATGATGCATATGATATGATATATCACACAAGACTAAACAAAAAGCATCACACCATACAAAGTCACTCTAAAACATGCATGGTCCTTATGAAAGTAAATACATCATATATATCACACACATAGCACTCATCACAAAGATTTCTCAAGTCATATCTCTCCCCTTGTCATAGCTAGTCTCCCCCTTTCCTAGCTAGACACAAGGTTGCATTCTTGAAGCATTAAACATATCTCTCCCCCTTAAGCTTTCATCTCTCTCCTCCTTAAGATTTAATCATATCTCTCCCCCTTTGTCATCTATCGCCAAAAAGGGTCACACAAAGCACAAAGGGTGCTTAAGGTTAAAACTTTGTCCTAATCTCTCCCTCTTTGTATTAACCTCTCCCCCTTTGTCATCTTAAAGAGGTTGTACTTGTCACTTGTTTGCAATTCAAAATAGATCAAGTACATGGGTTTACTAGCTCATGAACAAACTCATACACTAACCACTAGATCATATAATCATTCAGGAAATAGTGGTAGTCTATGAATCTAAAAATTTTCATTTGTAGTGCGTGATCCTATAAGCATGTACTATATGCACTAACCGCATACTAGTAAGGGATGAAAAATGATCATGCACAATACAATGATACCTTTGCTATGTTGGAGAGGAAGATAGTCATATAGATTTCAATTCATTTCTCCAAAGAGCACCATGAAGTCCAATTATAAGCTTGGTGAAGACCAATAGATACCAATTCTTTGAATTCCTATTCTTCACCCATATGAATTGAGAATCACTAATGATCAAGTGCACTTTTCTTGTTGTGGTTGGCTTGCTTCTTCTTTGATCATTGCTTGCTTGAGAGAACTGAAAGATGCACCACTTGTAATACCACTTGAAATTTCATGATACCACTTGAAATTTTATGACTTGTTCTCTTTTGGGTGTTGCTTGCTTTTTAGACCAATCTCTTGATTTTCTTCAACCAAGTACCTCAAATGTCCCTTTTAGATTACCACTTAGATTTTAGCCATCCAAGCCTAGAGCGAAGTGACCTCTCTCTAAAGAACCATCCTTGATACTCACTTGAAATAACTTGAAAGAAAATCACTTGATCCACTTGAAAGATTTTGTTTGATTGATCCATATTGTTGGACTTAATTTGATGAATAACTTTAAATCATTCTTTAAGTCCTTTTCTTTCTACTTGTTTAAGTCATTTTCTTTCTATCAAAAGATCTCCAATTATCACTAGAATTTAAACTCCATCTTCATCTTGATCTTGGTCTTGATCTCTAGCTTGAGTACCAAATGTGTACTAGAGACACTCTTCAAATAAATTGTCTTGTACTCATCATTTGTCATGCTTCTATCTCAAACCAAAACCAAAACATAGGTACCTCAATCACTTATAGATATGATTCTAATTTGCGGACCTTTGAATCTAAGTGACTTTTGATCAATCCGATAATTGTCACTTTCCTGGCAGATTCTGTACTCTTCAAAGAATAAATCATATCTCCCAAAGTACATATCCAAAAACCACGAAATTTGGTGAAGATGTGACACACTAAGTCTTCTAGTAGCTATAAAAATTTGAGCTTCTTTGGACTTCTATATTGCTACCAGATTTCATATCTTTCCACACAGGTACATGCTGAAAACTGCTGCACTATAGCTGACAAGATCTACTCCAATTCGAAGTATCACTTATCCAAATCTCATGAAATTTGCACAGCAACTAATACCATAAGTGTAGAGCATGCAGACCAAATTTCAAGACAATATAAATAGATTTGATTACTCAAACATGTCTATGATCACTGCTAGCTCAGATTTTTAATATTGGACAGATTTCAATAATTGAGCCATTTTTCTCCAAATTGAACCAAACTTGAAATCAATTTGTTTGAATACTCTCACAAGACATATGTCCATTCAAACCACTTACTAGAAGAAATCTTATGAACATATCCAATCAAACCAACTTCAAACTTGATTACTTAAGCATTTAATCCATTCAAACATCTCATAGCAAGCAACATATGCATATGTATCCAATTCAATTAACTCATATGCACCCAAATAAACTTTGATCAACAAGAGATATACCTTGATAGCTTATGATCATCTTTGCAAGCTTCAACTCCACTTATTTGCATGCCTTCAAATATATCAATAAATTCCTACAACTTGAATATGACACTTGTATGTTGATAGCATATGGACTTCACTCAATTTTGACTTGGCATTGGGATAGAATTGCACTAGGCTTCAATACTTGACTCAACATAAGATGAACAATAATAATTCCATTGAATCAAGTCTCCAATGCCATGGTACCTACAAACGATCATCCACTTTTCGATGGTACCCAAACTAGTTTGGGTCCTCCCATGTTAGACGCAACATACTTAGGCATAGCCTTAGTATGAATAGCGGAATATTTTTGCAATACTAACCAATAGGGTACCATGACAAACCTTCCTAGGCATAATATTTGCATTAATTGAAATAAGCTTAGGATTCTCACTTAGGGGACATGAATTAGCCAAGAATTGATTTTCTCTTTTTCGAATATTTGGCAAATTTATGATTTTCAAAATTTGAGAGATTTTAGTGGGACATAGGGATATTTATAGACTTGAGAGAACCATGTCACATGTGATTAGGCAAATAATCAACCAAGGGTAGCAACAATCACAATATGACATGACTAGGTCACAAAGACCCAAAAACCACATGATTTTCAAAAACCACACCACCTACACATGCTAGTTAGGGATTTTGTAAAACATCTATCCTATATCACACAAATGCACACACTAGCATATAAAGGGCCTTAGATGCACTTACAATGCATGTATGTAAATACATACCTTTGCCTTGAGCCCACAATATCACCACTGAGATAATACATGGCATGACAACATCATGTTGACCTCACTTGTCAAATAATCATACCATATATGAAATCAATTTTCATCCAAAGGACTACAAATAATGCTAGATAAATTTGTTAGTCCACAATGGTACAAAATAGAAACTTAGCTCCCCCTAAATAAGTGCTTTAAGTAATTTGAACAACTTTCAACAAGCACTTTTATTCTATTAAGAAATCGGGAGCCAATTTTCTATTTTGACCATAAATCAAATAAGTTTGCCATATTTAAAATTGAGTTCGGGAGATGCTCACAATCCACTTAGATTTAATAAATCACAAGCTTCTGAGTAAATTAGAGATTTATGAACATATATTAATCAAAGACTCAGTTGCAATTTAATTTGTGTTCTGGTTCCTGTAATACCGGACACGTCCGGTTGTATACCGGACACGTCTGGAATACACAGAACAGAAACACTGACTTTCTGTCCCTGGCCATACCGGACACGTCCGATAGTAATACCGGACACGTCCGATATTTGCAGGACAGAGACAATTAATTCTCTGCTTGTGATTCTTGTTTAGCTCTAGTATTTATTGTATACTTGCACCTCAACAAATGAATTGCTCTACTAGAGAATTATTAAAAGCATCATATGACAAAGTAAAATTCTTTTTAATTGAATCTAATTAGCCACTTTCATTATTTCACAAATATACTTATTTGTGAACTATAGAACATGAAACGAACAAAGTGGCTATCCTAAAAGGTTTAGGTACTTGTTACCAATGGTGATAATGAAATATATGATATATTCATTGAATTATCTTCGGGTCAACCATATAAGGAATTATGATAAGAATTGGTTGATAGATTGAGTGAAAATAGTCACATTGCTTGCTCAATCACCCCGACACTTTCATCTCACCACCAAGTACCTATATTATCAACCTAAGCACATTTTGGTACCCAACTCTTGTTGGGTCCTTTTGGGTTAGTCAACAAGTGTTTAGGCACCCAAATGGCCTTAGTACTAGTTTGTGGTGAACACATCACCTTGCTAGTGCTAATTCCATTTGTGGTCTTCCTAAGCATATTATCATAAATAATTGTGTTCGGCTTAGGGATGTTACCATTTGGGCAATCATAGCTTAGATGCCCCTTTCTTCCACAAGCATAGCATATGCGACCTTTGTTTGCCCTATGCTTGTTTTGCTTGTATGGACATCCATCAACCTTGTGGCCCATCTCATTGCACCCATAGCATCTTCTAGTTGCAACTTGGGCTTGCTTTCTCGCTTCTTTGTTCATTGGGTATTTCTTGGTAGGATGCCCCAATTTCTTGCTCATGAGACAAGCACATTGTCCATGACTCTTCACTTGCTTGGCCTCCTTGGTAGAAGTCTTTTGATTGGCGGCTTCAACCTTGTCGGCCCAACTCTTGTGTGAACACATAGCCCACTCATGTCCATACAATCCACAACCATAGCACATCCTTTTTCCATGTTTCTTGCTCTTGGTTGTGTTGGCCTTGCTTGAGATGTGATTCTTTTGTTGGGCTTTGGAGGAAGCAAGGTTTGAACCCTTCTCAAGCTTCTTCACCATGTTATCACGGTTATCTTGAGAAGGTTGTGCTTTCTCCTTACCCTTCAACCGAATCACATCTTTCTTTAATCTTTGCACTTCTTCTTTGAGCTCTATGTTTTCTATAAGATTTAGCTCAATCGAAGATTGGCTTGCTTGAGGAGCACACTCATTAGTACAAGAAATATTTATTTGAGATGGTGTACTAGTGAGCGGATGTGTGAGAGGTTGAGAGAATTTTACCGATGTAATCACAACCTCATGAGCCACCTCAAGCATGATGCTTGATTCTACTACTTCCTCATGAGAGCACTTTAGATGAACATAATTTGCTTGTAGCTCATTATACTTGCTTGATAGTTCATCTAGCCTTGCCTTGAGCTCGAAGTTTTCCTTCTCTAGTTGTGAAACACTAGAAGAGGAATTAGTAACTAAAGCATGCTTGATTGACAATTTTTCATACCTCTCATTTATTGCCTTTAGCTCTTGCAATTTGGAGATGAGAAACTTTTCTTGATTTTGAAGCGATTGCTCTTGCTTCTCAATCTCTTCTTCAAGCTCATCATTCTTTTCAACTATCTTCATGATGATGAACTTGTCTTTATGGTTGAGATGATCAAGGTTGTAGTTGTCTTCAACTTCAACATCACTCTTATCTTGATCATCTACTTGTGCTTTCTCCTTTTCTTGATCTTTCTTGTTATTCTTCTTCTTGCTTTTCTTGGCCATGAGACACAAGTGATGAGTATCATGAGATACTAAGGTTGACTCATCACTTGGTCGCCATCGGGCTTGAGCATCGCTACAAACAATGCTTCTTGGTTCAGCTGCTGCCTCGGCCATACGGACACGTCCGTGGGCATCTGGACACGTCCGGTACATGCAGACGAAACAACAGTCATCTTATTACTAGCACTTCTTGCTCCGGCTCGGCACTCTTGAGGTTTTGTGAGGCTTCTTCATTGTATGAAGACACAATGGATATTCTTTCCATTGACTTCGATCTCAAGTGCATCATCACATTTGGATTTTCCATATAAATCAAAAGTCTAGTCCAAATGAGATGAGCACTCTCCTGGAGGTGGTTGTCCATTGAATATTGCCTCATCTTGAACCTCTACACATAATGTACTCAAAATAATATTAATAGCTTGAGCATTGAGTTGCACGCATATTTCTTCCTCTTTTGATAAATTTTTGTAGTTGCTCCAATCAACTATAGAAAGAGGTATGCTTGCATCTACAATATGCTCAACAAGAGGACTAATATCTCTAAAAGCATTGAGTACATGTATTGACCAAGTTAGAAAGTTTGAACCATCATTTTGGAGAAGCACCGGCTCCAACTCGATAGGCGTCGACATCCTTTTCTCACGGCGGTGAAGCTTTAGGTGAGAACCTCGCTCGATACCAATTGAAAGGACCTAGGATGTCGCCTAGAGGGGGGGTGAATAGGCGCGTTCTGAAAAAATTAACACCTTTAAATGCGAAAACAATTAGAAAGGGAGTTTCCAAAATGGAAACTCCAAATTAAGAGTACTACCACCCCTCACAAGTTAGCCACAGAGTAAACAAGGTATAAAGAATATATCTAGAAGCTACAACCCCGCAACATCAAGTTAGAACAGAGAATAAATATTTTTAGTGCGAGTAGAAATACCGGGGCGTGTCCGGTATGAATACCGGACGTGTCCCAGATATACGATTTCGCATATCAGCCCCGAACTTGCTCCTTTTGATTTCTATCTTCAAACCAAACTGCAGGCACCTAATTTAACTATCAGTATACACAGAGAACCTGCACAAGTGCTAGAGCAATACAAATATCAAATGAAATGTGAATTGAGACACGATATTTGTTTTACCGAAGTTCGGACTCGTTCGAGTCCTACTCTCCGTTGAGGGGGCTGCGGGCGACCCAGCGAAGGTCAGCCCTAGAGGATACCACGAAGGTCACTCTAGCCGGAGTCTTTTCCAACTCCTTTTCCTCCTTCCACTAATTGATTCCGAGGCGGCGAATCGACTGCTACAAACTTTCCCGAGGCACACCACAATCTCCCGGGTGCTCTCCGTGACGGTCTAACCATCTAGGACCGAAGAGTCCAAGAGTAACAAATGCGAATCACGAGATTGACAATATGCACAAGTGCTCAAGTGGTGGCTTGCTCTCTTTTTCAAATTCTCTCTTAACCCACAAATTGATTTTGTAATTTGGATCACACACTCACTAAGAGAGGGTTTAGGAGAGTTGGCAAGGCTCAAAAACGTGTGTCTAAGTCAGTAGAATCAGCAGCCTCCAAAGGTGGAGGCTTGGGGGTATTTATAGCCCCCTTGAAAAACTAGCCGTTTTATAGCCGTTGCAATACCGGACACGTCCGGTATGCATACCGGACACGTCCGTATGACTCGATCACGCATAGCGGTAACTAAGTTCTGATGATGTTGTGAGGCATCGGAACTCCCGAAGAATGCCGGATTTTCGACCGTCCGGAACTCCCGACTCAAGTCGGAACCCCCGACCCTCAGTAATTTTGAAAAACATGTAACTGAGTTAAAATTAGTGAGGTGTCGGAACTCCCGACATATGTCGGAACTCCCGACCGTCGGAACTCCCGACATACGTCGGAACTCCCGACCCTCACGGCTTTTGAAAACTAGCCGTTGGCTTCTGGTCATCCATACCGGACACGTCCGGTATGACCAGGACAGTGAACCCTCCAAGTCAGTTGAAGTGCGACACGTCGGAACTCCCGACCCATGCCGGGACTCCCGACCGTCGGAACTCCCGACCTACGTCGGAACTCCCGACTAACCAACCCGAGAACAACAATTTTACAGCTGCTGGACAAATACCGGACACGTCCGGTATGAATACCGGACACGTCCGGTATTGCCAGACCAGCAACAAATCAGTTAGCTCTTTTGTCTCTCAAATACTCAAAACTCACATGGGTTGGCTTGAGCACCTATGAAACATTATCTATCAACATGATGCATCCCTCTTAATAGTACGGCATACCTATTAAACTAAAGACAAACGGAAATATGAATTTGTACCACTTGAGTTGTTCTTTTGAATTGATGCCGTCCCTTCCAATCTTCATCAAGTAAGGGTGCTAACATGTTGATGTTGATCTTTTCACTTGAGCATAGCCATCTTGAGCATGTGACTTGATTCCATTCATCAAGTTTGAATAATCCCAAATGTATCAAGTCACTTCCATCAAATACTTCATTATAGATTTGATTCTTCACATCAATATGACCATCTTAGCTTGATTAGTACCTCAACTAAATGCAAGTACTTTCTTCTTCACCCTAGCTAGGTTCTTGACGCCAAGCCAAGTCAAACTTGCCCTTCACCCTTGCTTAGTACCTCAAGCCTTTCCTTGCTATCTTCACCATCTCAAGCCATCAAGTCATATCTTGTGTTGAATCATCCATTCATATGTATTGTTATCTTTTTCATTTTAATTTAGCAAGCTTCAGATATGAGACCATTCCATATGCAATCCATCATGTCTCATTAACTAATAATCATGAGCTTGCTATCACATAGTACATGGAAATCCCACAATAAATAAGCCTTCACATGAATTCCATTTGCATTGTTGTCTTGTGCTTGAACTAGATTGTTTATACAACAACACATCATTTTGGCTTTCATTAAGTATCTATGAGATAACCTATTACCTGTTCACACTTTAGCAAACGGGTTAGTCCTTTAATCATGTTGTCATTCAATCATCCAAAACCCACTAAAGGGCTAGATGCACTTTCATACTGCCCTGTGCTACCTAACCCCTGCGCCAAGGACAAAGCGGCATGGAAGGTTGAGTCCATGTCCTCAGAGCCTCGGAAGCAGCCAGAGAGCCCACCTGCTTTCGGTCTCTCACCACGTCCGAGACCCCGGCAAAGGCCTCGGACGCGCCATTCCTTCTCCGCCTCGGCCGAGGCCGGCTCAAATCCCGCATTCTCGCCGCCTCGCCTCAATTCCCATCCGTAAGTATCCCTAGTTACGCCTCGTCCAACCACGATTGGCGGTATGGCAAAAAGGGCGATGGGACGACGGTCAAATCACCTTTTACCATCCCCTATTGACGGTGCAGAGACTATGGCTCCTGCGGACGCCCATTCCGCACTTTTTCACCGAGAATCGAATCGACCACGAGACCACCGAGACCCCCTGCGTCAGACACGGGTCACCTCCGAGGCCTCGGCAAAGAAGGCCTCGCACGACGATCAACTCCAAGCACCAAAGAAGGCCTCGGCACTCCACCAGGACAAGAGTCCACCAGGCACGGCATGTCACCTACAGTGGAGTCCATACTGACTAGACGTCAACAAGGACCCTTACGACTTCAACAGCCTCGGGCATGGCCTGCTTGACGCACCAGTGATCAAGTACCAATTACCATTCCCGACACTGTATTGCTACAGGAATAGGCCATAGTACTGATCTTCCTTTCTCGCTAAGACTCCACGTGTAGCTCTCTCATGTACTCCTGTCTCCTTCCTTGTGGCTATAAAAGGAAGCAGTCAGGGCCGTTTCTAGGGATCGGAAAAAACCACACCAGCCTCACGCAAAAACGCACTCACTCAATTCACGCGCGCTCCCACGCTGCCTGAGAGCAACGACTCAAGCAGCCCGCACCACTCCACGCCGAGACATGGGACTAGCTCCCTCTCTCATCCAGCTTGTAACCCCCTACTACAAGCACTTCGGTGCAAGGAATACAAGATCGATCTCCTAGACTGGACGTAGGGCGCTGATTGCCTGAACCAGTATAAACCTTGTGTCTCTTTGCATCACAATCCGGGACTAGGAGCACGCAGTTCACATTTACTGGTTGGTTGAGGACCCCCGGTCCGAAACACCGACACTCGCGTTTTGGAATATACGTCGACATCAGGGTAGTTGGGCAGGGCAAGTTGGTCCTTTAAGGTGTTTACGAGCTTATATAAATAGAACCCTAAGAGGGTCATGTAAGGAGAAGAGGATGAAACCTTAATTTTCCCAAAGGACTGCAACCTTTCGATCATTACTTTCAGTGTTATCATTTCTTCCTTGCGTCTTTCTCTTGTCTTCGTTTACTGACGCGACAACCGAGTGTTCGAAGGCTAAGGCCTAGAACAACAATATTGTTAACTTTATGGTATTATTACTCGATTCAGAAAGAAAATTATGATGCTATATAACACTTTACATGTCCTGGTCTCCTGTATACCATATACTCACCAAGTAATTAAATCACAGTGATAATAAAGAAAGTTGTTTTGTAGAAATACTTGAATTTGTCTAGCTGGCTACACATTATAATGTGCTATAGGAGGATTTGCATAGCCACCTTGATTCCTATAAGCGTGCAGCCACCAAGACACTGCATCCATTTATTATATGCATCCATGTGCCACAAATCAACAAACCGTAGAGATTTGTTATTTTGCAAATCTAGGTAAACACGCTCCAATCATTTGACACCATGTTTCGCATCCATGTGTGTAACATATTATTTATGATTTGGAAGGATGCACAATGTTGTTTAACCGTTCATGATCGAGCACCAAAAGTACACACAACTCTCGTGCTAGTGCCAAAATCTATTTGCCATGACACGAAAGGTGCTTTTGTAAATTTGAAAGAAAAAAAATGTGATGGAACGGATTGGTCGAAACTCTCGAATTTTGGTCTTAGTGACTAGTTAAGACCCTACTTGATATCTTATGGTCTAAAGTTTGGCCACTAAACTTTAGACCACTTTAGCTCTTGAGGCTCTAAACAGAAGGTCGAAAGTACCATCTAAAGTTTAGCCAATCTTAACAAAAAAAAAAACTTTAGACCACACAAATGAGCTAAAGTGGTAGTTTTAGCCGTCAACTTTAACCAGCTAAAGTTTAGACCAGAGAATCCAAATTAAATAGGCCCTAAGCCGTCTTCCTAATTCTATTTTTACAAATTTATTAACCAAGATCATGTGATTTCCTTAGAAAATTTAAGATTATGGGTGGGGCATACCTCTCTTCCTGGCTTATTAACCTCCGTCACTGTCACAGTTGTACTAACTTTGCCAAGAAAACCATTGAGTTTTTACATCATGTTAGTATGTGACTTGGCAATGGATTCATATTCTACACAAAATGTTTGACTCCGAAAAAAGAAGACCAGTCCGTCGCACTGTATACTAAGTTATATACCATATCAATGGCAAATTGATGATAATTTATTCAATTTTTGACATTGCAGGAAGCTTTGACTATGCCAACCTGTCCTCCTCCTCCTTTTTCTTTTTTCTTACTTTATTTTTGTGATCCAGGCTGCTTATCTGTGAGTTTGTCTGGTGGGAATGGGCGACGACCATCACGAGGCAATTCGTTACCGACTCACAACTTCAGATGCTTGGAATTTCTTGCAATGGTATCTTAATCTTGGAATTCGATTGGAAGCTTGTTACAAAGCTGTACACATAGCACTTATGACTTACCTGAATGTGTCCATTACATCATATCATTCAGCCACCTATCAATCTATAAGCTGAATGATGGAGAAAGATCACGCTAGAATCATAGAATGAAAAGGACAGAAAGAGAATGTGCATGGAAAGAAACCATTCTTCCAAACCGATGATTGACCCAGGGCTACAGCTGAAACTCAAGTGCCTTCTGCTGGAAGAGTGCGTAGTGGCTTTTCCATCAGCGAGGAACTGATACGGATGGCCATGGTGTTGCTCTCTCGGTCTCAGACGATGGTGCAGGGCCCGGGGTGCTCGTCCTCGATGGGGATGTAGCACGGCTTGGGGTACGGGTACGGGTACGGCGGCGGGCACGGCGGCGGAGGGCATGGCGTGCACGGCGGCGGGCACGGCGGCGGAGGGCACGGCGTGCACGGCGGCTTGGGGCAGCACCTTTTCTTCTTCTCCTCTTCCTCCTTTTTCTTCTTCTCCTCTTCCTCCTTTTTCTTCTTCTTCTCTTCCTCCTCCTTCTTCTTCTTCTCCTCGGCCTCCTTCTTCTCGTCGATCACCGACACCACCTCCGCCGGATGCTTCGCCTTGCGCAGATGCTCCACGATGACCACCACGTCCACGTCTCCGACCACCGTGAGAGTGCTCTTCTCGTCGTCGTATGTCAGGGACTTGATCCCTGTAGTAGGCACCGTTATCAGTCAATTCATGACCACACACAGCTAAGCTAGCATGTCCATCAACCAGCAGAGAACGAACACCCTTGAATGACAAATGCATACACAAAAAGAAAGGATAAATTTACCTTTAACTTTCGAGGCGATCCCAAGGACGCAGGTTTTGCACTTCTTGCAGGTGATCGCCACCTTAAGTACTATCTGACGATGATGCAGAGAAGAACAGTTAATAGATAGACCATAGAAAATTCGTGGGAGGGATCAAGAAAATTTAAATGCTAACCTTCATCACCGCTGCAAGGTTGGCTCTCTATACTGCTTGTGGTTACCAATTGGTGGTTCTTATATATCGTTTCTGTAATGAGCTCAGCCGAAAGCCTCTTCTGCTATAGGTGGCTTTATACAAGCAGCAGGAGAAGGGTCCTTTCGTGGAGGTTACATGCTTGCCATGGTTTGGAATTTGTCAAGTTGAGCAGGTGGCGGCTTGGAAATGTCAGCAACTAATACTAGTAAAATAGTACTCGTACTTGGGGCCTGTTTAGATGCCGAAATTTTTGGCAAAATGACACTGTAACATTTTCGTTGTTATTTGTCAATTAGTATCCATCATAGTCTAATTAGGCTTTATAGATTCGTCTCGTGGATTTTGTCTAAACTGTGTAATTAGTTTTATTTTTTATTTATATTTAATGCTTCATGCATGCGTCAAAGATTCGATGTGACAGAAAATCTTGAAAATTTTAACATTTTGGGAGGGAATTAAACGGTACATTGGGCATTTGTAGGTTTTTTTCTATGGGTGCATTGTCGTAGAAACCTGCTTGGAGTTCTGTATTGTCGAAGTCGCTGACGTCATCTCGCCCTGGAAGATGGTTCCTAAGGTTCCTGGGAATCTAATATGATAGCCGGGGAGGTGATAAATTAGAAGGAAAAAAATGACAGCCCATCCTTCTATATGAAGCATATCTATATTCTTTTCTCAAAGAACATGCTTGTTCTTTTTTCTTTTGACTAGGTTACGTGCCCGTGCGTTGTTACGAGATAACTAAACTTTTATACTTAAAAATATATAGATCGCACGAGTGATATATTTAGATTACTAATATATGTATATATACTCAAAATAATCTTTAAAATTATAGAGATCGGTCACGGCACATTTGCAGGAGATGATTGATCTTGCCGTGCTAGATTTATTTATCCAGCTGCTGACAGCTTCACTAGCGGCAGAGGCGCTAGGGGGACACACCCTAATCCTCCCGTTAAAACAGGAGGATCACCTTTAATTCTTGTGCTAACTAATGTGTATTAAGTGAACTTGGCCCCTCTTGCCCTATAAAAAAAAACGTAGCCCCTCTTGCTAGCTAACCACTACTATGTCTTTTTGACTATGGTCCCCCTATATCAATTTTCTGGCTCCGCCCTGACTAGCGGCCGGATTAGGCTTCATGTGGAGAGGCGGCTAAGCACGGATAAGCAAATGCAAAGGTCCATCTTCACGCCTGATTGGTGAACTGAGAATCAAAGCATTAGATGAACAAAGTGTTTGTCAAATGATGCTGTGACGAAGACCAAAAGACAAACATAATTGGCCTGTTTGGGAGGCCGTATCGTATCGTGGATTATTTACTGCTGGCTGGTTTGGTGTGAGAGAAAAATACTGTTCCTGACTGGAAATTTACGATCGTTTACGAGCAAGCGAACAGGCTGAATATAATCGAAGTAGTACTCGGCATGCCCGGCCTGCTCGTTGTCTCTCGTTTGTCATTTCTCATGTTCGTTTGGCTGTGTCTTTTCGTAAACGATCATAAATTTTTAGTCGAAATAGTATTTTTCTCTCACACAAACCAGTCAACAGTACTTCTTCACGAACCAGCAACGAAACGAACCGGCCAACCGAACACGACGATGAGCCTTCGTCCTACAACCGAGAAACGAACACCGTACCTTATATTGACTTGCGGTTGAACACCTTTTTTTTGAGCAAAAGGAGGCTACGATTTTGTGCTTTGGTTCAAGCACCAAATCAACGGTACACAAGCACTAGCTACCAGCACTAGGTTTGTGGTTTATTTTTGCTAGGCTCCAAAGCCCACGACATTTACCCGACCTATCGAAACTTGTTTTCTGCTAGACGAGTCTCTATATTTTAAGAAAAAAAAAATCAGCGGAGACGGGACACCATGAGGCAGTAGTGGGAAGCTATCGTGGATCTACGACATGTGTATATGCAAAACCACCCAACACATGAGAGATATTCAGTTTTTCTTTTCAATTGTTACTCCTAAATTTATACAACAGACATATACGTTGAATGATTTTGCATACAATAATGTGGCCGAATTTTTTATTTTTTAGTCTTTTTTTTAAATTTTTTTTACAAATATGCCTCTAGAGATAAGATTTTAAAATCTGGACCATTAAACTTACACGTCTCGGCGTCATCGTCTGCTAGCGTCGAGCTCTTAAGCTAGACGTAGATGTGACGATGACATGACAGACAGCTCGACGTCATAGATCTTGACGCCGATCTCAACGCCATAGATCTTAACGCCAAACTTAACGCCGTTGATCTTGACGCCGAGCTGGCGCCGTGCTTACCGACGCCGAGCCTGTCTACATCATGGGCGATGCCAGTGCAGTAGTAGGTACGGTAACAGTCCAAGCCCAACCAAATGCAGAGAGAACTGAGAGACTTTTGGTCTTCGACAACGGCTCGTATAGTATATCAAATCTGTTCGGCTGGTGCTCGGCTGGCTGCTGCTCCCACACAAGGTACTGTAGGCCGTACCAGCAACAGCGACCTGCCGCTGGTTTTTTATATCAGCCGGCTGCCACACTCCGTAGTCAAAAGAATAGACGCTGCAGCTGTAATATAATACAGCCACGACACATTGAAGTTTTGCGGCGTGTATAAAGTATTAAATATAGATAAAAAAATTAATTATACAATTTGGTGGGAAATTACAAAACGAATGTTTTAAGCTTAGTTAGTCCACGATTAAACACTAATTACTAAATAAAAACGAAAATGCTAAGGTAACCCAAATTCCCAAATTCACCCAACTAAGGCCTTATTTAGATTCCAAGTTTTTTCACTCTCTCTTCGTCACATCAAATCTTTGAACACATGTATAAAGTATTAAATGTAGATAAAAAAAATAACTAATTACACAGTTTGATTATAAATTACAAGACAAATCTTTTAAACCTAGTTAGGCTATGATTAAATAATAATTATCAAATACAAATGAAAATAATACAATACCAAATACTGATTCCTACCAGGCCTAAACACGCGCACAGACCTCAACCGTTGAAAAGACTAGCAGTAGCGGTAGGCCAGTAATTAATAGTAATGAGTACTCCGTACTTGCGGGCAGACATGAGGTGTCCCGGACCGAAAACCACGGCCATGTTCCCGTGTTTAGGTGCAGTTTAGTTACACAAAATTTTGTCAAAATTTTCAGATTTCCCGTCACATCGAATCTTTGACACATACATGAAGCATTAAATATAAATAAAAAATAAAACTAATTACACAGTTTAAACGAAATTCACGAGACGAATCTTTTAAGCCTAATTAGACTATGATTGGACACTAATTACCAAAGAACAACGAAACGTGCTACAGTGCATTTTGCAAAAAATTTCGCCATCTAAACAGGCTCTTAGTTGCGAACGAAATTCCAAAAAAGTGTTATAGTATCCATCAAATCGAATTTTACGATACGTACACGGAGTATTAAATGTAGACGAAAAAAAACTAATTGCACAGTTTGGTGAAAAATTGCGAGACGAACGTTTTGAGCCTAGTTAGTCCATGATTAAACACTAATTGCTAAATAAAAACGAAAGTGTTACAGTAACCTAAATTCCAAACTTGCCTCAACTAAACACGGGTTTGTGTGCACCCGAATCGGCGCCGCCGAAAATACTAGCTACACTGTAGCTACAATAGCGTTTTGTTTGTGTTTGGTAATAATTATTCAATCGTTGACTAATTAGGTTTAAAACATTCGTCTCACAAAGTACAACCAAATTGTGCAATTAGTTTTTGATTTCGTCAACATTTAGTACTCCATACATATACCGCAAATTTAATGTGACGGAAAATCTTCTTTTTGCATAGTGTCCAATTTTAGATTTAGGGTGAATTAAACATGGCCCACAGCAGGGAGGACCGATTGCAATTGGGGCCCTGTTTAGTTCATCCAAAATATCAACTTTGACACTATGTAAAAAGAAGATTTCCCGTTACATCAAACTTGTGGTACATGCATGGAATACTAAATGTTGACGAAATAAAAAACTAATTGCACAGTTTGGTTGTACTTTACGAGACGAACGTTTTGAGCTTAATTAGTCAATGTTTAGACAATTATTACCCAATAAAAACGAACAAGTTACTGTAACTACAGTGCTTCACGAAATCGGTCGGCGCCAACTTGTTGACCAACCGAAATCGGTCGGCGCCAACTTGTTGACCAACTAAACGTGGCCTGGGTACGGGTCACCCGCACGTCAATCACATTAACGAGCTGGCCTGGCATCGCTGGATTGGACGCCACGAACCGCGCGCCTGCCTCGCCGCCAAATGAATTAACAACGCAGGACAATCCACAGCGTGACTTGCCCCCGATAATAAAGAAAAAATAGTAGTTGTATAAGCTACTGTAGGCGCCAATCATCCGGCCTAACCACGCGGCGTCCGCGTCTCCCGGTCCACACCTGCCGATGCCCGATGCCGATCCATGTCCATGTCCGTCCTCACGGGCCTCCCCGCACGTCGGGCTCCGCGGCCGGTGGCCAGGGGACGACGACGCTTTTACACGCGCGACGCCGGCTCCCGCGCCTCCGTCGAGGACGCAGCGCAGGGCAGTCAACAAAGGGTCCGCAGTCCGCACGCAGGCGTCGCCGTCTCTTTTTAGAAAAATAAATAACAATAAAGCGAACGTCGCGCGCGCTACTCGCCGGTCACCCCCTTCCAGTGCCGGCCCCAGGGTAGGCCACCGGATACGACGGCTGAGGGCCCAAACCAAGGATAGGCTCAAGCCTAAGTATACAAATTCTCACGTCCTATAGTCCATTAAGTATTAACAAATTAGTTAAAAGAAAGACATAAAGCTGATTAGGCGGCCCAAAAAGACAACATGGACATTTCTTTTCTAGCTTCCTTTCTCCACGGCCCTCGGGTAGAGAGGAGGCGAGGAGTCACGCTGCACACAGCACACTCTGATCGTGAGTTCACGACGTGCGCCTTACACACGCAGAGCTAGCGAGCCGTGCTGCCGCAAAGAGCTAGACTACCAGAGACACGGACACGACGCACGAGGATGGCGACCAGGTAGGACTCTACGACGATGACATCTTGATTCTTGGTTTATTATGAATTGCAATCACTGATCAGTTGTTTCGGTCCAAGGTATTTTTTTCCTTTTTATTTTTAATCCAAATTAATTATTTATATAGTATTTCAGACTCCTAGTACTTTGTACCCATATAGTCATATTTTTCATCTAATTTATGTGTTAGAATTTTAGAATGTTACCTAAGAAACATTTGCCATAGGTGAGAAAAGAAAATGAATATATTGCTTTTTTAATCTACATCGTTCCTCGATAATTATCATACATCAATAAATATATTGCTTAATCTACATTATTCCTCGATAATTATCAGACATGTTAAATTAAAAAACATGTTATTAAATTTGCTTTCGTTTTGCAAGTAAAATTAACGCCTATATATTATAAGATTTTATACATGTGTCGGTGTTTTGGAACCGGGGGTCCCTCAACCAACGAGTGAATTTGTGCTGCGTGCCCCTAATCCCGGATGGTGGCGCAAAGAGACACAAGGTTTATACTGGTTCAGGCAATCGAGGCCCTACGTCCAGTCCGAGAGATCGATCTTGTATTCCTTGCACCGGAGTGCTCGTAGTAGGGGGTTACAAGCTAGGTGAGAGAGGGAACTAGCCCCAGGTCTCGGCGAGTGTGGTGCGGGCTGCTTGAGGCGTTGTTCCCAAGCAGCGTAGGAGTGCGTGGTTCTATCGGCGTGTTCGTCTTTCTGGCCTTCTCCCCTAGAAATGGCCCCAGTCCCTCCCTTTTATACTCTAAGGGAGGACCGGGACCGTGCACAGGGTGCTACATAGCGCTTCTGTAAATGGGGTGGCGTGTCCGAGCCTCGTAGTCGACCACCGTTGTGTGGTATGGTCGATGGAGTGGCCCGTCCTTGTCATCGCGAAGTGACATGCTTTGTCATACTTTCGGTCTTGTGCGTCGTGGGGGCTCCAGACGGCTTGATCACGAGACATGGCGGGCGACGTCTTTGGTCGCCGTGTAATGACGTCGTGGGAGCGGCTGCTCTGCAGATGCCGAGGCCGAGCCATCGTGGGGGGCTCGGTGGTCATGGACCCTCAGTGCCGAGCCCGTGAAGCAAACCGTCGAGGCCTTGGGGGAGTTATTGGCCTGGTATCGATTCCGAGGCCACAAAGATGCCCGTGACGTGGCTCCCCATGCTGCGCGTTGTCCTTGGAGCAGGAGTTGGCGGCCTGATGAGGCATGGGTGTCAACCATGTGCCGCAGTGGTTAATACATGGCGGGTAACCCTCGCCTTGATCCGCCTCCCCGTCCGATCGGCCATTCTGTCATCTTGCCGGGGCATGCGGTCGTTGTCGAGGGCAGCGATTGGCTGAGTTGATGCGACACGACGCTTTGCCGAGGGACGGGAGAAGGAAGAGGTAGCGAGTCTTTGCGAGCCCGCCTTCTTGTGAGACGGAGGGTCGGTGGCCTCGGCCGAGGCCTTTATGGGGGAATCGACCGAGGCCCGCGCGTGAGGGGGCCTCGGGCGAATCGGAGAATCGGCCGAGGTCCCAGCGGTGATGAGGCCTCGGTGAGTCGGAGAATCGGCCGAGGCCAGCAGATGGGGCCTCGGGCGAGTCGGAGAATCGGCCGAGGCCAAGAGCGTTTAATGGTTTCGATCTTCTGAAATCTAAGCGATCGTTTTTGGATCTTGCTTAGGTACCCCTTCTCATGGTATCCGGCAAGTAGCCCCTCGAGCCTTGGGGGAGTGGAGGCACTCCCCGAGGTTCGGCGAGAAATTGGCTCTTGATAGCTCTCTGCCGGGATGGTGTTTTGTTTTCGAGGTTTGGTGGGTGCTGAGCGCCTCCACGGTGTAGCCCCCAGGCCCCGGAGGAGTGATTTCACTTCTTGAGGGCTTTTTCTCTTCGAGTGAGGCGTTTTGATCGTGTTTGCGGGCCCGTGGGTGCGAGTTCGGATCGCGGGGCCTCGGCGATGTTGGAAAGAGCCCCTTAGCCTCCGCTTTGGAGCGAGAGGGCCGTCGGGGGTTCTCCGGCTTTTTATGCGACCCTCGTGCTTCCTTTTCGCTCGGAAGGAGGGGTGAAAGATGCCATGCCACCCTCGGTGGGCGCGAGCGATGGCATCTCCAGGTGAGTGTTATCGGGTAAGTCCGAGTGGAGGCCCGTACCCCCGTTCATTGGGGTCGGCTAGCGGTCCCGAGACGCGCTCCAAGAGTACCGGAGGGTTTCTCTAGTGGGTGCCGAGGCCGTTCATTGGGCCTCGGTGGCTCGGTGCCTCCCTACGGTGGGATCCCATTCGGAGACCTCCCTACCGTCTCGGACACAACACACAGGCGTGCTCGTGCAGACAGCTTGCCCGTAGTCGTCCCGACTCTTTTGCCTGGGGCAGTATGCCGAAACCCCACAGGGGCCCACTTTCCGAACCTGGACCGTAAACGGGATCGGGTCGCTTGTTTTTATCTTGGGTGCAGGAAGAGCCCCCGAGCCTCCGCAGACGGAGCGAGAGGGGCGGTCAGGGGTCCTCCCGACTTTTTGCCATCCCCCCCCCCTCCTTTTTTCGCTCGGACGGGGGCTGCATTCTTGAGTCCACTCGTGTGCGAGCTGAGCCGCTGGTCTCGGCAAAGTTTGCGGAGGAGCCCAGAGTCTCTCGCACGGAGCGAGAGAGCGGTCAGAGGTCCCCTGGCTTTTGGTTCGCCCCTCGGCGTGAGGTCTGACATTGCCGAGCCCCCCTCGGGTGCGAGCCTAGGTCATGCGGGTCTCGGCGTCTTTTGCGTAAGGAGCTCCCTAGCCTCACTTGCGGAGCAAGAGGGCCGTCGGGAGTTCTTCCGGCTTTTGAACCCACTCGCGCTTTCTTTTCGCTCGGAAGGAGGGTTGGTTTTGCCGAGACCCCTCGTGTGCGAGCTCAAGTCAGCTGGGCCTCGCAACGCGTTTTGCGGGAAGAGTCCCTAGCCTCCTCCTTGCGGAGCAAGAGGGCCGTCGAGGATTCTCCTGACTTTTTATTCGACCCTCGCGCTTCCTTTTTAAAGCTCGGAAGGAGGGGTGGAATGTGCCACGCTACCCCCTCGGTGGGCGCGACGATGGCATCTCCGGTGAGTTGTTATCGGGTAAGTCCGAGTGGAGGCCCGTACCCGTTCACTGGGGTCGGCTAGCGGTCCGGAGACGCGCTCCAAAGAGTACCGAGGGTTTCTCTAGTGGGTGCCGAGGCCGTTCATTGGGCCTCGGTGGCTCGGTGCCTCCCTACGGTGGGATCCCATTCGAGACCTCCCTACCGGTCTCGGACACAACACAGGCGTCCCAAAGCGTTTAATTGCTTGGGCCTCGGCCTTGTAGGCTCGCCCGTGGTTGCCCTCGACTGCTGTTGCCACAGGGCGGCCGCCGAAACCCCTAAGGGCCCAAATTTGAACCCCTGGACCGTAGAAGGGCTTGGTGCCCAGCCTTTGCTCGAAGGAATCGGGGTTATTTCTCTCCCTACGGTTAATTAATGGCGGTAGCGCGTCTTTTGAGGCGGCTTTTTTCGGGAGGCGAACGGCTCCTGCTGCTGCATGTTGGGCCAGCGACGTGGCGTCACCGACGGGACGATCTGCACGCGCGATTAACGAGGAGGGAAGCCGACGGGGACGACTGCACGCCAGCGATTAACGAGGAGGAGTGTGTGCGTGGGCGTAAGACCGGATCTGGATAACCGCGCCGCCGATTTTTTGGGGAAACTTCCCGATTTCGTCGCCCGGCGGTTTCGTCTTGTCATCCTTTGCGCCAATCGCAAAGGGCCTCGCCCTTCCCTTCTTACCTCTCTCGCATTCGCTTTTCTTTGCCTCCGCCGCTGTTCTTTGAGAGCATAGAGCGCCGGGAAGAGAAGGGCGAGGCGAGACCAAAAGAGAGAGGGGAGATTACCGCCGTAGCGGCGTCCTCCGCCCAGCAATGGTCGGTGGTCCCGTCATCCTCCCGGCGGATCCACGGGGCGGTCCGACGTCACCGAGAAGAAGCTGCGATCGCTCGTGGAGGCGGTCTTCTTCGCCCGATCACCGACCCGACGAGCGGAGTGGATTGCTCCGGAACGAAGTCGGAGCCGAGGCCGCGCGACGGCTACGTGGTGAGCTTCGTCGTCTTCCGAAAGCGAGGCTTCGTCGCCGGTGGATAACTTCATGCGGGCGCTCCCGCACTACTATGGCGTGGAGCTGCACAATTTCAGCCCCAACTCCATCGCCAGCGGCCATCTTCGTCGCCGTCTGTGAGGGTACACTGGGATCGCTCCCCCACCGGGAGTTGTGGCTCCACTTGTTCCGAAAGCGACATTCACCACCAAGCCGGGGAACGAGGGGGCTCGGAAGGCAGAGGGCGGGCAGCGGCTGTACCCTTCACGTGCGCGCTAAGACCGGCGATCCCTCTACATCCCGGCCCAAATTGTCATCGTCCAACCCGCGTTGGTATGACGGTTGGTTCTACCTCCGCAACGACGGCGGAGGACTTCCCCTATCTGGGCGGGTTGTAGAGAGTCAACCAGAGAGAAATGGGGTGCAGGCGTCATCACGGCCCGATCAGCCCAGTGCCGGAACCGCTCTTGAGGGCCTTGGGAAGGCTGCGTGACCACGGCCTTTCGGCGGCCGTGGTCGTGGCGGCTTTTCACCGCCGGAGGGTGCTGCCGATGATGGCCCATGGCGGCGTTGTTGAGATGACCTCGGGCGATTCGATCGTCGGTGTCAAGATGTCGCCTTCGCCCTTACCGACAGCGAGACCTGCGCGTCGGGTGAAAAGCGGTGGACGGAAGCCGAAGATCGACGATTTGACGCCGTTCCGGCGCGCCCGTCGCGAGGTATGTCTCATTGGTAAGTTGGATGTTGTCGAGGCTTTCGCCTTTTTGGTCTGTTGTCTTACTTGTCGTTCTCACGAGGGAATAAGAGGCGTCGCGAAACTCCCGCCGCCCGTTCGAGGGGCGCCGCGGCGAAACCACGCCACGGTAGCGGCGCAGGAGGAGAAGAAGAAGAAAAAGATGCCAAGGAGGCGAGGCGCGAAGAAGCTCTCTCGCTGCGAAAAGCCGGACGCCCGTCATGCCGCGTCGAAGCTCGATGGTCTCCCGTTGGAACCGTCTCCCTCGTCGTCGGTGTCGGATTCTTGACGGCAATGGCGCGGCGCGCGAGTGGGGGGGCCTGCTCGGGACACCTCCCGACATCGAGGAGATGGTTCCGGGCGCCGGCAAAGAGCCTGGCGCCCCTAGGAGGAGGAGGAGGTGTCCCGGGGCCAGTGGCGGCCCGTCTCGGGGCCGAGGCCGACACACCCGAGGCGCGGGTGTCGGAGGAGCGTGCTGTCGTCGGCCGATGGGTTCGACGGCGGAGGTGGAGCGGGTGACGGTGGGGCGACCCCATTATCTCCGCTGAAGGGTCGAGGAGGTGCCGGGTCCGACGGAGGCCAGGCCGGGCATCGGTGGACACCGGGGCAGCTTCTTTGCCACCACATGCTGCGTTCGCGGAGGCAAGGCGGTGTCGAAGCGGTACATCCCGTTCGCGATAGCGTCTTCTCTGGTGGAGTCCGTAGTACTTCTTATCGCCTCACAGGTTGCATCGACCTTGGGAGTGTCTTTTCTTCCACGGGCACGCTTGGTGGAAGATCCTCCTTGGCGCCCGTAAAGCGCTCAAGGTGAACGTTAACTCCTCAGCAATCGAGAGGCGGAGGCCGGCGTGGCGTCTTGACAGCGGCGCGGCGTCGGGCGAGGCCGTTTGGAGGAGGCGGCGCCCAGAAAAAAGGGGGCCGAGGCGGCCGCGGGGCGAGTGGAGGAGGAGGAGCCCATGCCTCACGATGTTGTGGGTCTTAGGGCGAAAGAGGCTGGGGCGTCTGCTGCTATTGCCGGGGCCATTGAGGGTGAGGCGGAGCCCCCAAGACCTCCGGCGTCGGCAGGCGGTGGACGCCGGGGACCATCGAGGTAGAGGTGGCGGAGGCCGAGCCCCCCGGTCCGTCGAGACCGAGGCGATGGAGGTGGAGACAGGGCAAATTTTGGCGCCGCCTGGTTCGGACAATCTCGTCTCGATGATTCTTCCCGAGGAAGGAGGCGGCGGGACGTCCAGTGCCAAGATCATGCGAGCAACCAATCCCAGATCCCGCCGAGGGGAGTTCGGCTCTTGTCCGCTCTGGCCGAGCCTCATGGGTGGAACTTCCAGCGTGTTTTCAGGCGGAACTGGCTGACCCGAGGGGAGCCCGTGTTCGCCTGAAGATACCGCAGAGGGGGGGCATTGGGGCACCCTCGGCGATCTGCCAAGCTGGCGGTCTGGCGTCGCTGCAGACAAATGATGACTATTATGGGTCGGGACTTGCCCGGTGTCACGCGGGTAAGTACTTTCCTCTCTCGTGCGCGTTGTTTTCTCTCCAGCCCCTCGTAGTTTTTGACGTCGCGTTTTTGTTTTGCCTCCTTAGGAGCTCGAGACCCGATCCCTTGGGAAATCGGTGTTCTGCGAAATGAGAGGATATTTGGGACCAGCTCCGGCGCCAAAGGGCACTGCTTGCCGATGCCGAGGGCTATTGTCGGCCAGAAAGTGCGGAAGTGGAGGACCTCCGCCTTCGTTGTCTTGACATTCAGCCCGAGTTGGCCACGGCTAAGGAGCAGATCCGCTCTCTGGTGGCCAAGATCAAGGAAGCTGAGGAGGAGCGAGACTCCTTGAGCTTCGGGCCCAAGCGGCGGCCTCTGCTAAGGTCACAGCCGGGCAGGTGGGTGCGGAGCAGGAAGCGAGCATCGAGCGACGAAATCGCCTGGCGAGAAACTTCTCAAAGGCGGCCGAGGCCTCTCGGTCGAGGTCTCACTGGAAGAGCAAGGCCGAGGTAAGTTCCACGAACCATGTTCCTTGCTCCATTTGCTCTGTTCGCGTTTGACTCGACCCCCTCGTCGCGACGTAGATCTGGAGAAAGAGGCCTCCCAAGCGGTTGAGGCCTCCGTCGCAGCTGGCATAAAGGTACCGGGATGTCGAGTCTCAGGAGCACGAGACGCCAGCTGCCTTGTGTGTCCGGACCGCTGCTGCGAGGCTCTTGACGTCGAGGAGGTCCAATCAGCTAGCTCCCTTTGGGAGCCGCTGATTGCGTTGGCGGCCACGTCCACGAGAGACTCGAGGCGTTGCACACGGGTGTCAAGCGGCGCCACGGCGCCGTCTCCTCACACTCGCCATCAACCTCGAGGCTGTCGGCGGCCGCAGCTACGTGTTGCCGAAGATGACGAGGAGGCGGATCTGGAGGTCATGAAAGCTGTTGGAGGCGGCCGAGGCACACAGCACAAATGGCCGGCTTTGTCTGTTTGAGGAAGAGGTGGTCCCTCCGCGCCAAACGCCGATCCTTGAGCTTTGACACGGGCCAAAAGGGCCATGTAACCGGATTGAGTTAGTTGCCGTGTCGTGACGTTTTGTGGCCGTCAGAGGCCTTTAAAATATTTATGTATGTCGTCTTTTAATCGTTTTCCGTTCTACTTCGAGCCAGGTGCCCTCTGTCTCGATCTTGGGAACCCATGAAAAGAAAACCCTCGGGACCTAAGCCGTCCTTGGCGAAGGGTGGTGAGAGAGCTGCCGTAGCCTGTGAGGCGTGGGCCGTTCTCACGTCTCGACCGCCCTTTGGCCTCTAGACAAACTTTTGGTCTTTGGGTTTCTTGTGAAGGTCCCATCGGAGCGAGAGAGTTTTAGGCGTGAAATTTTTGAAAGACCATTAACAAATGGTGTTCGGGACTTAGGGGTTCCCCTTTCTAGCCCCGAGGGAGGCCCGGCTTTGCGGAGGCGGCGCCAGTCTCCTTATAGCGCTATTGTGACGTCGAGCCCCTATTGATAGACAAGCTCTCATGCAGAACTTCCTCGAGAGCCTCTCTGTTGTCTTTTGGGTGAAAAGGTGGTGAGGGAGTTGTCGTAGTCTGCCGGGCGTGAGGCCGTTTTCACTCACTCACCCCGGCCTTTTACGCCTTTGAGACGATCGTCACGGTCCTTGGGTTCTATAATGATCGGCTAGTCTATAAGGGGGGTTTCTCGAAAAGTTATAACAACTAAGAACGCTTCTTTATTGCATTTAGAGAACAATGTAAGCAACGTTTGGAATTTTAAGGGTAGAAACGAGCGTGGCTGTTCTATGTTCCAAGCGTTGGTGAAGATTTCGCCCTTCTCGTTGGCTAACTTGTAGGTCCCGGGCTTCACACTTGAGCGACGATGTCGGCCCTTCCTGTGGTGGGGTCGACTTGTGGCGGCCCTTGTTGCTCTGCCTCGATCTCGGCACCAGTCGCCCACCTTGAGTCTCGGCCGGACGCGCCGGGCTTGGTAGCGTCGTAGGGCTTCTTTGGTACTGGCGAGTGTAGCGGTATATGACGTCTGAGGGCTTCCTCCACTGGTCGAGGGCGTCTTCAGCGGCGATCTTGGTTGCTTTGCTTTCATTGTATGCTCAGTAGCCTCGGGGAACCGTATTCTAAGTCGATGGGGAGGATGGCCTCGGCTCCATAGACCGGAAGAACGGTGTGAATCCCGTGGCTCGGCTCGGGGTATTTCTTAGGCTCCAGATGACTGACGGGAGTTCGGCAAGCCATTTCTTGCCAAACTTCTTCAACTGGTTGAATATCCTTGGCTTAAGGCCTTGTAGGATCATGCCGTTGGCACGCTCTACTTGGCCATTGGTCCTTGGGTGTCCTACGGCTGACCAGGCCACCCGGATGTGGTGGTCGTCGCAGAACGTTAGGAACTTGCGACCGGTGAATTGTGTCCCATTGTCGGTGATGATGGTGTTAGAACCCCAACACATGGATGATATCTCAGAAAAACACACCGCTTGCTCGGATTTGATCTCGAGTGATTGGACGAGCCTCGATCCATTTGGAGAATTTGTCGATAGCTACCAGCAGATGGGTATAGCCCGGGTGCCTTTTTAGTAGAGGCCCAACCATGTCCAAATTTCATACAAAATGGCCATGTGATGGGGATGGTTTGGAGGGCTTGGGCGGGAGGTGCGTCTGTCGGCGTAATCTTGGCATCCCTCGCGAGGCGTACTAGCCTCGTGGCGTCGGCCACCGCCACGGCCAATAGAAACCTTGGCGGAAGGCGTTACCCACGAGCGCCCGAGGCGCCGCGTGGTGCCCGCAGACTCCCGCGTGCAAGTCCCAAAGTAAGGATTGGCCAGCCTCGGTGGTGATGCATCGTTGGAGAATACCGGATGGGCTACGCCTATACAACTCGCCGTCACAGAGGACGTAAGTCTTGGCGCAAATCCCCAGGGAGTCCTCCCTCGGGCCCCTCCGCCCTCACCGCGCCCTTGCTGCTCCTGCTCGAGAGTGTCCCGAAGCTGTTGCAGAAGGAGTCGGTCTTGTTCGACCTTGGCTTGAAGCTCGTGGAGCTGCTCCAGGTCTGGGCATCGATGCCCCCCGCGGGCGGGATTCTCGTTCCGTGCTGCCGGGGCCTCGAGACGCGATGGTGTGGCGTCACCCGCCCCTGCCCGGGGCGGGGAATGGTTGCCTGTCCTCTCGTTCCCTTCGCCCGCCCTTGGCATCCCGAGCCCGACGTGGAAGCACTCACGAGATGGATCGTAAGTCCCTTCATCGTCGGAGTCGGAGTAGCCGAGGCAGTAGTCCCTTGCGGCCAAGAATTGGCGCAAATCCCCAGGGTTGTGAAGTTCGGAGAAATCCACCCTGGGCCATGCCTCGTCCTCGTCCGAGGAGTCGGAGCGGGTGCTCAAGTCGAGAGCGAAGCGCTGGCGCGGCGTTCGAGGGTGCTCGTGAGTGGCGGCGCGTAAGCGTAAGCGTGAGAGGCGGCGGCATTTCTCAACCCAAAGGGGTATGGGGGCGGGCCGTCTCCATATTCCTTCCCTTACCGGTCGGCTCTTCGAGGAGTGGCGGGCGGGGTTAGACGACCGGCATCGCCGTAAGCCACCGGCGATTTTCCTTCGCCCGTGCTCAGTCGGACAGGGTCCCCGACCGAGGACCCCTGTACCAACAATTTGGTCGTAGGACATCGGCGGGGAGAGGCGTGTCGCCCTGGGCTCGCGTAGCGTCGGGGTGGCCTTGCTCGCGTCGTGCCTGGCGAACGTGGCGAGAGCGGCGGCCCGGGCGCCGCCTGCGCCTGGGCTGCCGGGGCGCGACTTCGTCGTCGGACGGTGGGGTTCGAGGAGTGAGGAGCACCATGTCGTACTCATGCCCTAGAGACATGAACTCTAGGCTCCCCAACCAAACTATGGTGCCGAGACGCAATGGTCGTATGTAGTCTGCCATCCGGAACTTGCTAGGATGACGAAGCTGACACGCAGGCGCCCCTACCGGCGCGCGCCAAACCGCC
This sequence comes from Miscanthus lutarioriparius, assembly GCA_904845875.1. NCBI lineage: Eukaryota > Viridiplantae > Streptophyta > Magnoliopsida > Poales > Poaceae > Miscanthus > Miscanthus lutarioriparius. The sequence goes on along the minus strand of CAJGYO010000006.1, from coordinate 36,069,396 downwards.
GGTGTTTTGGAACCGGGGTCCCTCAACCAACGAGTGAATTTGTGCTGCGTGCCCCTAATCCCGGATGGTGGCGCAAAGAGACACAAGGTTTATCTTGGTTCGAGCAATCGAGGCCCTACGTCCAAATTCGAGAGATCGATCTTGTATTCCTTGCACCGGAGTGCTCGTAGTAGGGGTTACAAGCTAGGTGAGAGAGGAACTAGCCCTGTGTCTCGGCGAGTGTGGTGCGGGCTGCTTGAGGCGTTGTTCCCAAGCGGCGTAGGAGTGCGTGGGTTCTATCGGCGTGTTCGTCTTTTCCGCCTTTCTCCCTAGAAATGGCCCCATCCCTCCCTTTTTATACTCTAAGGGAGGACCGGGACCGTGCATGTGGTGCTACATAGCGCTTCAGAAATGGGGTGGCGTGTCCGAGCCACATGTCGGCCAACGTTGTGGTATGGTCGATGGAGTGGCCCGTCCTTGTCATGCGGAAGTGACATCTTGGTCATACTCGGTCTTGTGCGTCGTGGGGCTCCGATGACGGCTTGATGCGGGACATGGCGGGCGACGTCTTCGGTCGCCGTGTAATGACGTCGTGGGGAGCAGCGGCTCTGCGATGCCGAGGCCGAGCCATCGTGGGGCTCGGTGGTCATGGACCCTCGTTTGCCGAGCCCGTGAAGCAAACTGTCGAGGCCTTGGGGGAGTTATTGGCCCCAGGTGCGATTCCGAGGCCACACATGGCCAGACGTGGCTCCCCATGCTGCGTTGTCCTTGGAGCAGAGTTGGCGGCCAAATGAGGCATGGGTGTCAACCATGTGCACGGTGGTTAAATACGATGGCGCGGTAACCCCGCCTTGATCCCCGCCTCTGTCCCCATCCGGCCATTCTTCTTTATCTTTATGCGGGCATGCGGTCGTTGTCGAGGCAGCGATTGGTGAGTTGATGCGACCTGACGTTTTGCCGAGGGGGACGGGAGAAGGAAGAGGTAGCGAGTCTTCCGAGCCCGCCTTTGCGAGAGACGGAGGGTCGGTGGCCTCGGCCGAGGCCTTTGGCGGGAATCGACCGAGGCCAGCGGTGAGGGGGCCTCGGGCGAATCGGAGAATCGGCTGAGGTCCGGTGATGAGGCCTCGGGAAGTCGGAGAATCGGCCGAGGCCAGCATGATGGGGCCTCGGGCGAGTCGGAGAATCGGCCGAGGCCAGCAGCCGCTTAGCTGGTTTCGATCTTCTGAAATCTAAGCGCTCGTTTTTGGATCTTGCTTAGGGTACCCCTTCTCATGGTATCCGACAACATGGTCAAGAAGGGCCGTTACAATGAGATCGCCATAGGACCTCAGAATCGTAGGACCGGCACTGCCCCTTTCCCATGATCCCCTCACCCGTCACCACGCCTGAATAATACCAGACCGATAGATTCCCTGTGCAGTGTCGGCTCCCGTTCCACGAGAAGTCGTCGTGGCGCTGCACTCCCAAGTCAAGCTCTCGTCTCGTGCCGCCGCCGCCTCCTGCAAGACCCAGTAAGCACGGCGCCGAGCTACCTGCCATGTCACCGCCACGTTTACGTCTAGCCAAAGAGCAACGCTGGCGCCGAGCTAAGGGTCTAGATTTTAAAATCTTACCTCTAAGGACATATTTGTGATTTTTTTCAAAAAAATGCTAAAAAATAAAAAATTCGACTCATGTGGTAAATTAAATCCGTGGTAAGTGCTCACGGCTGCCTCATGGGGGACTGCCCCCCACTGATTTTTTCCATATTTCAAGGGTCACCCCAACGTGGAACCCGTCCAAATCATTTCCAATACTTAGGTTTGAGCCAGGATTTAATAAAGTTCAGAGGTAATTTTTCTAAATCTATAAGTTTTTTGTAATTTTCATTTGAGAGGACTACAGAGTACAGAGTAGCTGATAGGAGTATTTGTGAAGAATGGTTTTTTTTGGGAGGTTCTCATTAGGCCTAGCTTCCAACAAGAGGCCCAACAATCTCGGGCCCAAAATGGGCCAACAAGGCACTGTGCAGAGGGCATGTGGAGCTCTTGTTTTCACCAGTTGTTTCTCCCATAGGCCATACCGCCGGAGCAAATAGAGGTCGTATTTAGAGAACAATAATCCAGACTCTATGTTGTGTATGTAATGTAAGCAGGTAAGAGCAGTTGTATGTGTAGAGTACATATACTACAACTTGTACACTAGGAGTCCCGGCTAAAAAAAAAAGTAAGAGCAGTTGTATCGAGTACTCTCGTATGTCAAAGGACTAAGATCATAGAGTGAACATGCTCACCCAGAAGAAGAAAAAAAACTATTCATAGATTGCGGGCTAGTAATAAGCTGAGATTTTGGGGGGGGAAAACATATCTCGGATATGATCGAGTTATAGCAAGAGGTACTTTGTGCACTGCTAACTCTGTAAAACTGAAGAATGCAATCGTTGAGGATCTGAGATACTAGCAGTAGCATATTATACTGGTGTTGAGGCAGTGCACACCGGAGAAGAAACGGCAGTAGTAGTATATAGCAGAGATATATAAACCAACAACCAGATCGATCGTCGGCCAGCTAATTACGTGCTGAATATCTCAGCACTATCCACTGCTTTTAACCATATGGTTTCAGTTTGTTCGCATCCTGCGTGCGCACGTCCTGCTGCTGTTGGTCACTGATTAAACCAATCCACCGGCTACTTGAATGAAAGCTGAAACTAGAGGCGAGACTCGTTTATTGCCTCGCCCTCGCGCAATTTCCGCCGCGGGTTGGCATATCACTCGACAACAGCGGCGGTTCACTGGTTTATGGAAGAAGTCACGACCGCGGGCCGGTGCCAACTGCCGAACCGACTAGGCCACGCACAAACTTTGCACACGGTACGTGGAGCAGATCCAAAGAACGAGAACTTGTGGGCACAGCTGTAAGTTGTTGGTGTGGTGCGATCCAAAGAAAAAAAGTTGTTGGTGTGGTGCTTGTAACTTGGACAATTTACATGCGTATATTTTCATTTTCATGAACCACAGTGATACATCCAGCAAGCTGTATAGATATATCTGCATCAATCGATGGATCGATCGATCCTGAATCCTCGATGAGGGGCTCTAGCGCCCTCAAATCCATTGGCTGGCAGCTACGTACTGAAAACGATGATCTCCGCATCCGCACCCGATCCACGGCCGGCCCATCGCGCACGACCGGTCAGGGCGTCAGGCCACGTACCCGAGGAAGCTGCACGAAACAACACACCAAGCAAAAAGCCCCCGCTTTGTGAGATCAGAGATCATGACGCGTAACGCCCGCGGCGCACAAGTGTGCAGAACTGGAGATCGGCTTGGCGCTCGCGGCCGGCGCACGGCAAGCACGCACGCACCTGATGGGCCTGGCGACGGCGTGGCGCGGGGCGAAGAGCGCGCGGAGGAAGAGGCTGGCGCCGTGGAGGAGCACCACCACGCTGCTACACCCCACAAGCAGGAGCTCCAGCATGCTTGATGGGATGCTTCCGCTTGCCTTGCCTGCCTCGGCGGCCTTCTTGCTCCTCCTGCTCCTGCTCCTGCTCCTGCTCGGGCTCGCGTCGGTCTGGCGTGTGGGTTTTTCCTTCACTGGTGGAGCGGGGACGGGCAGACGGGGAGGTGCAGGAGTACAGCCGGGCTGGACTGATCACAGGATTTTATTAAGGTGGTGCGGGGTGAAGAGGTATCTTTGAAGCAAAACCAGATGATCCGGACGGGAGGTTTCTTGCTTCCTCGATCTGTTTGCTTGTCAAATAACAGGTGGGATTAAGTACGTGAGAGGGAGAGAGATCAGAGACGACAGGCGACAAGGACAGCTTCCTTTTTCCTATTTCCTTCGCTTTCATCTCACTCACGGCCTAATGGTGATGCTGTTGCTTTCGGACAACTTATTATTGATAGTGGTTTAATTTATTCTGTTGTGTTTGGACTTTGGACGGGGCCGGCGCGGTGTATATATAATATAATAATAGACACAAACAGGGTAGGATGAAATGAAATTGTTCTGGATAGGAATGATAGGCCGGGGCCGACACGATCGATCCGCCGGTCCTGTCCAGTCATAAAGGGAAGGGGCATATTAGAGTATTAGACAGACTATTCTCTTGACAATCTCGTATTCTTGGAGTTGGAGCTACCATACAAGCTAAATAGATTCACTGCTCAACTCTAATCTAAAATAAAACAGAGTACAATTTTAGATTAGAGTTCCAATTGTTGCTAAACTATAATAGGTATGCAATAACCGTCGCATTAGAATACAGATACAGAGCAATAATAGGTATGCAATAACCGGTCCTCCCTACTCTGCATAGAGCGGGCTGCTTTTCACATCTGAGAACACCCTAGGATTTAGTCACAATAGTACAACCATACAACCACGAGTGCTCCTGTAGTACTTGTACTTTCTTCAGATTTTACATGGGACTGTATGTTATTTGTAACAACGGAATATTCACCTTTACCAATCTTCTATGAACACTTTTCGTCTCAAAGTGACAGTCGAAAATGGTTGTTCAATGTCCTGCAGGCGCTTTGGTACGTAGCCAGTACCAACACATGTTGGGGCCAGGTACAAATACAATCTTCACATCTGATTTCATTTGGCTCCTGTCTACGACTGAATCAAACTTCTGCGACTGCCTGAAGCCCTGAAGACACAATTGTAATCCTTTCCTTACTGCCACTGGTCACTTGTATTTTTTTTTCTGAATTCATGAATGAACCACCATGGGCTAATATATAACACTACAATTCAGAGCAGCCTGAACCATGATCCCAGGAACGGGAAGACTGCCACAAACAAGCGCATGAAGAGTGGTGCCTGCTTGTATCTGGTACCGCCCAGCCCCATCGTTCTTGGCATCCCCCGTCGTCTCATTCTCTTTCTTTCAGGAGGAGCTCCTACTCCCTGCTCCACTCTTCCGCCACCACCGGCGGCGGTAATAATCCGCATCTTCCTCCCTAGTCGCTGAAGGCCGCGATTTCGTGCTGTAACTAGTGTTGCCAGCTGAGAATGAGTTGCTAGCTTGCTGCTCCTCTTCGCCTCCGGGGCAGCAGCAGTGTTGTTGTCCAGAAGCTCATCCCATCCTCCATATCCGCCACTGCTTTTGTTGCCTCCGCCATCTCCACTGCTGCTGCTCTTGGTGTTATCGTCAGCTCCAACAGCAGTTGAGGCAGCAGCAGCAAAATCTTTAGGAAACCATGACTGGTAGTTGTGCCTCCTTCTCCTCCCTTCATAATGGTTGCTTCTGCTGCTGCTGCTGTATCCATTGCCTCGACCACCTGTCGCAAAGCCAGTGGCGTCCTCGGGGTATTCCTCCTCTTCGAATGGTCTCCTCCACCTGTCATTTTTCTTGAAGAAAATCCCCCACCAGTCATCGTGGTTGCCTTTTCTCCGAAGCAGAGATGATATGGCCGACTGACTGAGCGGGATCGCCATGGCCATTAGAAAGGACTTTAGCCCCGTTGCAGCAAACATGGACATAAGCATCACCGGTAGAAGGACTCCGTACGTCTTAAATACCTAGTAGGCACAAGTATAGAAAGCAGCAGGCCATTGATCAGTCACTACGACAACAACGAAGCACAGTTATTCGTTCATTGATTTTATTACAGTACTGATCTGATATGAAAATTATTGATGACATAATGAGAGAGCGTAACAGAGAGGAAGAAAAAAAAACAGAAATCTTATACAGTACGTATGTAGCAGACCTTGGAGAACCAGGACTCGTCGAATAGCTCCCCGGCCCAGCCAAATCCGGAGAACGCAGCCTCATCCTCGTAATCGTAATCGTAATCGTCCTCCTCCTCTAGAGAAGAGGAACCGTAGTCTTCTTGGCTGCCGTCTGGGTCGGACCACCACCTCCTCCTCCTCGTCCTGATGCTCGTGGTGGTGGTGGTGATGTCTCTTCCATGGGCGTTGCCGTTGAAGAACCACCAGCTGGAGCAGCAGCGGCGGCGGAGGGAGGAGGAGAGAGGAAAGGGCGGTTTGCCTGGTGGTGCTGGAACTGGAGGCGCAGCGGCTGCAGCTACTATCAGTCGGACGCCGAGGCCAACGTCGAGCATTTCTTCATTGCATTAGATTCACATGGCAGAGTTAGTTTTTTTGAGAGGATCATGGTAGAGTTACGGGACATAGGATAGATAAAAAAAATGAGGTGGTGGTTCAGGAGAGTAAAGAGGTGGTCGCTGATAGGCATTCTTGGGAGAAAGTTGAGGAGGAAGTTTTCCACACAGCCTTTAGCTGAAGATTTTGGATAAAATGGTGGGTCGGAGCATCTCCAACAATTTCCAAAACACTCTCTTCATCTAGGATTTTTGACAAGAAAGAAAAAAATGCATCCCCAACAACTCCCAACCTCGTCTCCCAATCTTTTGGCACATGGGAACAGTGGCGGAGCCAGGATTCCAACCTTGGGTATTTCCACTTCCACATAAAAAAACAATCGATAGTTTAGAGTAGTACGTTGCCCATAATTAAAATCACAGAAAAGTAGTCGAATAACCAATTATTTAACGATAAAATATGCTAAAACAAACTAGTAAGGCCTCGTTTAGATGCCAATTTTTTTTTGTTTTTGGGTCTGTAGTCCGTTTGTTTGTATTTGGCAATTAGTGTCTAATTATGGACTAATTAGGTTCGAAAGTTTCGTCTCGCGATTTCTCACCCAACTATGCAATTAGTTTTTTTTCGGTCTACATTTAGTACTCCATGCATGTGCCGTAAGATTCGATATGATAGGTACTGCGAAATTTTTTGGAATCTAAACAGGCCCTAAGTAATGAAGAGAACGTACAAAATAGTACAATGTTGCTTTTCCTTGCGATTCTTCGTGACCTGAAATTGCAAATTTGTTATTAGTAAAATACTCACCTTACAATTGCAAATTTGTTATTTGTAAAATGTAAATACTCTTATCCTCAGTTGGACAAGACGTCTGACTCCTCAGGTTGCAGGCTGACCATGATGAGCACCTGAGAGCACGGGCTGCGTCGGCCCCGGCGCTCCCAGGCCCCGCCGCCGCCCGCTCACTGAGTGCCGGTCCCCCATCCCTGGCTCGCTGCCCGGTGCCCGCGTGGCCTCGCTGCGCCCATGGCCCCGCGCGCCTGTCGCCGCCTGCCTAGCCCCACACGCCGGCAGTCTGCAGCTAGGGCTCGAGATCCAGGAATCTAGAAGCGAGAGCGGGGAGCGGGAGATAGCTGGCTAGGTGAATCGTGGAATCACCTATCTGGTCATTCGTCTGTCTCGCTCCCTGGTCCCCGCGTTCCGCACCGTCGGCCGCCCCACGCTCAGCGCCTCGGGCGAACCGCGCCCGTGCCGCCCCCCGCCCACACACACACGCGCGCTCCGGCTCTGGCGAGGTGGCGCTGGGCACCCCCGGCCTTCGTGGAGCCGGTGCCTGCGCGCCCCCGGCCTCCAGAGAGCCCAGTAGTCCAGTATACCAAATACTAGGTCTTTTCTTTTTTAATTCCAGTACCAAACAGGTCTAATATCCCGTGAGGCGGTTCAGGCGTTTCTGGGCTTTGACTCTTCGATTCAATCCTGGCCGTCCATCACATTGACATCAATTCCCCATTCCACCTGTCCTCCCCTCGACGAGGGTTTAGGCGCGGCGAGACCACCGTCGGCCACCGCATCTCGCACCCAAACCCAAATACCTCCCTTTGTCGCCATGCCACAAGGCCGCACGCCATGGTGTCGCAAAGACGGCATCCTCCTCGCCGTTAACATCATCTCCGACCACTTCGCCCCATCGTATCCGTAAAGGCCGCCTTCGCCCCTCCTCTCCCCCCGTTTCTCGCATGCGCTCATGAGCGAGCGCTTGCGAATGCGCTGCCCTAACACCCGCCCGGCGGAGTCCCTCTTCGCGAGAAAGTGTGTCATTTGTCTTCTGCGCCACAGGGGCTATCATCGCTGCTGGAGATCGTCCCCCGCCTCGAGCTCTCGCCCGGTGCAGGTGAAGAATTCCTCCTCATCCTCATTCAAAGACAATCTGCGTCCCAGTGCCTACACAAGCCCGGAGAGGCAAGACCCTCTGCGAAACCTTGCTTTTAGCATCCGATTTGGTGGACTATCGTAATTTGATGCCACTATTAGGCGGCTTGCGGGGGTGGCGATAAGACGGTGACGCTCTACTTGGCCATCTTCGACAATGTCCTACACCGCTTGCGCTTCTCAAAGTTCCTTTACGTCGTCCGTGTGGATATTCCGCAGGTAGTTTATATAAGTTTGATTGCAATCGCTCATTTATCTTTGTTACATTTTAAAATCAAACTGGTATAATCGGTCATGACAGTTCTTCTCTAATTGCTGAAGTCAATATGGAGTAAAAGGTAGGTGGATGTGGTTGTTTGGTAGATGCATCTTCACCTTGTTTAATGTTCCGAGTTGTGGTATGGGCCATTGAGTTTCCTAATGCTACACTAAAGATTGTCTGGACAACGTAGAATGTGCACCATTAGTCAGATCTGGTGCCTTGGGTAGTGACCACTCGACATTGTCAATGACATTGATGCATTCATAATATTTCAAATTGTACTTGTTATTTGGAGAATAATGGGTAGTCAATGCTTTCTATCTGAACTTTGCATTTCGCATGATCAAGCTAGCAATGCTTGGGACATATTATTCTCCCTCCTCCTATGGGATCTTGTTTGGTCTTTGGACTTCTACGCCTGTTTTGTAGGATCTGAAATATTCCATTTCATGTTCTGTTATGGCCTCGGTTAGGGTCCATGGCTTGTATGAGAGGATTGAGAGTCTTCGAGGGTGAATGGATGCTTGACGGGACACTTGAGAATGGGCATATGCTTGGACGGTGGCACCCAAACACAAGACCGAGGCGCGATGATGATCTATTAAAATAATATTATTTCAAAAAAATCAGAACCTAGATATGTAAATCCAATCTAACTAACAACCTATGTAAAAGTTTTACATATATGTCATATAGTAACAAACTAATGTCATTTGCATCATCCTACTGGCACGATCTGGTGTTCCTTGGACAGCCACCGGCACGACATGTCCCTACTAAGTAAAGGTTCAAGATGTTCAAGATATTATGTCTTGTTTGCATCCTAAACTTGTTGTGTGAGTTATAACCAGTGTTAGAAAGCATTTTGGTTACCAATATTGATCATATATGTTCAAATTGATCAATTAACCTTAGAGTTAGAAAGTGCAACTTATGATGCCCATCCTAAATGTTCAATTTAATTGGTTATGCTCTTTTGCGATTTGCTAACTGCAGTAGCAATTATTGGTTTGTGACAGTTGATAAGACTACAAGAGAACTAACAGGCATAGTCTTAACTCTTAACATCAACTTCTCTTTAGTCGATGTACTACTTGTACCACTGAAATTGTCATTCATTCCATTTTATTCTCTATCAGAAAGAAGGACTTGTTGTAACTTTAGGTCCCAACATATTTAGTCATAGTTAGCTTTTTTATGACGTTTTGCAACTCGCAGTCAGAAGTTCTTCTCGAAGGATTACTTCAGAATGGTAGGCTAACATTTGAGCAACTTGTGGAGCGAACAATATTTAAAGTACCAGAAGGTCGGTATTTTTATTGATGTGGTTATCTTACCATTCTTTGCTCTTTTTTGATAATGTTTGCTTTCTTTTCTGTCTAAACTTTGGCCTTTTAGCCATAACATTTTCAAAGTTATCCTTCCCATTAATGGGTCAGTAAATGTTTCAGGCAGCCCCTTACCAACAAGGGAAGAAATACGAATGAACTTCAACGAACTTGTATATGCGCATTATGTGGAACGTTGCCCAAAACCGGAACCTTTTTTCGATCCTCTTGCAGTTGAACAACCTACATCCACAAGGAAACGAGCTCCTAAAGTAAGTCACTTTCATTCCTTATTAGCCGTTATGGTTATTAGTTTGTAGTTTTTACAATATGATCATATTCTATTTCATACTCCTTTTGTTTCACAGTAATATTCTATTTTCTTGGGGTGTGTTGTTTTATTACCTTATTAATAGAGAAGCCATTTGACAGGGGCATGCATGGTGAGATATAATGGAATGTCTTAGATTTAATGCCTTAATTTTTGTGGGTTTGGACTTGTATTGTGTAGGGACCTTAATTTTTGTGGGTTTGGACTTGTATTGTGTAGGGATTGATAAAAGATAACTAGCCTATTCATAGCCAAAAGCTAATTTATTTGAAGAAAGTTTGCGAACTCAGTGGTTGAAGAATGGCAGAGCAGGGATAGAAGGAAATAGCACATTGTTGCTCCCTCATGACAAAGAATTGCACATCTTGTTTTGGTTCTGGGTTGTTGATGAATATGTACCTTGTCCTTACATTTTTCACGTTTAACTGGCTTGTAGTCTTTTTTTGTAACCTCATACCAAGGTCTTGATCTTGTTATATGTTATAAATATACATGGTGATTGTCTAGGTGAGCTGACAAATGTATCTTTGGGACAGACTGTTGAGACGGTTCTTTCACTTGAGCAGAAAGTTGTCTCATCTGCAATTCTATCTCGATCTTGAAAGATTTTCTCGAGATACCATACCTCATGGAAGGGTCATCGAGTGCAAGTGATGGCCATCATGCTATTGCTGGTAATAAGGTATTATGCTCTGTTCAGTTATAGTGATCATCATGTTGCAATGCGGTGGTGTCATGCCATTACAATAGTGAAGGTTAAATGCTAATCCTGTTTTTGCTTTCCTATTGTTATTAAGCTAGAAAAGGCAAACACGGTGTTCTAGCCTTCTAGTTTATTTGCTAATGAAAACTATGATTGATTGACCAACAAAATTGAACTGCATGGTCTAGGTGATACATAGACCAAAATTAGCGCTGAACCTATTTTTTTTGGCTTAAATTTGCTCCAGGTAACACATTTGACTTTGATATAGATCCAGATGAGCATGGTTTTTGATATCCAAACTACTTTCTTATTTTGAGCTTAAACTTTTCCTACATAATTTTTCTGGTGTAGATTTACTTATTTGGTCCTATTGAGGACTACATAGGATCATGTAGTCCTCATTAGAATCCACCAAACTATGGACATATGTATCCCCTTTTTTGAGTTGCAATATTTCTTCTTTTCTGAGATATTAGCCATGCATCATCATTGTGGTATTTTTTTCTTGTTAGAATTTATATCGTATTTGCCTTTTCATGGGAGCTTTAAAACATGAATCATTAGCTTTCATTCTATTTTGATAATGTTTGAAAATATGCATGGGATATGTTACTCTGTTCATCTCCTAATTATCTTATCATTTTTCCCAGCGAAAACATGAAGCCTTAGAAGTTGATGAAGAGGATTCGATAATTGCAGAAAGTGAAGTACTTTGGCGGATAAATTTTGAGAGGTTCATATTTTGTTTAAAGAAGGTGTGCTTATGTACCTACTTTATAGCATATATGTAGTTGCATGTATTCGTTTTCTTTTCCCTCTGTATTTGTGCTTCCATTTGCATGTCTGCAAATGGGACTTCTTGAAGCAGGATCCTAGTATAGCTAGATGCAAACCAATTCATTCTACTTTGTCTTTTCTTGTGAACTAAATATTCTATTTTTCCAGAAACAACAAGGGGCAGGTTTTCTGAATAGTATATCGTTAAATAGGATTAAGAGCAGAATGAGCTACAAAAAAATGGTTTGCAATTCCGTTTTTTCCAAGAAAAAGATATGCTCATTACATGTCAGAGGTTGATAAATCAAACTGTCTTCTCTATTAAGGAAAAAAGAAACCTTGGCCATGGGGAGAGATGTCCCCTTGCTTTGTCATAAGAGGAGTACTAAACCCTTTCATAAGGTACTCACATAAAATGACCTGTGAGCACCTGGGTTCAAGCCTGGTTCTGGTTGGCTGCCTCTTAACTAGAGCCTCTACCAACCGAGATAATACTTCTTTTTTATTATTATTTTCTCAAAAATGGAGGAGAGCTGTGCATCATTATATTTGGAAGAAAACCAAGCTATTTGCTCAATGGCCGGTTCTCTCTATAAAGACATCTTACATAAGCTTACCATCTGTTTCACTGAATTGCGTGTACTTGCACCGTAGTTATTATGTTATTTTTTAAAATCTTCTGAACAGCTCCACTCCAAAATAAGAAAACTGTTAGCTTCTCATTTTTGTATATATATATTTATTTGTATGTACATGCATGGGGTTGTTAACATCTCATTTATTATGTATTTATTTAACTTTACATGTGGATGCTTTTGAGAGAAGCATGATCTTGAACTTCCTACTGCTTAGCCTTTCTTCCTGTACTGAAGTTCTGTGCAGAACGAAAGAAAGCAAAGATGAGGCTTGGAACACTTGCTATATGGGAAGCATTTTTTGAGGCCAATGTAACGAACAACGACAACAAGACTGGTAATACCCACTATCAATATATCAAATTCTCTCGTCACTAGATCCTCAAAGTATCACAGCGTTAAACAATATCAGAAACTGAGGCTAGTAAGTGTTTTAGTGAGCCATTTTTTTAGAATAAAAATAATATATTTATTTTAGCTTACAAACACTAAATATGACATGGAGCTATAAGTTGGAACCCTGCCAAAATGGGTTCCTAGTTAAAATATTCACAAGAATTCATGAAGAGATTATAAAATTTACTGTTTTGTACTCAACCACAATGTGATAATTGTTCATTAAGCAGATAATTCTGAACCTATTAGTCTACAAGGGTCTTCTCTAAACCTGATACTTGGAGTATGCCATGCGTTTCATCCGTTTCAAAATACTTGAGCAACTACCCTATATGTAAAAGACCAAAGAGGCAGAAAATCTTGTTAACAATGGTATTTGACCATTATTAATGACATAAGAGGCCATTTGACATCTTTACATCATTAGTAGGAGAGGTGAAGGATTCGGAAAAAGCATAAATAACTACATTGTTGATCTCTCCGCTGGACAACCATTCTGAAATGAGGAATCCCGATAAACTGGTAAACTATCTTGAAATGAAGGAACTAATAGTTAGTTCTACATTGGTATATGGCCTTTGTTAAAGTTGCATTGTTTCATCTTTCTTCTGAGCCACTAACCCTAAATCTTAGCAGCCTAGAACACGGGATGAACCCACGCTCCGTATTGTGGGAACTTTGCCCTGAAACGAGGAAGTAGGAACTTAAGTTGTCCCAAACGCCGTTGGATTATCATCCACCGGGACAATGAAACGGTGCAAAGAAACCGCTGCAGGCAGCTTCCTCTTCCTCGCTAACACGTATCTTGAGTCCAGACTACGCCACTGCCTAGCCGACGAGGTTGTCCAGGTTGCAGTGCTGCGCTCCATAGGTGCATGCGTTGTGGGCTTGGCGGGCGAAATCGATAGCTCTAGAGAGATTAAATGGAGCATGAGCTACCCATTTTAGAGGGTTGTTGGCGCAAGATGGTGGCCAGAGGTGTGATTTAAGGTGGCGCCTGCACCCTGTTGTGGCAGAGAAACAAAGGAGAGGAGAAGAGACGGTGGCGGGCGGGTGCATGCATGTCTTTGGAAGAGAGGAGATTAAGGTAAAGAATCTATGGTGGGCAATGGTTTGTGAGTGGGCTTAATGGGCAACGAAATAGAAACCTGCACCTATCACTTCTTCCATTTTCTTTCGTTTTTAACTTTTGATGGAATCAAAGACATTGCTCACCAATTGCTATGTAGATACAAATATAAATTTGTGTTCTGTGGTGGATCTTGCATAATCTAGAACACGTTCTTCGTCCCAGGAACATAGTTCAGCTATATTTGGTACACGTTCCCTGTCTCGAACGAACAACACAAAGTGGTGTCGCGCATACTCATTCCTCGACCCCATTGATCCAGGAATTTGTCTGCTGAGCCCTAATTTCGTCGTCTCGTCTCTTATGTGATCCTCAATTTAGATGGCCAATAAAAAGGGACATTTAGTTGTATACTGTCATTTTAAAGGATTTTGTTCTGGTGGGTGGATAGGGACTTGAATTCGGAAGAGACACTACCTCTGTCCAGGAAAATAATGTAGTTGTAGTTCTATCTCTAGTCAAACATCTTAAGTTCAAAGAAAATTTAGATAAAAAGAGTATCAATATTTATGGCACCAAATATATATATAATATGCAAAAGTACATTCCATGACGAATCCAATGATATTTATTTGGTATCATAAATATTGATACATTTTTTTTATAAATTTGATCAAAGTTAAGATGGTCAAACTATCAAAATTTTGACTGGATCTTGGTCAAGCATCAACTATTTGTGGTGAGGGAAATGTTTTAGTAATGAATTCTTGACTTTTGCAAAGGACATCACCAATAGATGGAATTTTGGAGAGAGTAGGACAAAAGGAAGGAGGCACGTCAATGACTTTGGATCAGATAATAAGTGTATTGAATGATTTAGAGTGTACTTCTACCACTAATAACCTAGAAGAATTCACATTCGGTAAGGACCCATACTGCTATGCATAAGTTTGATACATCCATTTTCTATAACTGATTTTTTGTACATAAACCGGAGATCTGGATCGCTGCGTCACACTCTGCGAAATTGTTATGCAGTTATGAACTTTAGTCCGGTTGATGATTTAAATCCTACCGATGAAAACTTTAATTGGTCAATTTTGTATGATTATTTGGTACAAACAACCTTAAATTTGCTCGCAAAAATGAACTAGCTTATGACGTTGTTGGTCCCGATCCTTGTGGTTATGACTTAACAGTTAAACATGCTACTTCCTCCGTTTTTAAATATATATGATGTTTAGGACAAGCTAATCAGTTGTAATCCTCTTTGTAGATTTGAATAAATTGGTTGAGACATGTCGAAATGATGAGGTACATGAATGCTTTACTGTTTCATCCTTTATTATTTAGGATTAGATAAATACTCTCTCCATTTTAAAATTTAAGGGGTTTTAGTTTTGTCCTAAGTCAAACTTCTCTAACAACCAAGTTTATAAAAAAATGCGTCAACATCTACAGCACCAAATTAGTTTCATTATGTCCACCATGGCACCATGAAACATGTCTTGATAGTGCATTTATTTGGTATTGTAGATGTTAAATATATTTTTCTATAAATTTGGTCAAACTAAAGAAGTTTAACTTAGGAAAAACGAAAACCTCTTAAACTTTGTAATGGAGGGAGCTTCCTTTAATCAGATTCATATTGGTTCCAATTCTTTGTGCATTGTAGATAGAGTCTCTTGTGAAAAAGAAACATGGGCAAGAAGCGTATACAATCTTTAGGTTATTGCTGAAACAAGGCTGTCTAGTTGAGACCGATGAAGTAAGGAATCTTCTATGTTGAGGATTTTTTTTCTCTTTTGTGTGTTATTATCAGTTGCACTTTAATACTTGTTGCATCAATTATATTTTATCTTCATTATGTGGTGGTGTTTTTTAACAAAATATTCATTAAATGGCACAGTTTCGTGTTGCAAACTTCAGTGTGTAATGTTGGACTTTCATCACAATTTGCAGATTACTAACAGGACAATTCTAGACAAGCAGGTTGTTCATGAAACTCTATACAAACTTTGGAAGGACGAATACATAGATTCAGAGGTTTGTTGTATAAACCAAACACATAGCATTTCCTCCTTAGACAAGCTTTCTACTTCATCCTTCTTAAGATTTTGTCACTTTACTTTGGAGTCGCTGCATCAAAATATTTTCCATGGAAGAATAACAGTGTACTTTTACTGCAATGTCTTCATCTCTAACCAACTTTAATGATGTGAAAGAGGTTAATTGGTTTAGTATGTCATTTAACAAAGGCAAGTCCGGCGTGTCAAAAAACCTTTTCTTAGAGTTAGCAGCCCCTAGATCTTTGCTTATGTTTGTTGTGGACAAATATTGTGAAATAGAATGAGTGGGTTGGAGTGAAGGAAGATATGATTATCTACTTTGGATGTTTTTTACATTCCTGAAACTGCATGTATGATGACATTATCATCCTTAGAAATTTGTTATGATATGTTGTGTAATTCAGGGAGTGGGTTTAGTTCCCTATAGGCACATGCACCCCATAACCACACCTTCTGTTGTGCATCTTAGTGTTTGCTACACCTTAGACTTACTCATTAAGAATTTAAAGTTCAAAATGGTGTAGGACAGATCACAGATCCTACTTGACAATACACATCCTTAGAAATTTGTTATGATATGTTGTGTAATTCAGGGAGTGGGTTTAGTTCCCTATAGGCACATGCATCCCGTAACTACACCTTCTGTTGTGCATCTTAGTGTTTGCTACACCTTAGACTTACTCATTAAGAATTTAAAGTTCAAAATGGTGTAGGACAGATCACAGATCCTACTTGACAATGCACATGACAGTTGCACAATGCATTTCTGTATTACATGTATGGTGTGATGGAGGAGGCTGGGTTAGCCGAAAGATGGTTAGACATCGGAGGACACAAGGGAACACTGATTTTTCAGTGTCAGAAGGGGTAGATTGGTAGAAAATGCCCCCAAGCCAGGTTCAAACAAACAAGTGTCAGTAGTATGAGTCCCATGGACTAGTGATTTCTTTTTCATGTTCATAAGGCTCACTTCAATGTTCCTTAAAACCTTAAACTCCTAGCCTACACCAAGACTTGTATGGCAAGTTGTTTACACCAATAAACCATAGCAATGTCCTCTACCCTAAAGTTCCACGATAGCATAGTTGGAATTGATTGCGTTGTGCTAGCAATTATATCTAGCTAATTAATGTGCTAAACATAAACAATTAATGGGAAAGTGGGTTTTCCAACTGCCAATTCCAAAGTTTTAGGCTAGAATAGCAAATGTCTGGTGCTTCTTTTTATCACTGTTTTTAAGCTTTTGTTTGCTCTTAATGATTTACTAGTAGATTGCAAATTAGTTATTTTTCTACAAACATGTCAAGTTTAGCATCAATACTTCTTCAGCAATATTACTAAATACAACAACAACAAACAACATAGCCTTTCAGTCCCAAGTAAGTTGGGGTAGGCTAAAGTTGAAACCCACCAAGAGCCCCAAGTCACGGTTCAGCACTTCAATATCTGCTTTCCAAGCACTCCTATTCAAACATAGATCTCTAGGTATATCCCAAGCTTTCAAATCTCTTTTTATTGTCTCCCCCATATCAATTTCGGTCTTTCTCTACCTCTCCTCATATTATTAGCTTGGCTTAGGACTCCACAATGCACTGGTGCCTCTGGAGGTCTCCTTTGGACATGGCCAAACCACCTCAACCGATGTTGGACAAGCTTTTCTTCAATTGGTGCTACTTCTAGGCGATCATGTATATCATCGTTCCGAACTCGGTCCATTCTTGTGTGACCGCAAATCCATCGCAACATACGCAATATTACTAAATAGGGATGGAATTTTATGGCAACTTAATTTTTTTATTTTTCTGGAGCAAAATTCAGAATGTTTCAACCTGATTGATAGACAGACTAAGCCTAGCAAATGAGCACTCTGTTCTTTTTGTAGGGCGAGATCACTCTGTTCTTAGATTCAGCAGTGAAGACAATCACTGAATTTGTGAATTGTTATACTTATCACTTATATTTAGCAGAGTATTATAGTGACTTAAGTATTTGTAAGCATATTGTACCATACTTCAAATAGACAAAGAAAAAACTCGCTTGTCTTGACATAGAAGTCAATTATGTTGCGAGAGAGTCCCTTCTACATCGTGAAACAGGGAACCGGAAGCACTTTCAGTTCTTTGTTTGGAGAGTAAAAAATATTTATAGGGAATACTTCATGGACCATCTTTACCATGCTGCTTTAAACTTGCACCAGATGGTCAATTACATGGCTGAACTATTACTTGAGGTTAGTTATTTAACCCAAGATTTGCATGTTTAGATCCTTACTTTATAAGTTGATCATCGGAGATCAAAATTTTAATTAGAAAAAGTAATTGGGGATTATAATGCCTTGGCTAGTCTGAATGTTGTTTGACTACATGATCAAGTCAAACCACTATTCTCAAAATAAAAAAAAATAATAATGATTCTTATTTGTGTTATCTAATTCTCTGTGGGTAGGTGGAATTTTATTTTTCTTTCTATGTTCTATCCCCAAATTGCATAAATCCAAACTTCTCTTTGATCAAATTCTGAAAAATTAGTTTTGGACTCTATCTGCATTTCACTATTGGTAAGTAGTGATTGTGTGCAGACTACGGAGCAGGAAGATGAGCACTTTATGTAGCGGTTTAAGATAGTTTGAAATTAATATTCCCTATCATATAGGCATCAAATGGTTCTTGTCCAGTGTTACAGAACCGACCAATTTATAATAGCACAAGTACAAAAACAATCGTCGAAACGATCAAATTCTCGAACTTGAGCCCATATAAACCCGGTAGTCAACTGAATTCTCGAAGGATTTCAAACCAACTTGCATACAACCAAGATCACAGTAATTCAACATAACATATCGTACGTTACAACATTTCGCAGACGTTCGCAAATAGATTACATCATCATAGAGTCATCGTTATTACAAAACAAGTCTTGTAAAACATGCGAAAGCAAATGGTTTAACTCACACGCCTGAGTTCAAATACACATACTGGTTCGCTGATCACAGCCCGCAAAAGCATTCAGATAAGAGAACAGAGATCATGCCCATGATCTAGTCTTCGTCACCCGCCGGGTGGAGACAATACTTACAGAATCCCTGATAAAGAAGGTCATCTGCAACAAGAGGGAATAAACCCTGAGTAAGGAAATGTACTCAGCTAGACTTACCCGTCGAAAACCAAAATAAATAACACCAAGGATTATGCATAGCTTAATGTAGTGGATCTGGCTAACACTTTCTTTTTGCGGAAAAGCATAAGTAAAAATGATTAACTCATAACCTGGACTAGCAGTGATTTTTAGCCATTAACCTATCAACTATATTAGCACCTGTACTAATCAATCATTTTATTAGGGTGCAAACATTAATAATCATATCAGGTATTCATTGTGGCAACCTTATCATCATCATCCATTTAATCATATCGTTAAATTAATTGAATCTACGTTGCCGCTGCTCAGTCAAGTTCTCACTATCCGGGAGAGACGGCGATTCGAATCAATTCCTATCCAGCTGGAGGGGTATTCCTAAACACAAACCCTGCTTCCCCCATCAGGGTCGCAAACAAGTCACCTTTGGTACGATTCAGGAGTCGCGAGTCCGAGCAGATCGACATTCTCAGAGAACCACTCTACCAAGGTTGTTCGGGACTTTAACCCGCCTTAGACTTATGCCAATGGCTCTCCGTACATCCTTACTACCTCCAGAATGCACGCCACTGCTCGTGTCCCCGGCCTGAGTCGAGCTACTAGGCTTCGCGGTCGGAACGACTTATCCGGCCAGCTAAGTGTTAGGCCCGGCCAGCTAAGTGTTAGGCTGCGTTCAACATGACATGAGGACGTACAACGTATCGGTCCTTAAACGACTCAGACGGAGTCACTATGTTCAAACCTACACAAGACCCCGCCCGGTCTTAATTCATTATTCACATGGTTCTTTTCCATGATAGCAAATATAGCCAACCGTGATCCACCTCATCCTAAAGCTCGCAGGTGACAGAAAATCACCTGACTTCTACCGCACTAAGCATGGCTAAGCATTTAACCCGTTCCTGAATTTAATAGGATTCTAGTGCGATATCTGGACAAGGAAGGATATATATAATGCAGCAATTGGTTCCAACCAATTCCTATACTTAATGCATCATCAATAATAAAAGACACTCAAAGTATTTGTAAAAGCATGGGAGGCTTAATATGCTCCGGGGCTTGCCTTTCAGGAACAAGGAAGGCTGGTGGTCAGGGCACTCGGGCAATTCCTCTGTGGCGACTGCTTCGTCGGCTTCCTGCACATCGGGTTCCTCCTCCTGGTTGGCTCCCTCGAACTCCAGCAACGTCACTCCCTCCGGCACACCTATTGCATGGATGCGCAAGATAAATATCATGGATGCATATGAACGAATGTCAGAGATGCTCGGGGAATACGCATGTTCGCTGTAGTTTGCATATTCCAACTTAAGCCCTATTCAAATCACTTTACTTACCAAGTTTATACAACCTAATGTATAATTGCTCATCTTCAGTTAATGACCTAGCACCTGCACCTAAGCATATTCTCAAGTTAGGCTAACCCCTAAACAATCAACGAGAATATTGCATCAAGCATACACTCAAGCATTTGTATTTTAGCAAAATAAAGACTATGTAGCGGTACAGTAAACTAGCCATAACTGGAGATTTATAAATCCAATTGACATGCAACAAGACAATTTGGAAAGCTTATGAAATTGTCTACAATTTATTTTCAGACCTCAAAGCATGATTCAAACCTTTACTAGGTTGAATTCCTAAATCAACAAAACTCTATCCTCCCAAGACAGAGAGTAAGCAAAACTGGAATCTAACTTTAAACAGTTGTAGTTTCTAACTACTGGGCCAAATGCCCTCAAATTTTAACAAGAGCTAGATACATAAATTATCTACAACTCTTGTGTTCATCACATTCACAGAAAACCAAACTATCATGGGGAATTTCCTAAAGTCCCCAGATCTGTCTAGAGGGACATGATGCAAACGGAATAATTATTAACTTATGATGTAAACAAATAATTGGACAAAACTAACTCTACTTACATATCACTTATATCACAAGAACACCAGAAAGTAGGGTGTTCATCCCCAAAACATTTCTTTTAATATCTTTCTTAATTTATTTAATTAATTAGAGGAAAGAGTAAACATATATGAAAACTATACCATTAAATCTACAAAAATTACAGTAGATACTACATGCCCTAAGTAGACTACCATAAAAATTTCACACCATTTTAGTAAGTATAGCAACCTACATAAAAATGGTAAGACAGAATGGCTTAAAATGACATAATTAGGAAACCTTAGTGAAAAGTGTCAAGCAACAGATTTTATATTTTTTCTAGCATCCTTAAGGTACTAAGATACTACCTACCAAGTTTCATGTCCATAGGATTCCTAGATAATTTACAAAAATTCACACAAGGATCATTCAATAATAAAAGGAAAATCTATAACTCAAAAACCATACATGCAATGACTCTCAAATTTTAACCAGAGCTTCTACTAAGCAAGACTAGCTTACCCACAAAATTTCATAATTTTTGGATCACAGAAACTCAAGATATGATTTAAACAAGTTGGCATGCATTCAAAAATACATTTCAAGTTTCAATTTAATTCATCCAAAATTTCCACTACAAGTGTTCATGTCATATTTTTACTAAATACTAGACTTCACTATGATCCTAACAAAATTGGAAGTACTCAATTTGGATCTACCAATTTGGAAATATAAATTTCACAAAACAGCACTAAAACTGGAATTATTTGAACTAGCTTCTAATACTCAGTCACTGACAAGCGGGGCCCTCGGGTTAGACGACCCCACAGGTCAGCGAGAGGAAACAGAGGAGGCGGCGTTCGATGGCGTGGCGGTGGTCTGGCTCGCCGACGACGAGGACTCCGGTGACACCAAGGCTACATACATGATCTACGTGAGGAGGTGGTTCGATTGGTGCTATCAGCTAGAGCTACGACCTAGCGGAGGGAGCTTATCGCCGGTGATGGCGGCACGGCAAAGCTCCGGCGCGAGCTGCCGGCGATGGCAAGCCACGGCTGGCTCAACCGAGCACGGCATGAGCTACAGGAGGTCGCCACGGTGCTATCCCAGCAAAGAGAAGAGGCGGGGAGGGTTCCTAGCTACCCCGACCACGGCGGCCTCAATTCCGGCGAGGGCACGTTCATGGCGGCGGTGACTGGAATGGTGAATACGCCCTTACCAATGCTCAAACAGCTCGCCTAAGGGGTGGAGAAGGTAGAGGAGAACACGGCGGAGCTACGGACGAGCTGGCCGACACGATTTTGCAGCGGCGAGCGAGCTAGGCGACGGCGGAGCTTGCTCGGCAGGAATAGAGGGGTGTTGCTACACTTCGGCTGCGGTGGTGAGCGAAGGAGAAGGCGAAGCGAGGAATGGAGAGTCCAGGAGCATCACGGGCGAGTGCGGGCATGTTGTGGCGCGCTGGAGCCCGACGTGGCCTGGCCGAGCGGCCCGACGGCGACGCGCGGCGCCACACGGCAGTGAAGCTCTGAATGCGGTCGGGTACTGTAGCGTCGATTCAGAGTTCCAATCCGAGCCTGACAGTGTAACTTCGTCGTGTTGAAACGGCTAAGTCGTTGCTCAAAAGCGAAAACCGTCAAGATGAAAGTTGTAGCCCTAAGTACCAGCTACACTTTATGTTAAATGACCAAGACCTAATTCCCAAAGGATCATGAGTTGTATCAAGCCAAAGTTGGCTCGATAAAACTGGAATTGTATTAAGGACTTAGAAAATTTTTCAAATGTTGAATCCACCTTCAATGCTGACTTGTGGGTCCGTTTTGAACATGTTCTGCATATTTTCATGAGATGGTCATAAAATAACTTTTGTTCCTTATATAATTTTCTACAACTTTGCTTTAGGTTGCTCAGACATGCAAACATCCTAAGATACACTTTTTAAACAGTCAAACACAAGAGCTCTAGGGGTCCATAATGGTCAAACCATGACTTGGGAACCTAATTAGGCAAAATGATCAACATGAACATTGTTCCTAATGACATTCTAAGTATAACTAAGGTTCTTAGGAGAATAATTAGCCACACCCCACATTGGTCACACAAGAATCAAGCATGGTATGTACTGAAACAATGAAAAACACATGAAATGTTACACTTGTTTCATAGTCATGTTTCACATGTTTCATGATCTTGTTGCATGGTACTAACTAACCATGTTTCACTAAAGTGTGTTGCATATGTTGCACTTAAGTGTTGCACACTATTCATTTCATAAAATAAACACACATGGATATGACAATATGTTTCAATGTTTCACAAGCATGTTTCATGCAATATAAGCTCATGAATGGATGAATGATGCTCATGTTTATGAAATGCAAGTGCAAATGTGGAAGCTAAACACCAGGGGTGTTACATCCAGCTAATAATGTATTGACTGAAAGTAACGATTGGGTGCAACCTTATTCCACTTGGTAGTAGTGTCATTCAAAATTCAGACATGGCATGGAATAACAATTTATAGATTTCCCAATATACTATCACTATTTTTGGTCTGGAAAGTTAATGATTTCATCTTCTTTTACCAGCAAACTGTTCAATTTTTACCCTGCAATGTTTGGCTTGAGTTGTCTTAATTTCATCTACCCAAATCATAATTCATGTGTATCTCATACATCGTTTTAAAAACCATGTATTTCAGGGTTCAAAGGATGAAATCAAGCTTCGGAACAGAAAAAACATTTTGATCCTAGCTCTCACTAGACATGATGAATCCCTTATGATGTTCCATGATTTTTTAGAACACTGGAACAGGGTCTGGTCTGTCATATTTACATATATGGATGTATGGTTAGATGGCTTGAAAATAAAGTAGCTTAACTTTTTTTGCAGATAGGTCTTTATTTATGCATTATGTGTTTTGATGTTTTTCATATTTGATCATTTGATGGTGCCAGCTACAATGGATATTTACCATAGGGCCTATGTTTGGGTGAAGGCGTCAATGCGTCATGCCCCCCTGTTCCGTGCTCTGAATATTTCAAAAGAAACTTTTAAAAAGATGATAACGGTTATATTTGTATTTAAAAGTAGTTGCAAAATTTATATCATTGCTATATTCTGCTTACATTCCAATACTATTAATCAATGGTGAAACCAGTGTCTGGGTAGCCATAGCCATGCATGCTGTGTAGTTTCTGTCAGTTGATTGCGTTTATATCATACTGACAAAAAAAAAAAAGAGGCACTCGCTGACGAAACCCATCTCGCTCTTACCGGCCTGCTGTCACCGATGATTGCAAGTGGATAATCAAGTTGCAAAGAGCTCGGATATTGCGCCACTTGGAGCGGCCACCCATCATCGTCTGAACTGAGCTAGGTCGCAACCGCGTGGGCATGCACGCACGTATGACCATGGACTTCTGCGAGACGTGCACTACCGTATAAACGCCCATGTGCGTACCGGCACGTTCCAGCTAAGATACACTGCTGTCTGCTGGTGCTGAGAGAGCCTCGGCCGGTCATTCAGGTCAACTGCATGCGATTAGCTGGAAACTATTAGCCAACAACCGAAGGCCGAAGCTACTGTCCTGTGCTGTCCTGTGATCCTGTCCACGGGAAGGAATGTTCGGCGACATACCAATCGACGTAAACAACACAGCATGAAAAAAAGGCCGCGCACAAGACAAAAGCTGTACGTACTTGCAGCTATCACTCTGTTTGCTTGATCGTTTCTGTGGATTATAAGTCGGTTGGTACTGTTTTGTTGCGAGAGAAAAATATTGTAAGCATGACTATGATTGATCCAGCTTGTGTATGCGAATCTACGCCATGGGAAACAGCTGTCGACATGGCCCTTCCAGTGCGCCAAATACATTGTTATGTCTTCGTGGTTGAACTTTGAGGCAGTACGTAGGTGTTTCTCTGAACGTGAACGTGCGGTGGTTGGTAAAAGCTCGATGTCTCTTGAAGGGAACTCTCCATTGCTGGCCGGTGACGAGCCTGTTGTCCGCTGCTGCGACAACTTGCTGTAGTACAGCACATTGCGGTAGAGTAGAAGCAATCCATAAATACGTCTGCCACCGAGAAAGGTAAAGCAATGCCAGCCAGTTTCACCAGAATGCCATGATTCCATCATGATCCATACTAGCTGCCCCTGGGATTTCCCTTCAACGTAACTAGTTACAGTAGAAGCCTAGAAGAGTTACGCTGACAATAACCATATACTACTACTCCGTCAGTCCTAAGGAGAATGCAATTCAAGCTTCTCCAGGAGTCGAGTGATTTTAACTTTGACCAAAGCTTTAAAAAAAATACTAACATTTATAATACAAAATAAGTATCAATATATTAATGTTGGAATATATTTTCATAATAAATGTTGTTTGCTACGTAAATATTAATACTAACACTGGGCCTGTTCGCTGGTTGGTGCTGGTGCTGGTTTAGGCTGGCTGGTGCTGGTTTTTTTTTTGAAAAAAATACTGTTGACTGGCTGATTTAGCCTGGTTGAAACCAACAAACGAACAGGCTGAATAAACTTTGTTAAACTTTAACGTAAACAACACGAATCCTACGTCTGAGATTCTGGTCGCCGCGTGGGCAGACATGCATCCTCCTGTAGATGCCACATCATCTACTAGAGTAGCAGCCTACACATGCTACAAAGGTTCTGTTCGCTGATTGATGCTGATTTTTTATGAAAAAAAATTACTATTAGCTAACTAATTTGGACTGGCTGAAACCAACACACACCAGTTGCAGGAGGAGTATATGATTGCGAAGACCCTTTGGCATGCACTCGTATTCCTCTCTGCTACTGATGGCACCGTACTGATGGATGGAGTAGCACCGAACGTACACGCGGTGGTCTCTCTGACCGTCTGACGTACGCCACACCTCGACAAACTTCCAGCCGCCGCCGGCCCTGCCTACCTGCGACGTTGCTTTTATCATGGCTGACGGACCCGGCCGGCATAAAATCCTGCGTGGAATTCGGACGTACGCCACCTCTGCATCTACTAGCTCATGTTACGCTCCTTTCCTTGAACGTGGAATACAGTTGTTAGCCAGAAACGGAAAAATTGTGCGCTTGTTTGGCGAATCGGAATATACATAGGATGGAAACTTGACGATAGAACAAACTTCCCAATAACATACCTGGGCTTGCCATTGTCATTGGGTAGACTAAAGGTAGTCCATATTCAAAGTATTGTTGATAAATCAACCAGCCAGCAGTAAATAATCCACGATCGTTTACGACGAAACGAACGGGCTGCTACCAAATCCGGCCGGAAGGAGAGAATTGGTTCGCTCTGTGCTCAGCGCCATGCCTATTTACTTGATGACATCGATCAAGGCACCTAAGCAATTGACGGAGGACATAGATAAGATAAGACGTCGCTTCCTCTGGGCGGGTGATAGGGAGCTCACCGGGGGAAAATGTAAAGTAGCATGGACAACTGTTGCAAGACCTGTGGAGTATGGTGGTCTGGGCATCATTGATTTGGAAAGGTCCAGTAGAGCCTTACGGCTTAGATGGCTTTGGTTCAGTTGGACAAACCCAGAGCGGGCATGGCATGGAACTGAACTGCCGGTGGATTCTGAGGACCTGGCGCTCTTTCAGTGCGGCCACCAGAGTCACAGTCAGGAATGGACAAAAGGCTTCCTTTTGGCACTCTAGCTGGATTGACGGGTGACCCCCAGCCAGCCTGTGCCCGCGGCTGTACCAACACAGCAAGCGCAAAAACCGAACAGTAAGTGAAGCATTGCTAGGTGGAAGATGGATTCGAGATATTGCATATAGTCTGAACCATGATCTTCTGGGAGTACTTCAAGCTTTGGACAGCTATAGACACCCTGTTCGTTTGCTCGTAAACGATCGTAAATTTCCAGTCGGGAACCGTGTTTTTCTCTCACAACAAACCAGCCAGCAGTAAATAATCCACGATACGATACGGCCTCCCGAATAGGATAAGAATCAGTTCGGCCCGACTTAGAGAGTTCCGGCGAATACTCAGCCAAGTCAGCATACACAATTCAATTCGTCGGGCAAGTACAATCAGACTACCCAACATTGATTTGGAAAGCATGGGCACCGCCGAAGTGCAAATTCTACGTATGGCTACTACTGCAAGATAGATTATGGGAGAACAACTACTTTTGTGCGCTATGCGAAAGGAACTTGGAGACGGCACACCACTTGTTTTTTGAATGCCCCTACTCTCGTCTCGTCTGGCAGCTTGTGGCTTCATGGAGCTCCTGTGCCGGCCTACATTCGGCATGCTGGGAGGCTAAGAATGAGCTTGAAGATTGGTTCAGTCAAGCGTTGGCGACAGGAGGAAAGAAGGGCCATACCCTGACAATCCTCACCGTATATGGATCATCTGGAACCGACGGAATGCGATTGTTTTTAGGGGCGAACGGAAGACAGCACAGGCACTGCTAGCAGAAATAAAGGATGTGGCGCAACAGTGGTCCATGGCTGGTTGCAAGGCCCTAAATTCTCTAATGGTCATTGATGTAGTTAGTAAGTAATCAGCTATGATTTCAAACCCCCACGCAGCCTAGGCTACGGCGGGGGCGCGCTGCTCGCGCATGTCGCATGTACCTGGATGTTTGCTCCTCCTTCTTATTAATCAAAGCCGGTTAAAGTTAAACCGGATCTTTCAAAAAAGAAAGAAACTTGACGATGTAAGAACTCTAAAAAAAAACTTGACGATGTGGACGTTTGAGGCAGATGCTACATGTGCACATGTGTCATGTGCTACACCCCAGCCAATGCAATGTACCCTCGCTACAGCCAGTAAACACGCTTGCGAACCTGAGTACTGTATCAGGACGAGCATAGCTCGAACCAGGCCCACCAAAACAGGGTCCTGTCCACCGTCCAGGGCAGCACCAGGCCGTGCTGGCGTCCGCGTCCGCGAGCCCCAACACCCTCAGTCATCAGTCCCCATGCAGGGCGGGGCAGCAGAACTGCCCGGCACGGAGAAAGGGAGCGCAAGTCCCGAGGCGTGCCCGTGATGTGACGACCTTAGCTAGGCCTCGTCTAAATTGGGGTTAGGAATCAGTATTTGACATTATAGCACTTTCGTTTGTATTTGATAATTATTGTCTAATCATGGTCTAACTAGGTTCAAAAGATTTGTCTCGTAATTTATAATTAAACTATATAATTAGTTATTTTTTTTAACTATATTTAATACTCCATACATGTGTCAAAAATTTAATGTGATAGAAAGAGAATGAAAAAACTTACAATCTAAACAAGACCCTAATAACAGGCTGCTGGTAGCAGCACTAGCAGCCATCACAGGCTAGAGTCTTGTTTAGATAGTGGTTAGAAATCAGTATTTGGTATTATAGCACTTTCGTTTGTATTTGACAATTATTATTCAATCATGGTCTAACTAGACTCAAAAGATTCGTCTCGTAATTTATAATCAAACTATGTAATTAGTTATTTTTTTTATCTACATTTAATATTTTATACATGTGTCAAAGATTTGATGTGACAGAGAAAAAGTGAAAAAAAAATAGAATCTAAACAAAGCCCAGCAGTCTGGTCGATCGAGCCGAGTGGCTGTGTGTGGGTGACATCCGCATCGTCCCCGCCGGCATCCGTAGCAATGGTTCCGCTCGAAAGGCGCGCGTGCGTGCACCCCGTCCCGGCCGGCAGCCTGGGCCTTTGGCTGCCTTTCGCGCGAGGCGGCACATGGCCATGGCCAGCCAATGCCCCCTGGACCGGACGGCCGCCGGACCCTCCGCGGCGCGATCGCGAGCGAGGTCGATAGCCTCCAGGACCCGCGCGGGACGCGGCCGGCTCGCGCGAGCCCCGTGAATGAAGACGTACGCCTTGTTCGCTGGGTTTATAAGCTGTACTTTTTCAACCAACGAACAGTATTTTTCTCTCATAATAAATCAACCAACAGTGCTTCTAGTCATGACTTATCAACCAAACGAACAGGGCAGTAGACTTCCATCGCCTCTGGATCCTTGACCGCCGCGGTCGGTCGTTCAATCCGTCTCGCGTCCGATGACATCCACCGTCCCGGCCGCGCGCGCTGCGGGTGGGTTGCTGCCTGGTTGCCCCGGGGAAGGGAACCGCCCGGGTGATACCATTCTCATCCCGTATGGTCGAGTATGACCGAGACTTCGGGGACGACCACCCTTTTTGTCATTAATCCGCACCATTAAACCATTAATTACTATCATTTACTAATTAGGTTTAAAACGTTCATCTCGCAAAGTACAACCAAACTGTGTAATTAGTTTTTGATTTCATCAACATTTAGTACTCCATGCATGTACCGCAAGTTTGATGTGATAGGGAATCTTCTTTTTGCATAGTGCCAAATTCAGGAATTTGGTGCAACTAAACATGGCCCATGACATTTTCTTGCTTGCTTTTCATTCCGTATAGTAATTTCCATCTCAAGGGTTATCAAAATCTAGCTAATACTGCATTAATTCTGCATACACGATCCTTATCCTTAAATATAAATTTTGACGGTATGATCGATAGAATAATCTCCTCTTATTAGGGCGGAGTACATACTAGAACTAATACGGCAGCTGGCTTCCTCGATGATTTGAACAAATTATATGATGATATCGACTGCAGTACGTCCAAGTACGAGAGAGATAGATAGAGGTCAACGGTACGTATATATCCACACATTTATTAATATCATCATCCGCCCTCTAAAGTGCTGCTGTCATGATAACATTGATGATTAACGTAAGTACAAAGAACGAACGGGCCGAGAGACATGCTAGCCATGTCCGCCGCCTGCTCTTCCCTTCGTATACACACACCTGCCCGAACGAAACGCGTTGACCGTGTCGTGTCGCGTGAGTTGGCTTATTAGTTATATATACCACCGCTACCACTGCAGCAGGTCATCATCGGTTGTTCCCTGAGGAAATGGAACTGGACCAACGGCCGGGGTACCGTACGCGTACGCTGCCGCCCGATCATGCGCTCTTCAAGATCCTCCGCGAAGCCGAGACGACGCTAGCTCACGCGGCGAGTGACTTTTGCCGGCCGAGGTTCAACTTCTCGATGGCTCGCTCGTACGTGCATGTGGCTTACGGCTGCCGGGCTGGCGCGATGCCGCGTTCAGCGCCGGGCATTAGGGGCCGGCCGGCACCACACCAACCAAACACATTATCCAACAATCCGTCAACCCGTCGCCCCGGCTGCTGTACAGCGCACAGGCGTGCCGTGACATTATCTCGCGCCGCCGCCGCCCGCGTATCGCGACGGACGAGACCATACCTCCGTCGGAAACACATGGGCCATTTTTTCCTTCCAAGCCAAATCCGGATCTTGATTTGTATTTATTAGTCGTCCGATCTTATTTTGTTGTAAAAAAACTCTATATATCATAGAGGAGATCTATCTAACTAGGAACACTAGTTTAAGTACAGGCGTCCGGTGCGTGGTGCAGTGCATACAGCTCTATGCAGATGCAGGTATAGCCCTTTGTGAGGACAAGATAATAAGGGTCTTTTTATTTGGGATTTAATAATTAACACTGCATAGAGGAAATTCCGTGAGGTTTTGTGAAATTAGAAAGAAAAATCCAACTCTTTTTTTTTTCTCTCGAATACGTAAAAAATTTATACATCATTATATTAGGTAGAAAAATTTAAACATATAGAGAACACGCTTTTATCAAACGTCGAAGAATAAGTCGACTAAACAGCCGTAGTGTAAGTGTCCTAAGTCTAGCAGGTTCATACAAGCGCACAGCCTAATAAGCCAAGAAGCAGTTGTCTGTCTAAGCACGTTATGTCACAGGCCTGCATGCACGACTGCACACCTTGCACATGTGTACGTACTATGCAGTACGGGGCGGTGATCGAGCAATGCGTGCATATATGGTCCCTTTGGCACAACTCAGCTTCATCATATAAGATGTTTTTTTTACAAAATAGTTTTATGAGCAATTTTGTTTTGTTGAAGCTGAGTTATTTTGAAATATGTTTAGTAAAATAGCTTCACATGGTGGAACAATGAATAGAATGACTACAATATAGGAGATGAAGATAGGATAAGCTACTTTTTTTACTTCCTCCCAATTTATATCTTTAGTGAGAATAGGAGAAAAACAGTTTCACCTATAAACTGTTTTGAAAATGAGTGTTTAACAAAAAAAAAAAAAAAAACAGCTCAGTGAGCTGTGCTTATATGGCCTCCATATGTTGCGTGGCGGCATCGCAGAATCCAATAATAATTAATATAAGCTTCAATCTCGACACGGGCGTCGCGCGGACAGAGACGCCTGCATGCAGCTAGTGTGGACGTGATCGTGGTGCTCTATTTTTGGCTTTTTGATCGAGGTTACTTGGGAGCTGGGATCATGCGTTTTTGTCCATCTGGTGCATGATAGAAGAATGTGATGGACATTTTTGTTTTAGGGACTTAGAGTGTCGTCCCAAGCAACAAGCTACATATTAAGTAACATTTGCCAAGGAGACGACAGCGAAATGAAACTGATGCAACAACAGCGCCTTACGCGCATGTCAGCCGGTTCGGTTGGCTGGTTCGTTTTTGTTGCTGGTTCATGAAGAAGTACTGCTGGCTAGTTTGTGTGAGAGAAAAATACTATTCCGACTGAAAATTTACGATCGTTTACGATAAGCCACGCCGACAAACGAACGTGCTGTGTTTCTATTGGCTTGACCACGTACGCATCACCGGACGCGTTACCTTTGAACACGTCTGTTTTCTTTCATCCATGCCACGGTCTGGAGCTCTGTAGGCGGAAAGGTGATGAGCCTTTCAGACGGCGAGATACGGCGCGGTCCCTACGGCCTACACACGCGACGCGGCGGATGCGTCCGTGGAAACGGAGAGGGACGCGGATTCCAACCGAAATCTGGCGCAACCGCGCAGCGAGGGAAAGATTTGACCCGCGCCAAGAGCACCTGCCGCGGCCAGCAGGGCGCGCACAAGCGCAAGGCGCCGCACGAAGCGCAGCGTCACCACCCACCCACAGCCCACACAGCCAGCACCATCTCTCTTCCGGTCTTCCCCCGTGTCCATGACCATGAGACTGGCCACGAGCCACAGAGGCCGCCAGGCCAACAGCGCCAAGCGCGGCAGGTGCCGGCCAGCCCGCCCTAGTCTCCTGTATTGCAAGGCTGCATGCTGCGCCCTGCCCCTGCGCAGCAACCTAAACTAACCTAAAGCCACTCCTAATAATATATACTCCCAGTAAATAAACAAGCAAACCGCCTCCGCCTCCGCCTCCGCCTCCGCTCTCGCAAGATAAATACGCACTCCGAGGCCGCGGACACACGCAGCCCGAAACGCAAGCACAATCAACAAGCACCATTACCACCGCAGCAGGCAGCAACACCAGCGTCCGTTCGCAATGGCAGCTCGTCTTGCCTGACCTTCAAGGTCTAGACGCACGCATTGGCGCCGCCGGCGTGGCTTGCGCCCCTTGAACCGCCGCCGCCGATCGCCGGCACCCCATTATCGCGTTGGGCTGGCCTGGCCATCTCGCTGCGCTGCGCCATCAGGAAAGCCAAAACGCGGCGTCCCCGCGAATGGCGGGCCGCCGTCTGATGACGCTGCTGCTGCTGCTGCTGGCCGCGTTCCTGGCCGGCGCATCAGGCAGCAAGCCGTCGGCGAAGTTCGAGCTCATCCACGGGGGCCAGGCAACCTGGGACGAGGTGGCGCGCAAGGACCAGGAGCGCACGGCGTTCATCTGCTCGCACGCGCGT
The DNA here is from genome assembly GCA_904845875.1 of Miscanthus lutarioriparius. Lineage (NCBI taxonomy): Eukaryota > Viridiplantae > Streptophyta > Magnoliopsida > Poales > Poaceae > Miscanthus > Miscanthus lutarioriparius. The sequence continues at coordinate 36,037,099 of CAJGYO010000006.1, read as the reverse complement.
CGCCGCGCGACGGAGGCGGCGGCCAGGGGCGGGGCCAAGCGCAAGGCGAAGGCCGCGCCGGCGGACGAGGCCTTCGCGATGCCGCTCTCGTCGGGCGCCTACACGGGGACCGGCCAGTACTTCGTGCGCTTCCGCGTGGGCACGCCAGCGCGGCCGTTCCTGCTCGTGGCCGACACCGGAAGCGACCTCACCTGGGTCAAGTGCCACCGCCACGACCACGACGCGCCCGCCCCGGGCTACGGCGCCCCAGCGTCGAACGACTCCTCCTCCTCGCTCTCGGCGGCGGCATCCTCCTCCCACGCGCGCGTGTTCCTGCCGGACAGGTCCCGGACGTGGGCGCCCATCCCGTGCTCCTCCGACACCTGCACGGCGTCGCTGCCCTTCTCGCTCGCCGCCTGCCCCACCCCCGGCGGCCCCTGCGCCTACGACTACCGGTGAGTCCCCGCCGCCACCCCACCGCACGCTCGCATTCCATCCACCCCATCCATTCCCTCGTAACATAAGCAGGAGAGCATTAATCCGTGCTTTACTTATATAAACCTCTGCGCGTTAATGGCGGTCCTTCGTCCACCCATCGATCTGGCCCGGTCTGGCGGGTGTGGGGCGTGCGTGGTTTTCAATTCAGTCCTGGCATTGATGAGAAGCAAGCGGTAGCAACAGCAGCTGCCGCGGCAGCAGCCTGCAATTAGTGGCTACCTTGTTGGTTGGTGGGTGATGAGTGAGGAGTCGGGAGATCTCGGGAGGCTGTAAAGGCAGGCCGTGCCGCCGGCAACGGCGAAGCAGCGCGAGGTGGGCATCGGAGGCGCGTGTTCAATGCGCCACAGCTTCCCGCCCTCTGCAGGATAGATTGCACTGTAGCACTGTGCTCTTGCGATTGGGGTCCGAGCTGAGCCTTCTTCACCCATTCTCTTTCTGATTGCAATTCCGGCCGATTTCATTTCGAGGGGGTTTGTTGGTTGCGCCGGAGCTCTGGCGATCGGCGGATCGTCGCTTTCTCGAGGACCAAGCAGACTCATTCATCAACTCGTCGTCCACGTCTTTTGCCGCGCCGCCCCGCCCCGCCCCGCCCCTTTTCCAGTCACGGAGACAGACAGACACGGAGCGGCCATCATGCATTCAGCGCGCTGCTCACCCAAAAGCTGAGCGCTCCCGCCCAGGGCAAACAACAATGACACTGACTGACGCTTGCCCCCGACGCCGACCGACCGATCTCCTTACCGATCGGCCGGACACAGTGGCGTCGGCGTCCCGATAAGCATCATGTTACGTGCACGCGCGCGCGCATGTGCGCTGGATCCTAGCTCCAGAAAAGGATGCCCATGGCGAGCAGGCGGGCACGAGGGCATCCATCGATGATGCCGATGGCGTGTCAGTCCGTGCTCGTCTGTCCGTTCGTGCCTGCCTTGCGTCGACGCCGGGTGTAGCTGAATGCTGTCATGCTGAGCACTGGGCACTGGCGGCGTTCGTATCTAGGCAGAGGCTTGGCCCAAGCCGCTTGGCGCTTGCTGTTGCCGCGTCCTGCCAACAGCGGCGCCGCGGAAAGAGAGCCGCCACCCGAACATGCCGAACATGGCGGTGGCCGCGAGCCGCTGCAGCAGCCACGCTCTGCCCCTGCTCCGTCATGTGCGACTGCGACGCCGGATTGGGGGTGTAGTGTACTCCATCCACTCCACCCACTCCACTCCACTCCACCCATGGGTGGCCGTGTCAGCTTGTCAGGACATTGAACATATTCCACGGTGAAATATCTAGGCTAGGCCGTTGTTTATCCTCTCCCTTTTAAGGAGGAGTATTTGCTTTTCACTGACGCCATTGTGCCAAGAGCCACGAGCATGCCGCCCAGGCAAGCAAGCAAGCAGAGACTGTGGAAACGGTACAGAACGCTTCGGTATTCCACGGATTTGCTCAGCTGGACTGGCCCTGGAGTTCGTGTCGAGTGCAGCAACATGTCTGGCTACATGGCCAAAAGGACATCCCGGTCCGGTCTCATCATGTTGCTTTGCCTGGCAACTTGATCATCAAAGGCCCGGCCTCCTGTCTGGAAAAATATTTCGCTTCCATTTTACTGATTGTATTTAGGAGTATCGCCTTATATCTTCATACTACTAGTAGTACATACAAGTAGGAGTATATCGTAGGATATGCACATGGTGCCCTGTTTCGGGCAAAACACCATGGTTTAGGTACATGGATCTGGGGGAATGGGCAATGTGGCAATGTAGAAGGCGCCAAGCGTCACAGATATACAGCCTGTTCGGCAGGCCATAAACGATCGTGAATTATTTACTGCTGGTTAGTTTGGTGTGAGAGAATGGTTTGATGTGAGAGAAAAACGCTGTTCCGGAGATCGTATACGAACAATCCATTCTCGTGGACCATACCATAATACCCGAGCCACGTTGTCTCTGGTCAAAGCTCCTCCTGGCTGGATTATATGGAATAGAATAGCTAATCCTCCAGTTCCAAATGCATTCTGCTCTGTAGTGAACAAAAATAGCTTGGGGGCTGTTTAGTTCTCCTTCAAATCGTCAATTTTTTAAAATTTCCTATCACATCTAATCTTTTAACTTATGCATGAAGCATTAAATATAAATAAAAAATAAAACTAATTATACAGTTTAGACGAAATTCATGAGACGAATTTTTTAAGCATAATTAGATTATAATTAAATATTAATTATCAAATAACAACAAAAACGCTATGGTAGTGTTTTACCAAAAATTTTGGTAACTAAACTGGCCCTTGCCCTTGGCGTTCGGTGAGCTGCTACGGCGATGATTGCCATCGCTGTCTCTCTGACGAGACAGGCAACGTAAGGCTGCTAAATCAGGTTGGCACTGCACTGCCATGCTAGGCCCATGTCCATTTCTTGGATGCGTTTGCACAGTCTCCTTGTTCTTGGCGTTCAATGATTCTGCTCAAGAGGGAGGGCCTGCATCAGCATCTGCTGCTGGATGTGATCATGGCGCGTCGCTTCTGTTGCCTGCAAGTTGAAAGCGCGCAACGCAAGTACTCACATCCAGCAGATACGTATACATACATGTCTGTTTCTGTTGCTACAGATTTGTACGGGCTTTGTTATTTCTTGGTCAAACTTGGTAGTCGCACTCAGGAGATGTTTCGATTAGCGTACAGGCAGCTAAACCAAGCAATTGTTTAACTGCAATTTGCAAATGAAACGTTTTGTTTAGTCGGAGTAGATGAGGATTCACCGAGCGAGGTATGGTAGCGGCGGCCGGCGGGCTTAAACCTTAAAGAGATGGATGGATCCCTGAATCGCGCCATGTGCCATGCGTGACTAACCGCCACGTATTTTTCTCGCGGGATCCGCGGGGCTTGCAGGTACAAGGACGGGTCGGCGGCGCGCGGCACGGTGGGCACCGACTCGGCGACCATCGCGCTGTCGGGGCGGGCCGCCACCGCCAAGAAGCAGCAACGGCAAGCCAAGCTGCGGGGCGTCGTGCTGGGCTGCACCACGTCCTACACCGGCGAGAGCTTCCTCGCCTCCGACGGGGTGCTCAGCCTCGGCTACAGCAACATCTCCTTCGCGTCGCGCGCCGCGGCGCGCTTCGGCGGCCGGTTCTCCTACTGCCTCGTCGACCACCTCGCCCCGCGGAACGCCACCAGCTACCTCACCTTCGGGCCCAACCCGGCCGTGTCGTCGCCACCCTCCAAGACGGCCTGCGGCGGGGGCTCGCCGGAGGCGGCGGCGCTCGGGCCCGGCGCGCGGCAGACGCCGCTGCTGCTCGATCACCGGATGCGCCCGTTCTACGCGGTCACCGTCAACGGCATCTCCGTCGACGGGGAGCTCCTCAAGATCCCGCGCCTCGTCTGGGACGTCGAGAAGGGCGGCGGCGCCATCCTCGACTCCGGGACGAGCCTGACGGTGCTCGTGAGCCCGGCGTACCGCGCCGTGGTGGCGGCGCTGAGCAAGAAGCTGGCCGGGCTGCCCAGGGTGACCATGGACCCGTTCGACTACTGCTACAACTGGACGTCGCCGTCCACGGGCGAGGACCTCGCCATGGCCGTGCCGGAGCTGGCCGTGCACTTCGCGGGGTCGGCGCGGCTGCAGCCGCCGGCGAAGAGCTACGTCATTGACGCGGCGCCCGGCGTGAAGTGCATCGGCCTGCAGGAGGGCGACTGGCCTGGGGTGTCCGTCATCGGCAACATCCTGCAGCAGGAGCACCTCTGGGAGTTCGATCTCAAGAACCGACGGCTAAGATTCAAGCGGTCGCGGTGCACGCAATGATTGGACCGCGGCCATCCAATTGTTCCTCCCTCCACTTCTTCATTTTTTACCCCTTGGTGGTGGTGATCTTGCTGATTCTTTTTTTTCTTTGTTTTTTTACCCATGTTCAGATACTAATGCAATGAGAAAATGTACCTTCTGGCAATGCAAAGTGATAAGCTGTAATCAGTTTTCCTTTTTCTTTTCGTACTCTCTGGTTCTTCTCACATTCTATTGAATATATTATATTCATTCCGAGTTCACTGCTTCCAGTTCGACAACTGTTATACAAGGACGGAGGGAGTCGAACTGTTATACAAGGATGGATGCTACTCTCTCCTTAAAAAAAAGAAGACAATTCTCGCTTTTTAAAGTCAAACAGTATGAATTTTGACTAAATTTATCCCTAGTAATATAAAGACAAAATTTCTTGCACACTTTTTTTCGTCCAACTCTGATCTATGTTCAGATTCTGTTTTGTATGCTCAGTAATCCACTTTTCTTTTCGAAGTCGCGTTTAGTACGGAAGAAGAAGGGGTCGAGAGAGGAATTAGAAAGAAATAACGGGGTTCAGATGCAAAGGTACTAGAGACAAAGAAATAAGGGCTTAAATAGTTTTAAAAACAAATTTAGGGTTTTTGATATAAAATTTCCTTTTTTTATTTTTTTTCACTTGGGCATGTTGTGATGGGCCTCAGATTCAACCCCAGGCTGGGTTGGCTGCGATGTGGGCTGGGCCGAAGCCCATGGCCCAGCCACACATTCCTTTCCTTTCTGTTTTCTTTTGTTTTAAACCGGTTGAGAATTATAAAAATCATAGAAAAACCACGAAAACATCAAACTAGTTTTGTTACACTCCCTTTGGCTAGGTCTACATAGTAAACATATACTATAATATGCTTTACTATAAGATATATGTTTTATGTAATTAATTTGCTTGAAATTTTTATCTATATCCCTACTCTCACCGTGCTCGTGTTCTGGATCTACCTATACCCGATATATTATTAATTAATTAAAGAGCCAAAATTTTAGCCCTCTTTTTTGGTTCCCTTCCCCTAACTACCCGATAGTGTAGTTTCTTTCGTCCGGGCTTATATAATCCGTGCTCATGCGAATTGGAACACCTTGGGTTCTGTATATGATCCGAATCATGAGTCGTGCTTATACGAGTTAGAACATCTCACGTCTAAAGATGATTAAGTTGAGTGTGAGCCAATGGCGGCAACTTAACTTTATCCGGGTAATTTGAGGGGCGCTAGAGGCCAGATCCGGCCGCAGCTAGTGGCTAGCTGGTGCGGCTAGGGGCAACCTGGGAAAGCTAGCGCCGGGCAGGTGCAATTGCAACCCCCACCCCACCCTAAATGGCACGGTCACATCTAGCGAGTCAGTAGCTGGCGGCAAGTTGACGGTGGTCGTGCTTGACATGAATCGATATAAGAGGCTAGGACAAAGAAAATACACATGTGACGAAAAAATGAGAGAGAGAAGGAAACAACTGCTATTGAACGTGGAAAATTAGTTGGAGAAGAATTTTAGCAACTTCTTATTTGTAACTCGGTGAGTGTGAAAACTGTCTGTCTCTGCTCATGCTACCTTCAACGCAATAAATTGTTCTCCCATTGCAACGTATGGGCATGTTTGCTAGTTTATATAAAACACTAACATTTATGATACAAAATTAGTATCATTAGATTAGTTATATAATATATTTTCATAATAAATTTATTTGGAGATATAAATGTTAATATTATTTAGTATAAACTTGGTCAAACTTGAGTCAATTTGACTGACACATATCCCATAATTGCATTCTTTTGCGGACAGAGGGAGTACATGACACTCAGGGGTTACCTTGAACTACCTACATCCGATCTTTTTCACTCAAATTGCACCCTCTAGCCTCATCTCAAATTTCTCCATTCCCCGCATGTTTAGCCCACCTAGGGTTAGGGTAAAGAGATTTAGGTCTTGTTTGGATGCGTATGTATTCATTTCAATCCACATGCATTGAGTGGATTGGAGTGGAATTAAATTAAATTTCATTCCAATTCACTCCAACACACGTAGATTGAAGTGGATACACACGTATCTAAACAAAGCCTTAGGTATTTTGTGAGTTAGGTTGGGGACTGGTATTAAGGACGTAGGGTTAGGAACTCTGAATCTTAAATTATACCATATTCAATGGCCTATATATAAAAGTAGCAGTTTAGGAGATCAAGGTGCCGCAACAGATCATCTATCTCATTTTCTATAATTATAATTTTTAAAGAGATTTTTTTTTCTAAAACCAACATCTTTTCTCCTAAACAAAGGAGACAATCCACTCTCTCCCCTATTCCTAAATAAATATGGATACAAGGTTTAGATAATCTATTGCTAAAGAAATATGGATATAAAGTTTAGGGGCATGTTTGGAATGTAGGAATTTCACAGGAATTACGCAGGAATTTCACAAGAATCAATTTATTTTCACAGGAAAAACACAGGAACAAGAAAGAAATTCCGTGTCCAAACAGAGCCTAGATAGTCTATTGCAGCGGTGCTCTTTTATATTTTGAATTAATTTTAGGTACCCCTAAAAATAATAGATGTAATATTTTGGTGGAGTTATTTTTAGAGGAAGGCCTGCGAAGCCGATCACACTGTGGTGGAGGCACATGGTTGAGGTCTTGAGGATGACTCGTTGTCATTGCGACTTGGGATTAGGGAGGATGCCCATATGAAAGGTCCTAAATGATTAGAGGGGGACTGAATAACCTATAAAAATTTTCTACAAATTCACTAGAGCAAAGGGTTAGTAACCTAAAAGGCGAAATATAATTTTGCTCTAACTTTACAAGAGCTGCAAGCCACCTATATCATAATTCTAGTTGATATGATCACTATACACACAATTTGCTAAGTCACTACTTACCTATATTAGTGAGCTAGCTAAACAATTAGATTACTAACTAGGCTAAGCTACACTAGCTACTCAACTACCTATACACAAGATATCTCTAGAAATGTACATACAAGAGGTAGAGAGAGGTATACCACGCATGACAAGAGATGATCAATCACAATATGAATCCTAAGAGAGAAATCCAATGCACAAGAGACAATCAATTTTTCTCCCGAGGTTCACGTGCTTGCCGGCACGCTAGTCCTCGCTGTGTTGACCAACACTTGGTGGGTCGACGGTTAATAGGTGTTTCACAAACCTAGCCCAACACTTGGGTGCCACAAGAACTTATTCACAAGTGAGGTAACTTAATGATATGAGCAATTTACTAGAGTTACCTTTGGGCTCTTCGCCAGGGAAGGTACAAGACCCCTCATAAACTCGTGCCAATGTTCCTCCGTTGCTCCAAACCGTCTAGGTGACGGCAACTGTGGCAGAACCGTCTAATCTAATGTCTCCCTGGAGTATTTGTCTTTCATTAGACACTAAGTACCCAAGAGAGTGCACGAAATCGTGCTGTTCCGTCGAGCACACCCCAAGGGAGAACTAAAAAATCCACATTTTTCTATTAGGGTCATAAATGAGAGAATAAAACTTACAACATTCTTAAGCTATTTGTTACATCACTTTATTATAGTAACAGAATATTACCTCAATTGATTATAATAGCGGAATATAATAATGTTATCAGAGTTATAGAGAAAACAAGATTAATTTAATGACATGGTAGAGTATTAACATAGTAGACATTTATATACGAGAGATGCTAGCAGATTTTACATCTTTTTTATAAAAACCTTTAGTGAGGGTTATAAATAGACACTACGGTCGTAGCATGAAAGGAATCCTCTCTGAGCCCACCAGAAGGTTTCCACACACAAGAGTCGGCTCTATATATCCTTCAATCACCTGTAACAGGGGGAATAAAACACTGAGTACTCGATTGTACTCAGCAAGACTTACCCGACAGGAGGAAAATAAAAGACTCTAAGGATATGCAAGGCTTATTTGGCTTGTGGGTTATTGCATCTGCAGAAGCATTACTAAATGTGCGTCCTTATATTAAATTTTATTAGCAGTCATCATTAGTTCATTAAGTATCCATTCTATGTAAGCTCCTATGCTACTTTCAAGCAGGTGGTGAGCAATCAGAACTATTTTATCACTTTTCAAGTTCCAGTTCTTACTATGGTGCTAGATCATAGCCAAGTCGGTACCATCTCACAGAACGACGATTCGTGAATCAATGTATCCTAGCTAGGTACCCCAAAACACACGCCTCGCTTGTACCCCAAGCACAAACAAGACCAATCTATTCTACTCCTGTCGAGGGGTCTAGGTCTCCGTCCAAACTTGGACTCCAAGCCCCTACACCTGAGACCCGGTCTCAGTATGGTGCTTAGACCTCCACCTTTCCCGCCGCCAATCACCGGTCCGGAAAGAGCCAAAACCCACGACGTAACGTAACGTGCCTTCCCGCTCCCATAAGCAAGTATGTACTCAGGATGATAAGTCTGTGACCTGACTACCATCCACAGCATCGGACGGTCCTCAATCGACACAGGCGAAACAAGTGCAATCCGAGCCTCGCTCGAATGCCTAACCAAGTTCAGATCCAAGTACCATTCTCGTCCGGTCTTCAATTATCATTCATATATATTCCCTGTGATAGTAATATAATAACAACAATAATATATTTCCTATCTCTCGGGAGTGGCAGGTAATCACTCGACTTATACTGGGCCTATAGCAGAGCAATCTACACGATCATGACATACTAGTAGGACTCATAGGATCAGGATATATATATATATATATATGTATATATATATATGTATATATATATATATGCAAGTGGTTTCATTCAACTCCTTAAAACTTAATGCACAAGCATAAAATAAAGTGCAGAATAATATGGGTTATACACCGGGGCTTGCCTAGGCAAGATATAACCAAAGATTAGCATTCCATTAGTGACACGATCATCAAGGCACTATCTTTTCTGCTACTCCGATCATCTCCATGATCCATCGTTGTTCTTATTATAATATACGTGGATGCAACGCAGAGAAGTAAATAATCAACGACAACCGAAACTCTTAGAAATACGATTATGCTCCGCAAGCTAACGAGCTAGCTTTAATGACTAACGTACTAGTCTACATATCCATATCGTCAAGTAAGGCTTTGTCTCTAGAAAAATATTTTAGTCATACAATCCCAAAGGTGTTTCGACATTTTATGGATGAAATATATATTTTTGAATTATGGCTCATTTAGCTACCTTAGTAAACTAATTATTATGGAGCTACAAAAATTACAGTGAACACCTACTAATGTGAGGAATTTACTGTGAAAGTTTCAGAACCAACACTATTACTAATTTATCACAAGAATTTCTACAAGTTTATATCTTACAATATTAAGCATCTCAATTTAATTAGATAACTCCTGAAAATATTATAAAACTATATGAACAAAATATAGTAGCAGATAGATCATGATTTTAGAAACTGAACAAAATTGGTTTCATAATTTTTTGTTAACTACACAATTTTATAATAAATTTACAAGTTTACCTTAGAAACTAAATTAAAATACATTAGAAAAAGAAAAGGGCCGGCATCAACCCATTCTGGCCCGGCAGCCCAGTGGCCTTGCGCGGGTCGCGATAGCCCAACACGGCCCAAGGCCAGGAGGCCTACGCGCGACGATGGCTTTGTAGAAATGCCCCCGCGCTTTTAGATAATAACATGACTACTATGCGCACTATTCCTACCGTCAGTAATCTTGCAACCAAACCCTTGGATGTTTTCACCTTTACCATGGGGAGGTCCCTAGGGATCCCCACGCGCGCCGACGCGGTGGCCGATGACATAAGGCAGTTACGTCGGGCAACCTAGGCATGCTATGACGGAGTAAAGGGCCGACCACCATCTACAGCTAAACGCGCAAGGATGGGTGGCGGTTAGGGACTTAGAGACGTACTATCACGGGCTGCAGCGGTGAGCGGCTATCCGCGGCAGCGGCGCGACTGTTCCAGTGGCCTAAGGTACTATCGGGGTGGTAGAGATAGCAGGTAAGCACCAGTAGCTCACCAAAATTCATGTTGTGGTGACGGTTGAGATGGAGGAGTGCCGAGGTGGCCTGGCCACATGCGAGCCGTCGGGGCGGCGGTGCTCCGGGATGGACACCCATGTGTCACCACGTCTTCAGCATGCGCCCTGGCAAAATGACGTGAGCACCAGATAGAGGAGGTTAAAGCGAGCTCATGGATACAAACAATTGAACCCATTTGAACCTTGCTCCAATTTCACTAGCACGGCGGCGCACCTGGCCGGCAGCTAGAAAAATGCCAAATTGGCGGCCAGTAGTGTTTGGCCGGGCATGGGGAAGATGGGGCGCCTAGTTGACTTATTATGCCACCTACTGGTGCGAGGAATCGAACTGTGAAGCCCTGAGCTAGGTGAATTGGAGGGCAAAAAGGCAGAGCTCAAGCTATGGTCATGCCATGGAGAGGCACACGAGTGAGCATGAGCGGATTAAGACGGCGGCTCTGATCGATAGCTGCAATATGAGCACATGCGCACAAGTGACGAGACAGTGGAGGGCTTGGCGCGATGCGCTTGAATTGGAGCAGCCAGACCTGAGCAGGGCTCATCGACGTCAACTAGCGGGGCAGGGCGAGGTAGGGAGGCGTCCCATCGCCATTGCGACTGGGGTCATCGGCCCAGGCGCGACGAGCAGTGGAACACGCTTAGGGGTTCGGCGTGGTAGGTGGATCAAAAGGTGAGGCGGGCGCCACGTTGGCCGAGCAACGACCAACACAACCTAGGCTTACCCTGCGCGCGGCATCGCGGCCAGCCACCCGAGCACGACGCACACATAGCAGCGGGAGCCGGGCCGCAGCCATCCGGGACCGGCCAACGTCAGGCCGTCGACGCTGCGCGGCATCACCTGGGCGCGTGAAATGGCCAGCGGCAGCAGCCCGGCCATGGCCAGAGCCCAGCGCTAGCAGTGCCCATGCGCGTGGTGAGTGTGAACTCGGACCGAGAGCTAGCAACTGGTGATGTGCACGTATTTTAAAGAAAAGCAAAAGCTGCTAACAATCACGATTGAGGTTCAACTAATTCCCCTAACCTAAAGCCGATACTAACACCCAACTGGCGAAGCAAACCTCATGGCCAGAGAGTGACTAGAGAGGAAGAAAGGGAGGTGCCAACATGAGTTCGTCATGCTGAACGCCGGTTCATGAACCGAGCACCAAATCATGGTTCACAACGCATTCTAAGGAGGTTTGGTCAATTTTTACGAGAGCAACGTGACATCCAACATAACTTCGACCTACACCATGCTCAAGTGCTTACTTAGAAGCGACCAACAGTACAAATACATGCAGCTAGTGTTTAAACATTTTAGTTAGAATTTAAATGTCAAGATAGCATTGTTTTAGTACTTTTCCCATACTTAGAAAAGTTAGGGTTCAATTCAAACTAATAGCCCTTAACACTTTTGTTATAAATTTTAAAAGGCCTAAACCCTATTAACTGCTACCAACAAGTATTTCATACAATAGCCCATACCTTATACTAACCCATAGGAACAAAATATTTAAGCATTAATTGATTATTTTGCCCATAATAAATCGCCAAAAATAGTACCTTAAACGCAAGTTCAAGTGTTTATCGTCTTAACGAAAAGAGTTCATCTTAACTTCAAATTTGATTATTTTGAGCTCCCAAGAGCACTAGTTAACAACATTTGTTTTCATAAATTAAAGTTGCATCTTCAACTACACCACTTGCTCGTCATCATTACTTAAGTATTACACACAAGTTATATTTTATTTTTGTTTATATAAATTGTTTTTCATGCCAAACAATTAAAATGACTTATCCCATGTTTCTCGTTAGGATTTTCATTAGTACTTTTTTGCACCAAGTAAGTTAACTTGGATATTTATTTGAGTCCACAAAAGTGAGTCATATAGGATTGGCCTATCATTTGATGTGCGTTATAAATTTTTTAAACCCAAAAACTTGTTAGGCTAATCCCTCTCGGACCTAAATCTCGCTGCTAAGCAAGCTCGTAACACTAGGGATGTTATAGCAACCACCAAGAGTAACAAGCAATCTCGTAACTCACACGATCACTAGTGCCACTAGATACTCAAACACTAAGCAAATGCACTAAGATCTCTCCCAATCTCAACTTGGATGAACAAATCAAGAGCTAGATGAGTGGAAGGTGTTGGAGTATGCTCACAAGGTGTATCAAATAGTTAGAGAGCCAACAGAATGATCAAGAGCTGGCCGAGACATATTTATAGAGCCACCACTGCTCAAATAGTTGTTGGCCAACTCACCCCAACTATCACGTGAAGACCAGACGTGCTGCTCGGGGTGACTGGATGCGTCCGGTCTCTGCTGCAGCGCCACGTGTCCCATTCAAATGAATAGAGCCGTTGGCGCTCAATGGTTACTCTCACGCGCACAGTCAGTGAATGATCGGACACGATGCTCAAACGAATGGACGCTCCCATGCCGTGAGTTTGGTCATGTCCAGAGAGCTCCCAGTGCGCCTCTATGACGACCGGATGCGTCTGGTCCTAGGTGACCGGACGCTCACTACGTCCGACGAATTATTTCAACCAAACAAAGAGCACCTGAAATGCGACCGGACGCGTCTAACCTTAGCATCCGGTCGAAGTCAGTGAGTCTAGTCTCTCTGTTAAGCGCATTTTCAGACGACGAACAGTGGACTGCTAGGGTCCGGTCCTCACTTTCAACAGGGTTTGGTCATCTCGGCCAAATGTAGTTGAGTCCAGGGCCGAACTCCGGACGCGTCCGGCCTTCCCGCTGATGCGTCCGGTCACTGTAAGGAAAATGAACCCTAGTCCCATTTACTTTGGATTTTGGTGTTTGATGACCAACACAACCAAATTGGACTAAAGAATTTGCAAGTGTTTGTTTTGTAGTTCAATAGGGTGCAAGACGTGACTTGGACGAAGGCGACGTGATGATTCGATGATCAACACCATAAGCAAGACCTTAGAAGCACAAGAGAAGACCCAAGATATCAAGCAAAGTCTAAGCACGAAGATAGGAACCAAGCCAGACGCAAGATCGCGAAGAAATGAGCTCACGGAGGTGACCGGACACTCCGATCAAGAGGCTCGGCAGCAGCAGCGACCGGACGCTGGACCAGATGATCTAATCAAGAGGCTTGGCAACAACAACGTCAGCAGCAGCGACTGGACGCTAGACCGGACGCTGGGTGCCAGAGTTCGGTCAACATCAGTAAGGTTTTAGAGAGCCATTTTCGTGATCGGACGCATCCGGTCAGTGCTGACCGGACGCTGGTCAGAGTCCGGTCAGTAGCAGAAAAGCGGGATTTCGTCCCCAATGGCTACTTTCTCAGTGGGGCTTATAAATACAACCCCAACCGGCCAAATGAGTAGTGTGGAGCTAAGGAAACATATCAAGGGTGTTGATACACCATTTTAGTGATCTCCACTTGCATAGTGCTTAGTGATTCATTAGGTGATTAGCGTAGGTGCTTTGCGAAGTGCTTAGGTTGATTAGACCACCACTTATGCGCTTGCTCTAGGTTTAGGCATAGTGTTTAGTGAGGTTTGCATACCTCTTACCACTCGGTGCTTGCGCACACCATTGTTGTACATCAGAGGGGCTTGTAATCTTGCGAGATTACACCAACCGCGGTTGTGGTGTGGCCGCCACCGTGTACCGGAGGGAACAAGGCCCGTGGTGTTTCGGCCGAAAGCTTAATAGTGAAGATGGCGGGGAGCATCTGGAAGAGGCTTGCCGGAAGGCACGTCGGAGACCCACTTGCGCATGGGGAAGGCCTGAGGCTATCCACGGAGTTACCCGAACGGGAGCTTGGCCCTTGCGAGGGATTCCTTGCGAGGAGCTCCAACGAGGACTAGGGGGAAGCTTGCTTGCTTCTCGATACCTCGATAAAAATACCGGAGTCGTCAATGGAAATTTACATATCTGTACCTTGCTCTTTAGCTTCCGTATTTACATTGATTGTATTACTCCTTTTGTGGTAGAGATAACAACACACTAGCAAAACCGTAGTTGTACATTTAGATAGTTTATCTTTTGCATAGGTTTTGCTAAGGTTAGAAAAAGAGGCCATAGTTTAAAGTTAGAATTTTAAGTTGCCTAATTCACCCCCCTTCTTAGGCGTCACGGTCCCCTACAAGTGGTATCGGAGCCGGTTGGCTCAATTTGGACCTTTGGCTTAATCGCCGTTGAGCCGACGCTTTTTATAGTGGTTGGGATGGATACCTCTAGGCCTCCGTACTTTGACGGCACTAACTTCCCCTATTATAATGCTAGAATGGCTTGCTACCTTGAGGTAGTTGATTTGGGTGTTTGGAGAGTCACTCGTGACGGGATGAAAACCATTAAGAATCTCGATAAACCCACAAAGAGTGAAGAAAAGGAAATTCATTTCAATGCTAGAGCTAAAAATTGCTTGTTTGAATAATTTAGTATGGACATGTTTAACCAAGTGTTTACTTTAAATACGGCACATGAAATTTGGTTCTAAGAGCTCCATGATGGCACATCTAATGTCCGTGAGCAAAAACATTGTCTTGCTAAACAAAATTATGATTCCTTTACAATAAATGATGATGAGCTTGTTCGTGATATGTATTCTCATTTGAATCTAATTATCAATGAGCTCCATTCAATAGGACTAACAAAGCTAGATGATGCGGACATCGTGAGGAAGATCATCTCCATGCTACCACAAAAGAAATATGTAAGCATCATCACCATCCTTCACAACATGGAGGACTTGAGCAACATGACCTCAGCCATAGTCATTGGCAAGATAGTGGCATTTGAAATGTCACGCAAGATGGGTCAAGAAGAAGCCTCTTCATTAAGCAACGGCAAAGCTCTCGCATGTAGCGAGAAAAAGAAGATGAAGGGCAAGCAAGTTGAGACAAGCTCAAGCTCAAGCTCAAGCTCCTCAAGTGAAGATGAAGAAGAAGATGAGGACGATAATGATGATGATGAAGATTCAAGTGAAGATGATCAATCTTCCTCCTCCACCTCCGACCTTGATGAAGAATCAATCAAACTAATCAATAAAGTGGAGAAGATGATCCAAAGGCTCAATGTCAAGGGTGTGCCCATTCAAATTCAAGATATCATCTTCACCAATCAAAGAAATGAGCAAAGAAAGAGAGGATGCTATGGATACGGTGAGTTGGGGCACTTTGTGGAAGTTTGTCCAAACAAGCCCACACCCAAGACAAAGAAGAAGACATGCAAAAACCAAGCCATCACATCAATAAGGTCATGGGATGATTCTTCAAGTGAAGAAGAACACCATCACAAGAGGCGAGGCCACAAACACTCATCATCAAGCTCTTCTCGTGTGTGCCTTATGGCACGAGGTAACAAATGCTCATCCTCTAGTGAGAGTGAGAGTAATGATGAAATGCCTTCTTATGATGAAATCTTAATTATGTTAAAGTTTGCACTAGTCAACAAAAGAAGATCAAAAAATTAAAAAAAAAGCTAGATAGTTCACAAGAAGCATACACAACTTTGCTTGAACAATATGAGAACTTTGCTAATCTCAATGTTGAACTATCTATTAAAATTAAGCAACTTGAGGCTAGTGCAACAACAAATGCATGCACAATCAATGATGAGCAATTTGTAAAAGAAAAATAAAAAACTAAAAGAAAAGTTAGTTAGATCACAAGATGCTTACAAAAGTTTGCTTGCTAAAATAGAAACCATGTTCAAACATTGTGATGATCTAACTAATAAAGTTGATAATCTTGAAGCCATCGGTACAACCCCCACTAAGGCATCTAAAAAAAAAGCTCTATCTTTAACAAGCCTAAAAAGGATGCTTCTACTTCTTGTAATGACTTATGTTTAGACTCATCTTTGTGCAACCAAGTTTGTGTTGAGAAAGTTGTTGTAGATACATACACACAAGAGGTTGCAAAGGAGAATGAGCAACTCAAGCAAGAAGTAGCTCGCCTGACCAAGGACTTGACTCAAGTGAAAGGCAAGACGAAGCAAGCCCAACTTCATCAAGATAACACTATCAAGGGAGTGAAGAAGCTTGATACAGGACAAACCGTGGTTTGCTACGTGTGCCACAAGGAAGGTCACAAGTCCTATGAGTGCAAGGTGAAGAATGGGGGAGGAGCAAAGAAGAAAGAGAAGAAGCAAACAAGCAAGCTCTCCAACACCTACACCAACAAGGTGGACAAGAAGGCCTCCACACCATACTTGTTAAAGAAGAAGAAAAATGACAAGGTGGTGGCCATCAAGGTGAACAAGGAAGCCAACAATGGGGTCAAACACTTTTGGGTGCCAAAGGAAATCATTTCCAACATGAAGAGCACTAAGAAGGTTTGGATCCCGTAAGGGAAGTGAGAAGTCCAATGGACTTCGGAGAATTTAGAGACTTGGCAAAGTATGGGTCCATTTCATGGGGTGTATCATGATGGACAAAATCATTGCCAAGTGGGTTAGTGAATACTATGGACCCAAATTCCCCTTCCCATGTTAGGTAACTAGATTCAATTTCCTTCAAGTAGTATCAATTTGCATTTCCTACAAGTGGTATTTCTTACAAATTGGTATCTTTAAGCATCTAGTTACTTTTCATGCCTATGTTTGCATTTGCATGCTTATATCTTTTGTCATGCATACACTAGGAATATCTTATGGTAGATTTGCTTGGTTTCATTCTTAACCCTTGGAGCAAACCTACATGGTTTAAAATTGTTTAGGAGCATGGCACATAGCTTGTCTTTTGATTGTTCATCTAATATGTGCCAAAGTCCAAATTGTAGATAATTTCTCCCGAATATCGCCTTTGAAAATGACTCTCATATTCATGTGATGTCATCTTTCAAGTGGTATTTTTTATTCTAAAATCAATGTGCAAGTTTCCTACGAGTATTCCATACTTGTGTGCTTAAATTTAAGGGGAGGTTACTCTACAAGTTGGATGCTCTGAGACTAACACCTTTTCAAGCTTATCATGTGTGTAGTAGTCTCATTGCAATGAAAATGGAGTCCCCGAAGTTAAGCATCATACTTCAAATATCCACCACCTATTGCAAGTGGTAGAAATCAAATTGGCTTCATCATGTTGATTTCATTTTGATATTTATATGCTTTCTCCACGCATTAT
Organism: Miscanthus lutarioriparius; assembly: GCA_904845875.1. Taxonomy (NCBI): domain Eukaryota; kingdom Viridiplantae; phylum Streptophyta; class Magnoliopsida; order Poales; family Poaceae; genus Miscanthus; species Miscanthus lutarioriparius. The sequence goes on along the minus strand of CAJGYO010000006.1, from coordinate 36,019,714 downwards.
ATAGATTAAATTCCCTTGAGCAAAAATTTGCCAATTATGCATATGCTTTGCCTTCTACCATGTGTATGCATATATTTAGGGGGAGGTTAGTCTATATAATGTGAGAGTCAAATTTTGTGACCATTCCACTCTACATACAAAGGATCACAAAGTTTGACCCTCCCTTATGCTACTAATGTCTTCCTTTTCGGTGTTTGATTCCAAAGGGGGAGAATTTAGAGGACCAAAAGCAAGCATTAATTTATAGGACCAAAAGCTAGATCATAATAATTTACAAGTGGTAATGGTCTACAAGTGGTAATGGTCCGAGAAAGGGAGGATAGTGGATTATGGGTTAGCCTATGTAATGGGAAGAATTTGTAGGAAGCAAGGCTTATATCCATAATGCCACATGGGGACATTTGCAAGGGCAAGATAAATTTTTATGTAGTATCTTTTAGCCTTACAAGTAGTATCTTTTAGCATCATATAACCTTGCCCCTTGCATTGCATCCTAGCAAGTAGATAGTTTTCAATTTTCAAAATTCTATTATTTGCTTGCTTTGGTCGTGTTGTCATCAATCACCAAAAAGGGGGAGATTATAAGGAAAATGGACCCTAGTCCTATTTACTTTGGATTTTGGTGTTTGATGACCAACACAACCAAATTGGACTAAAGAATTTACAAGTGTTTGTTTTGTAGTTCAATAGGGTGCAAGACGTGACTTGGACGAAGGCGACGTGATGATCCGATGATCAACACCATAAGCAAGACCTTAGAAGCACAAGAGAAGACCCAAGATATCAAGCAAAGTCCAAGCACGAATATAGGAACCAAGCCGAACGCAAGATCACGAAGAAACGAGCTCACAGTGGTGACCGGATGCTGGACTAGACGCTCCGATCAAGAGGCTCGGCAACAGCAGCGTCAGCAGCAGCGACCGGACGCTAGACCGGACACTCCAATCAAGAGGCTCGACAACAGCAGCGTCAGCAGCAGCGACCGGACGCTGGACCGGACGCTAGGTGCCAGAGTCCGGTCAACATCAGTAAGGTTCCAGAGAGCCGTTTTCGTGACCAGACGCGTTCGGTCAGTGTTGACCGGACGCTGGTCAGAGTCCGGTCAGTAGCAGAAAAGCATGATTTCGTCCACAATGGCTACTTTCTCAGTGGGGCTCATAAATACAACCCCGAACTGACCAAATGAGTAGTGTGGAGCTGAGGAAACTTATCAAGGGTGTTGATACACCATTTTAGTGATCTCCACTTGCATAGTGCTTAATGATTCATTAGGTAATTAGCGTAGGTGCTTTGCGAAGTGCTTAGGTTGATTAGACCACCGCTTATGCGCTTGCTCTAGGTTTAGGCCTAGTGTTTAGTGAGGTTTGCATACCTCTTTCCACTCGGTGCTTGCGCGCACCATTGTTGTACATCAGAGGGGCTTGTAATCTTACAAGATCACACCAACCGTGGTTGTGGTGTGGCCGCCACCATGTACATGAGGGAACAAGGCCCGTGGCGTTTTGGCCAGAAGCTTGATAGTGAAGATGGCAGGGAGCATCCTGGAGAGGCTTGCTGGAAGGCACGTCGGAGACCCACTTGCACATGGGGAAGGCTCGAGGCTATCCATGGAGTTACCCGATCGGGAGCTTGGCTCTTGCGAGGGGCTCCAACGAGGACTTGGGGGAAGCTTGCTTGCTTCTTGATACCTTGGTAAAAATAACAGAGTCGTCGACGGGAGTTTGCATATCTCTACCTTGCTCTTTAGCTTCCGCATTTACATTGATTGCATTACTCCTTTTGCGGTAGAGATAGTAACACATTAGCAAAACTGTAGTTGCACATTTAGATAGTTTATCTTTTGCATATGTTTTGCTAATGTTAGAAAAAGAGGTCATAGTTTAAAGTTAGAATTTTAAGTTGCCTAATTCAACCCCCCTTCTTAGGCATCGCGGTCCCCTACAGTCACCCTAGTTGAAAGCTATAGTTTGATTTTGGTGAATTGATGAAACTCTAAGTGCTAACCCTTTTACTCTAAGTGATCATGAGATAGGGTAGCACATTCCAAGTGGTGGAGCAAGTGATGATGATCATGTTGGTGGTGATGGTCATGGTGATCAAGTACTCGGGCTTGGAAAAGAAGAAAGAGAAAAACAAAAGCTCATGGTGTAAGAAAAATGGACCTCGGTCCATTTGTATTTGAATTTTGGTGTTTGATGATCAACAAGACCAATTTGGACTAACATGTTTGCAAGTTAATATTTTGTAGTTTAATAGGGTGCAAATAATGCTTGGACAAAGGAGCCAAGCTGGCCGTAAGATGGCAAAGAATTAAATACAAAATAAAAAGAGAAAAAGCTATGCACAACATGCATGCACAAGGGAGAGAGGTGCACATGCTGCTGTTCTTGCCTTGCATGCTCGTTTGTGACTTAGAGAAAGAAGTAAGCCACCACTCACTGTAACAGCTCCACCGGTGGAGCTGGGCGGTTTTGCCAACTGTTTGGCAAAATGGCTTCACGCATCGAGAGCATGTTTTTAGGGGCTTGACCAGAGCCGGGAGAAGCAACGAACCTCCAAAGCTCTGACGATGACGCTTTTATCCATCGAGCGGCTTCATTTTACCCGTTTGGCGTACCCGGCCCAAACAGCTCCTGGTGACGGAGAAGCCCCGATCATTTCGAAAAGGTTTCATCACGCATCTGAAAGCAACAAGAGTCACACCGGACGACGAGTGTCCGGTGCGTGTGCATCCATCGTATGCGACCACCGACACCACCCAAGTCCGATTAGTATCCGATCATTTCCGAATGGTTTCGCGGCGCAAAGCACACCGACGTATCCGATTGTGCGGGACTCGACCACGTAGTCCGATTAGTAGAAGATCGGGTCGGCTCTATCACGACCGATCATCGGATCGCGTCCGATCAGCACACGTGCAGAGTCCGATCGTTAGTAGAAAGTTGAGACTTGTGTCCAACGGCTAGCTCTTTCATTTGGGGCTATAAATAACACACCAACCAGCCATTTGGAGCTAAGGAGAGGCTGAAAAATACCAAGAGAGGTGATACTCTATTTTTAGTGATCTCTACATGCATAGTGTTAGCGAAATATTCTGTGATTAGCGTAGGTGCTTTGCGAAGTGCTTAGGTTCATTAGACCACGCTCATATGTGCTTAATCTAGGTTTAGGCCTAGTGTTTAGTGAGGTTTGCACACCTCTTACCACTCGGTGCTTGCACGCACCATTATTGTACTCAGCGGGGCTTGTAAGTCTTGCGATACCACACCAACCGCGCTTGTGGTGTGGCCGTCACCGTGTATGGAGGAAACAAAACCCATGGTGATTCGATCGGAAGCTTCATAGTGAAGACTGTGGAGAGCGGTCCAGGAGAGGCTTGCCAGAAGGAACACCGGAGACCCACTTGCACGTGGGAAAGGCCCGTGGCTATCCACGGAGTTACTCGACTGGGAGCTTGGCCCTTGCGAGAGATTCCTTGCTAGGGGATCCAACGAGGACTAAGGGAAAACTTGAGCGCTTCTCGACATCTCGGTAAAAATACCAGAGTTGTCGATGGGAGTTTGCATCTCTATCGCCCTTTTACCTTCCACATTAATTGGTTGTGTGCCTACTTTCCTAGCTTAGTTTGATTGGCTAGTTGATAGAATTGGAACCTAGGGTGCATAACTCTTTTGCGGTAGAGATAGCAACACACCTAGCAAAACCTTAGTTGCATAATTAGATAAATTACTTTCTTGCATAGGTTTTGACTAGGTGGATTTAGATGCTATAGTTAGAAGTAGAATTTTAAGTTGCCTAATTCACCCCCTCTTAGGCATCATAGTCCCTTACACAAGGTAAAGGTGAAACTTGATAGGAGCTTTTGTATTTTGGTGATCGAGACACTTAGCGAGTGTGATCACATTTAGGATAGATGCCGTACTATTAAGAGGGGTGAAACTCGTATCGAAATACGGTTATCAAAGTGCCACTAGATGTTCTAATTCATTGCATATGCATTTAGATTCTAGTGAGTGCTAACACCCATGAAATTGTTTGTGAAAATATGCTAACACACATGCATAAGGTGATATAATTGGTGGTTAGCACATTTGAGGAAGGATGGTGAAGTTTGGGGTCAATAGGAGAAGTCTCGAAGTGACCCGACACTGCCTTGGGCAGTGACCGGACCCTGACCCCGCGTCCGGTCAGTGGCGCGCAGTGAAGGCCGCCCTCGGTCATTTGACCGAACATCGAATAGTAAATGTGACCAAATGCGTAGGGCCTGCGTCCGGTCAGGTGATGACGTACGTTGACGTTTGCAAGTGCGCGTGGCCAGAGGCGATTAGACACAGGGTGGCGTCCGGTCATCTACGATCTGATGAGTCCGGTCGTGAAATTTCGCCTCTGGATGCTTACTGGATGTGACCTGACGCTGGGTAACCGCGGGGAGCAACGCGTCTGGTCATGGTGTGGCCTTGGCGTGTGCGCGTGTGCTCTAACACAGATCAGCGCATCCAGTCCTCGGGACGACGCGCTTGGTCTTAACTTAATGCGTGGCGTGGGGTTAACTAGCCGTTGGGATCGAGCGGTGCTCGTTTGAAGCGGGGGATGCGTGGCAGCAATCCAGTGACCGAACGCTAGGTGCGTGCATCCGATCACGGCGACCAGCGTGTTTGATCGCCCCAAGAAAAGTGCAGTAAGGAGCCCAACAACTCTATTCATTGGGGCTCTCTATTTAAGGCGTGTGGCCGGCTCTTGCTCACTCTCTTGGCCATTTTCATTGGCATAGCAACCTAGTGAGCTAAGCCAAAGCCCTCCCATTCATCTCCATCATTGATTCATCATATTTGTGAGATTGGGACTAAAACCAAGTGCATTGTGTCGGTATATTTAACACACACAGATAAATCTACAAGCGCACGGATACCGCTGTAGCTTTCACCCGGAAGTATTCCAAGTATCGTATCAACAGGGAAACGTGTGAGACTAACTATGGTCTAACTTAACAAGGGGTAGCGATTAGGTTAAGGTTTAACTTAACTAGGAGTAGCAACAAGGCTAAGGATAAATAGGAGCGTAGAGAGGATAACTAAAGTTCTCTAGTTCTGACTTTGGTAAGCTTATGTCTTTTACTATTCAACTAGGGATATTACTAGGGAAAGACACCAGCAGAGGATGCTTTCCTTCGCAACCACGTCCTACGTGCGCCTACAGATGGGAGGTGGACTACAAAGGATCAACGAAGCTATATAGTACAGGCTATATAGAATTTATGTCACTCACGTGATCTATCACCTTCCGAAATGCAAGGTGCATCCACGATTAACCTAAGTCTAAGCACCACGCTTACACTTACGATTAATACTCTACTCCCTCTAGAATAGGAATAAAGCACTCAAAAGAGTCGTGAACCTGAAGAACAATATAAACAAGATGCTTACTCAAATTAGAAGTTGATTACCAGAGATATCTTGAAGGCAAGCTCAAGTAGAACTTGGATCCACTAAGGTACAAGCCGTAGAGAGAGCACCAATAGGCCATCACCTCCTCCAAACTCTTCCCTCACTCTCTGTCTCACTATTTCTATTTATAAGACTAGATCCTATAGAGGTCTAATATTTTCTTGATAGCTGGCTCTGATCCTAACGAGGAGAATATGAATTAGGGTTTTAGGATGGCTCTCGAGAGGGTGGCAGGGGCTGGTATATATAGGCCGGAGCGTCCAACGTGAGCCCTTGGATCAAACCGACTTAAAGGATGGCCTAGATGCAAGTTAGGAGGTGGTGGAGAACCGACATTGCGACGCGGAGGCTGACAGGTGGGCCCAGGGGCTGCCTGGCCCCACATGGCAACCCCTCGGGGTCTGCTTCGGTGGAGAGCCTCATGTAGTCTTCTAGAATCTTCCCACGCTGTTTACGCGATGGAGTTCCATAATTTTCTTTGATGAATAGGTCCCCCTTGATGGTTTTCTAGATAAACCCTGCTGAAAACAAATATTCATCAAAACTCATGGAATTTATTAGTTTAAACCCCTATACCTATGTTTGGTGATGGAATGAAGTATAAATACATGTTATGTTGATGGTTTATAATTGAAGTTAGTGACCGTAAACACATTGCTTGAGTGATTGCATCTAGAGTTACTTGGTGATTGTGTTTCGCTGTGGGATTCATTTGTTTCTCTTGGTGGTTGTTGCCACCTAGACGGCTTGGTGCCGCAAGGATCGTCGAGAGGAGGAAGGTGATTGTCTCCGGCTCTGATCATTGTTATTGTGAGGGGTTCTTAACCTTTCCCTAGCAAGGAGCCAAAAGATACTCTAGTGGATTGCCCGTGGCTTGTGGATCCTCATCATGTGTTGGTTCTGCGGCACCCGATTGTAGGTTAGGCATGTGATGCCTATTAGCGCGTGAACCTCTAAGTGAGTGAATCGCCACAACAGTGACTAACTTGTCGGCAAGCAAGTGAACCTCGGTGAAAAATCTTGTGTCATCATTGTCTTCGAGGATTTCTATTGTGATTGATTGATTGTCACTTGCCACGGCGGTATATCTTCACTACCTCTCTCTAGTATTTATATTCCTAGTGTAGCTAAGATCTTTAGTGTAATTAGTTTTGAGAGCTAGCTTATGTCTTGTCTAGTGGTTAGTGAGGCTTTTAGTTAGTCTTTGAGAGGTCACTAACTTAGTGGTAGTGACATAGCCTCTTGTGTGTGAAATAGAGATCATAGCAACTAGAATTGTGGATAGGAGGCTTGCATTTTTAGTAGGCTAGCGCAACACTTGCTTCACCATTTAATTGACTAACCACTTGGCTTAAGTGTTGTTGTAGATTTTTTAATAGGCTATTCACCCTCCTCTAGCCTCTATTGGAAGGCAAAGACAACCACCTACATCAAAGTCAATCAATAGGAAGGTGTGGAAGGTGGTGGAGACCAAGATTGAGGTAGCTAATCCAGAAGCTCCCTCCGTGGGTGAAGAAGTGCTTCTCTAAAACAATAGCATTGGTCTTAGTGCCATTCATGATGTCATGGATGAGAGAACATTTGAGCAAATCAAGAACATTGAGATGACTCTTGAGGCATGGAAGAAGTTGTAGAAATCATTTGAGGGCACACAAGCGGTGAAGGGTACCAAGGCTTATATCCTCAAGAAGTTTGCTAGCTTCAAGATGAAGAAAGATGAAAGTGTGTCGGAGATGTTCCATAGACTTCAAGTGCATGTCAATGATCTCAAAGCACTTGGAGAAGAGGTGAAGGACAAAGACTTCTCTCACAAGTTCTTGAGATGCTTACCATTGAGATTTGGCATATTGATCACTATTCTTGTGAGGAGTGGTTTGGACACCATGACACCAAACCAAGTATTGCGAGATGTGATGATTGATGGCACATATAGAGATGATGATGAGAAGGAAGAGAAGAAGGAGAAAAAGGATGAGAAGAAGGATGAGAATAAGAAGAAGAGTGTGGCATTCAAGGCCACATCATCCAAGGGAAAGGCAAAGCAAGATTCATCAAGTGGAGATGAAGACTCAAGCTTTGATGAGTTTGATGATGAGAAGATGGCTCTCTTTGTGAAGAGATTTGGCAAATTCATGGTGAAGAAGGACTATCGTGCAAGAAGGAAGAAGTCATCATCAAGGAACAAGGATGAAGCAGGGAGGTGCTTCAAGTGTGGTAGCAAGGATCATCTTATTGCCCAATGCCCCTACAATAGTGAGAATGAAGATGATGACAAGAAAGGCAAGAAGGATAAGAAGGATAAGAAGAACAAGATGACCTTTAAGAAGAAGAAGAAGGGTGGTTCATATGTGGTCACTTGGGATAGTGATGCTTCCTCAAATGATGATGATAGTGATGGTGACAATACTACCAAGAAGAAGGCTCTTGCAAGTATTGCTATTAATGAGAAGCCTTCTCTCTTTGACACTCCATCAACTTGCTTCATGGCTAAGACCACTAAGGTATAAACTTGTGATGATGGATGTGATGAGGAACATGATAATGAAAGTGAAAGTGATGATGATGATGAGCCAACTAAAAATGAACTAATTGACATGTTGGAAGATACTAAAAACATTTTAACATTAAGAGAAGGGAATGCAAAGACTTGCGTAAGGAACTAAAAGCCCTTAAGTAAGCCTTTGATGAGCTCAATGCATCTCATGAGAGGCTAGAGAAAGCTCATGAGAAGCTTGGCAAGGCTCATAAGAAGCTTGAAAAAGCTCATTCCTCTCTACTTGATGAGCAAAATGAGAAGGAGCATGTTGTAACATGTGACAAAGGCTTAACATGTGACATAATTGATGAATCATTCCATAAGCCTATTGTTGTTGCTCCCGCTAACCCTTCATGTAGTTCATCATCCACTTCCACTTCACCTATGAGTGATTGTTTCACTTGTGATGCCTCACTTATGGTTGAGAATAAGACCTTAAAAAAGGAGGTCAATGAGCTCACTCGCACCTTTGGCAATGCATATGGTGGTGAGGCCCGCTTGCTAAAGTGCTTGGGTAGCCAAAGGTTTTCTCTCAACAAAGAGGGATTGGGCTATACCCCCAAGAAAGGCAAGGCGGCTTTTGATCCTCACAAGACTAGTTTTGTGAAGAACAATGGTCAGTTTTGCAATAGATCGAAGCAAGTTGGGCATGTATAGCAATATTTCAAGAACAAGAACAAGCAACCAAATGTATACTCAATTAAGTTCGATTCTTGTTATTTGCTCACCAAGGGTGTTAATGGGTGCATGCTAAGTTTGTTGATACTTCAATTGTAAGCTCAAAGAAGAAAGCCATTTGGGTGCCAAAGAATTTAGTCACTAACCTTCAAGGACCCAAGCAAGTTTGGGTACCTAAAAAGAATTGATCTTCTTTTGTATGCCAATTACAAAGTGTTGATGGTAGTTAACATTCATCATAACTATCAATATAACTTGTATAAATGGCTAAAAGGATCACCAATGTAGACTTAGGGATTTAAACTGATAAATTCCACGAGTTTTGGTGAATCTATGTTTTCAACAGGATTTAATTAGAAAACCGCCAAGGAGGACCTATTCGTCAAAAGAAATCACGGAATTCCACCGCGTAATCAACGTGGGAAGACTCCAGAAGGTGAATCACCGAAGCAGACCCATGCCCCTAACATGTGGGGCTGACCATCACCACCTGCAAGCCGGCCAACTTGTGGGCCCCCTGTTGAAAGATCCTAATATGGCTAGACGGGGGTGAATAGCTTATCTAAAAATCTACAAGATCACTAGAACAATTTGATTAGTATGACAAATAGTGAAATGCAAACTTGCTCTAGCTCTACAAGGGTTGTAAGCCACCTATCCAACAATTTTAGTTGCTATAATTACTAGGCACACAAGAGGCTATGTTGCTACTCACTAAGAGCTCTCAAACTTGCTACACTAAAGAGCTCCACTAGATGAACTTGAACTAGAAAGCAAGCTCTCAATTCTAACTACACTAAAGAGCTTGCTACAATTAGTTTGTGGGAATATAAATGAGTGGGTAGGGTGGTTATACCACAGCATAGAGTAGTGAACCAATCACAAGATGAATACCATTTCAATCAAAAGGAGAATACCAAGGGGCAAGAGACAATCAATTTTTCTCCCAAGGTTCACGTGCTTGTCGGCACGCTAGTCCCCATTGTGTCGACCAACACTTGGTGGTTCGGCGGCTAATAGGTATCACACACCTAGCCCATCACAAGAGGTGCTGCAAGAACCTACCCGCAAGTGAGGTAACTCAATGACACGAGCAATTTATTAGAGCTACCTTGCGGCTCTTCGTCGGGGAAGGTGCAAGACCCCTCACAATCACCGAAGATGGCCACGAATAATCACCAACTCATGCCGAAGCTCCTCCACTGCTCCAAGCCATCTAGGTGATAGCAACCACCATGAGAAACAAGAAATTTGCAGCCACAACAATCCCCAAGTGCCACTAGATGCAATCACTCAAGCAAATGCACTTGGAATCACTCCCAATCTCACTACGATGATGAATCAATGATGGAGATGAGTGGGAGGTGTTTTCTTAGACTCGTAAGGATGTCAAGTATGTCAAAGTGCCAAGAGAGTGAGCCTAGGGCTGGCCAAATACTATTTATAGAGCCCCTCAAACAAATAGAGCCGTTAGAGTCAAGAGAGGGCGCTCTGCGCACTGACCGGACGTGGCAGTCGAGATGACCAGTCGTGCCGGCCTCAGCGTTCGGTCACTGGATGGCCTCCACATGTTGCCCTTTCAAATCTCAGCCACTCGATCTCAATGACTATTTTCTAAACACATGAACAGTTAAGTCATGACCGGACTCGGCGCTCTAGTGACCAGACTCTCAACACCACGGCGTCCGATCATTTACATAATGGTTCCAGAGCTAGAAATTATCGACTAGACGTGTCCGATCAACGCTGACCTGATGCGCCCTAGCGTCCGGTCCTTCCACTGCTCAGCGGTGCGCTCCTGAGGTGTAGACACCATCATACATCATACTCGACCTGACGTGGCCCCTGCGCGTCCGGTCACAAATACTGTGCGGGGTTCAGTCACCACCGAGCATAGTTTCTCCTTTGCACCAACTGACTTGACGCGCCCAGGGTGAGTCTGGTCACACCGAGGCTAGAGTCTGGTCAAAGACTTTCTCCTCCTTTCCTTTTTCTAAGTCCTCAACCTCTTCACCCTTGCTTCCAAGTTGCTAACCACAAAGAATAGAACTTGTGTGCACGTGTGTTAGCATTTTCTCAAGTATTTTTCAAGGGTTAAATGTTAGCACACTAGGTCCCTAATGCATATGCAAGAATCATGTCACCTAGTGGCACTTGATAAACTGTTTAGCCAAAGGCAAAGGTAGTTAAATTTTCATATATTTTCGACACTATATGTAGGAGATAGAAAATTCTCTTGTTTGCATGGATGGATCTTGTGTGAATTTTCATAATTTTTCTATAGAGCCAGTAAAGGTAAAATTTGGTGAGTGCTATTCTTATGCTAGAATAATGTTAGAAAAAATGTGAAATCTGTTGCTTGACACTTTTCATTAGGATTTCCTAATTATGCTAGAAATAGACATGCCACCTGTTACTTTAGATACAGCAAGTTCTGCTTGCCCAATGGCTTTGAAATTTTTATGGTAGTCTATGTGAAGCATGAGATAGCTACTGTAATTTTTGTAGATTTTCTGAACAGTTTTACTATATATTGCTTTAATCACCTAATTAACTAAATAAATTAGAAAAGGATATTAAATAATTTATTTAGAAGTTGGCACTATATTTTCTGATGTTCCTCTTGTATGCACAACAAGTTGGTAAACTTGGTTTGGTACAATTATGCGTTTGCATCATCACTAAATAATTAATTTAGTAAACCTGTTATTTCTGGATAGATTCTAGGTTTACTTAAATTCGATTTGGTTAACGTAAGAATCATGCTTTGATGTTTACAAATTATTTGTAGAGAGTTTCATAAGCTTTCCAGAATGTCCTCATGCAAGTCATTTGGATTTGTAGAACTCTTATTGTGATTGAATTAAGAAACTACTAGTGTGCATATGAAACTTTAACTGCTGATTTAAGTATGCCTTTACTATTTCCTAAGCTTGTGGTAATGTTCCTAGGTGTTAGGCCTTTAACTGAAGATGAGCATCTTTAGCTTAGGTTATGCAAGTTAGGTAAGTAGATCTCGTTCTTCAAGTTATGTTAGATACATGTTTTAAAGTGATTTGAATAGAGCTATTCTTAATCGGTAAACAAGTGTCCAGTGATGTTCGTTAAACACTTACTGTGGTCCATTCATCATGAGCATCATGTCATTCCCTATGCACCCATGATATTTATCTTGTGCATCGGCATGCAATAGGTGTACCGGAAGGTGTGACACTGCTGGAATTCGAGGAACCGAGCGAGCAGCAGCAGCCAACACCGAAGGTTCAGGAGGTGCAGCTCTCAGGAGAAGTGCCAGACGAGGTCACCGTTGAGTGCCTAGATCACAGTCCGTGCAACTTTGTGAAAGGCAAGCCCCGGAACATATTAAGCCTCCTAATTTCCGAAATGCAGTTAAAGTATTATTGTTACATATATATATATATATATATTGTTGCATTAAGTTTAGGTGTTGGATGCAAACACTTGCTGCATTGGTTATCCAATCCTTGTCCAGATATTGATACCCTGAATCCTATGTAGCTCAGGTTCGTGTAGTGCTTAGCCCTGCTTAAACGCGGTAGAAGTCAGGTGATTTCCTATCACCTACGAGATATAGGGACATATATATGGCACGGTTGGCTATATTTGCTATCGTGGAAAAGAACCTGTCTTAATTTAAAATGAAGACCGGGCGGAGGCTTGCCGGTTTGTAGTGACTCCGTCTGTGTCGCTTAAGGACTAAATCTTGGAGCCTTTCCTGTTCATGTTGAACGCATGCCTCTCTCTTAGTTGCCCGGGTCTGAAGACCGACCACGAAGCCGAGTAGCTCACCTCAGGCCGGGAGTCGATAAGTATAAAGTGCGCCTCGAAAGGGAGCCGTAGGCGTGAGTCCAAGGGCAGGTGATTTAAAAGTCTTGATCATCCTGGCAGAAGGGTAATCCCTGAGAGTGCTGGCGCTGATCGAACCCGCGAATTTGGTTCCTGAGTTGTCCCAAAGGTGACCCACGGCTACCCTTGCAAAGTATGCCAGGGTGAGAGTTAGGAATACCCCCTCAGCTGAGTTGTAATTCGATCCGAGTCGCCGTCTCTCCCGGTTAGTGAGAACTTGACGGGCTTATCTCCAAAGTAGATACACTAAATAACATAATAGTTCGGAAATGATGATATGATGATGATAGCCTTAATATACCTGCTATGGTTAATATTGTTGCTTCTAATAAGTGAGTGCTCTAGTACAGGTGCTAATCTAGTGGACAGGTAAATGATGATAAGCTTGATGCTAAGTTTAAATTGGTTACTATGCTCATAAGCTCTTTTATGCAACTGTGTCCAGCTAGCCCACCTCATAAGCCTTGCATGACCCTTGGTGTCTTTTATTTCTAGTTTTGATGGGTAAGTCTAGCTGAGTACCTTCTCATACTCAGGGTTTATCTCCCACCTGTTGCAGGTGACCAGTTCTACTTTGGTTGCTGCAAGTATTGCCTTCTCCCGGCTGGGGATGAAGACTAGACCGTTGGGCACGGTCTCTCCTAGTTCTCGTACCTGAAGATGCTTTTGTGGGACATAACTTAGATCTGGCAATGTATTTGAAACTATGAAGTTATTACTAAACTATGTTGCTTCCACAAATTTGAACTTGGTTTGTAATATTTTATTTGAACTCTGATGGATGTAATCCGAATGCCACTTGTGAAATGTTGTAATGAATGATGTGTTGTGTTGAATCACTACGATCTTGGTTTGTATGTCGTAAGTTGATTGAAATCCTTCGTGATTTCCGGACTACCGGGATTATGGGAGCTTAAATACAAGAATTTGATCACTTCAATGATTGTTTTTGTACTTACGTTCTTATGATTTGGTCGGTTCTGTTACACGAACTCTACAAACGGAGCCACACTAAGATCTTACAGCTCTGTATCCCAGTCGAACAGGGGAAGCTTTTGCTGAGCGATATCCACGATGGGGTCTGTGGTCACCACGCCGTGCCTAGAACCTCGGTTGGGAACGCATTCCGACAGGGCTCCTACTGGCCCACTGCAGTAGCCGACGCTGAGCAAATCGTATGCACCTGCGAAGGGTGTCAGTACTATGCTAGGCAAACTCACCTCCTGGCCCAGGCACTCCTGATGATCCCCATCATGTGGCCCTCATGGTGTGGGGGCTCGATCTGGTTGGGCCTCTCAAAAAGGCACCCGGGGGCTACATCCACTTGCTTGTCATCGTAGACAAGTTCACAAAATGGATTGAAGCTCGGCCAATCTCCGTCATCAAATTCGAGCAAGCTGTGATGTTCTTCCTCGACATCATCCATTGCTTTGGAGTACCGAACTCAATCATCACAGACAACGGCACATAGTTCACCGGCAAGAAATTCATTCGATTCTACGATGAACAACACATCCGAGTCGATTAGGCTACCGCCGTGCACCCCCGAACTAACGGGCAGGTCAAGCGCGCAAACGGCAAGCTCCTATAGGGCCTCAAGCCTAGGATCTTCAACCGGTTGAACAAGTTTGGCGCACGCTGGGTCGCTGAGCTCCCTGCGGTGCTCTAGGAGCCTAAGGACAACTCCCAGCCAAGCCACCGGCTACACACCTTTCTTCATGGTCTACGGTTCCAAGGCCGTCCTCCTGATGGACCTCGACTACGAGCGCCAAGAATCAGACCATACGATGAATAGGGAGCCAAGGCATCCCACGAAGATGCCATGGACCAGCTAGACAAAGCCCGCGACATCGCCCTCCTCCGTTCGGCCAAGTACCAATAGGCGCTGCGGCGGTACCATAGCCGACGGGTGCAGGACCGAGGCTTCAACATCGGGGACCTAGTTCCCTGCCTCATACAGAGCAACAAGGACCGTCACAAGCTCTCCCCGCCCTAGGAGGGGCCCTACGTCATCGCGGAAGTACTCCGGCCAGGCGCCTACAAGTTGGAAACCATCGATGGCGAGGTCTTCACCAACGCCTGGAACATTGAGCAGCTAGGTCGTTTTTACCCTTAAATAAACGCATACTCTTTCTTATCAGTTTTGTCTCCAAAAATCCCCAATCTTTAGTGACTTCCGACCCCTGCAAAGAGCGAGGGGTCGGACCTCACTCGGGGGCTGATATAAGTACGTTTATCTTGCAAACACTCTCTGTGCTATCTTTGCAAACATTCTCTGAGTTTTCCCCCTTTTCTCATAGCGAGTCTTGAGGGCTAGGATTTCAGGAACAAAATCTGAGTATAACCGGTAGGACTGCGGGAAACCCACGCCCCAGTCGCTACAGCCTCCTTGCTCACTAGCGTGATCATAATTGGCTCGCCCGCACTTCGAGTTTTCACGACCTTAACTATGAGAAGGGTCGGAAGGCACCAAGCCTCTTTTATAAAAAGAGGAAGAAAAGCCAAAAAGATGTTTGCCGTAACGAAAGTTGAAAACTTATTCATTTTTCGCACAAATTCATCTCTTACAAAGTAATTTCATCATAAAAAGGACTGATGTATTCATAAATACAAAAACTGTTCACTCGGGGGCTCCCCCACAAACCTATTCTATTACAGTTTCTGACCAGTTCTACCATGAGTATTACTACGATCGCCACGCCATGCTCTCCATCGGCGACGTCCTACCGCTCCATGGGATCCTCAAGGGCGCCATCATCTACAACGTCGAGCACCATGTCAGTGACTACGACACCTCCGCCGGGGCGTCCAGGGACTGCGCCATCATCGTCAGCCGCAACCCTGACAACGGCACCTCCGCCGGGGCATCCAGGGACTGCGCCATCGTCATCAGCCACAACCCCAACAATGGCACCTCCGCCGGAGCATCTAGGGACTACGCCATCAGGATCAGCCACAACCCTAACAACTGCGTCTGCGCGGGGGGCATCCCTCGCCAAAGAAAGGCCGCCATGAATGACGGTGAAACCGACGACGCTCAGCACCCTCCAGTGCACCTCCTCCTTCGGTGGAAGCGGCCCCTTCTCGGCAAAGGCGGCAGACACCATCTCATCTACATTGGATGACCTCCATCTCGATATCACGCTCTGGATTCACGAGCAAATTTGTGAGTTTTTCTCTCCCTGCATTACCCTCTCTCACTTAGGAACCGCTGCGACGCACGAACGCATTCGGTGGAAAGGAAGGAGAAGAGGTAGCGGCTCAGAAGCAGGCTAAGGAATGGGACAGGAACTCCCCTCTCCCTCCCTATTTAAGGAAGAGGCGCAGCAGCTGAGGAAAGGTGAAAGGTTGGGACGAAAAACTCTCTTCCTTCCCCTATTCAATGCAGATGGGAAATCAATGCTGACTGGAATCTGAGGGGACACGCCTGGACCGACGGGACGCGCCCTGGTTGATGAAATGCCACCTGGTCAAACAAGACATTACCTGGGCATGGCCCACCACCACCACACGTCGGGCACGAGAATTAGGGCACACCAGCATGCAGGCGACTCTCCACTTCCCCAGGCAGGACCATGGAATGACCCGATGACAGAACTCCCATCTAGGGGTACCAACGGGCCTCCTAGGTCGATCGGAGGGCCCAGGTAAAACAACGAATGAACAACCAATGAAAGATAAGTACCTCTATTACTTACTTTGCGTGTTAATTTCATTACCGAGCGTCCAACCCCAGCAATGGTAGGGGCACGGACATTGCTCAGGGGCTGCCGAGGGTGTCTACTTGTTTAGACATCCTCATCGCCTGACCCCTCCTTACGTTTAACAAACTAGAGATGCGGGGTGCGGGGGTAGAACTTTGAGTAGAACTAGACGAACCGCTAGACCCTACGCCCCGGTGGCTATGGTGTTTTTGTTCACCAGCATTATCGAATTCACAGTTCTCCATACCCCGAGCTTCTACATCCGCCTTCTCAAGAGGGGTTCAGAGGGGTCCGCCTATAGAATCTCCTTCAAGGAGAACCTGTCAGGTCGCTTAAAGTCAATCGAACGGCTCGAATCACCATCGAGAGACGGAGATAAAAAATTGCGATGCTCGTGCAGGTCACGCTGGCCCCATCACAAACGTTAGACTCGAAACACGCACGGACATGTCCGGTAAGAGCTTCTCGTCGCTCATACCACAGAGGAAACATTACCAACCCTCCGCTTTCATTTCAATTAAATCACACATTAATCCCATCATCCAAATGTTGCATATGCGATCTTCGCATCTCAACACTTCGTGTCATGCCACGAAGCAGCGCCCGCCTCATTTGATATGAGCGGCAACTAACCGAGGTTCGAAGGCCAGCCCGCAAAGGGCTCGAGGCTGCCTCTTGTCAAACAGAGCGAGGGGAGAAAAATCGTGATGAGCCCCAGCGGCCTTGCCCGACCCCGCTTAGAAGCGGGCAGGGACATCTCGACCTTTCTCGTTTGATTCTAACCCCGAGCCAAACCCACAGAATCTCCGTCGAGGAGAGGCCAATGGGCCACCTAAGGCTACCAAATGGCTCGGGCATCTGCCGAGAGGCGGGTTAAGAAGTAGTGGAATGCCACACGAGGGCTCTACCGACCCCTTCAGCGAATGATGGACCCGGATTCCACACGAACATACTCGTTAGCGAGCTCATTGAAGTAGGGACTAATCCCCAGGAACCCCTCACATAGGGCGATGAACGCCGCAATATGCTAGACTCCATTGGGATTAACGTGTTGCAACTCCAACTGGTAGTAATCCAACAGCCCCCGAAGGAACTTATGAGCAGGTACGGCAAATCCCCGCTCGTGGAAAAGAGCAAAGGACACGACATA
Source organism: Miscanthus lutarioriparius (assembly GCA_904845875.1). Taxonomy (NCBI): domain Eukaryota; kingdom Viridiplantae; phylum Streptophyta; class Magnoliopsida; order Poales; family Poaceae; genus Miscanthus; species Miscanthus lutarioriparius. Next base: position 36,002,335 of record CAJGYO010000006.1, on the reverse strand, counting down.
TCCTTTCAGCGGCGACGGCTCGTCCTCATCACCAGGCAACCACCACTCCTTGATGGCGGACAACGGGCGAAGGAGGCCACGGTGGACGAGGCCCTCCAGGCGCTGAGGGGTAATGTTGGATCTGCACCATGGCTCCATTGAAATGACGGGAAAGGGGGTGGATGCGAGCTCGATGGCGGCTGCAATGCGGATGTGAGCTTGACGGCGGCAGCAATACAGGTGTGGGAGGCTCAGGCGATTGGCGGTGGAGGTTGTAGATACGAAGGCGAGGAGGCGAAGTACGGAACCCTAGGGGCGAACCCCATGGTTTTATAGGGACGATGGATGCGAGAAGAGCAATCATCCAACTCGATCTCCGAGCCTGCCATGACACACCGCCACGTCACATCGCGGGATACGCGCCCGCAATCCCTATCCTTTCTCACCAAAATTGCGCTGGACGGTTCGCCTTCCCAAGCGGACCAGACTCTTTTCCCATAGAGGGGATACGGGTCAAAAAGCTTCTTCTCCAGCCCGCCTGGGCCCAGGAGTCTAAGGGCCGGCCCAACAGTCTCGACGATCGTCCCAACAAGGGATGGGCCCACGAGAAACCAGGACTTAGGTACACGAGCATTAGTGGAGCCTCGATCCACAGTCGAGCCCTAGCCGGGCTAACCCTGGACGAAATCCCCGTGAATGGGATACCAGGGTTCCCTTAAAAATATCCAGTTGACAAAAACCGAATCTCACAGCCTTATCCGCGATGGGTCCGAAATTACCCCCCGGGCGATTCTGCCCAAATCACTCGGGGGCTCAGGGGCTACACCCGACGGGTGCGCTCGCGCACACCCTCTAGCGAATCGAAATACCCCCCGGCTGATTCTACCCGAATCACCCGGGGGCTCGGGGGCTACACCCGATGGGTGCGCTCGCACGCACCCTCTGGCGAATCAAAATACCCCCCGACCGATTCTGCCAAAAGCACCTGGGGGCTTGGGGGCTACTGTCGGGGACCTAATACCGGGATACTCAGTGGGGTGGAAACTAATAACCATCGAACGTCGACACTTTCGGTCAGACAAGAACGCAACGACGCTTCTTGCCCGAACGTCGGAAGATTGGTCCCGCCTCGCCTGACCCTCGAGGGCTAGACTCTGCCTCATCCGGTGGCCAAGGGCTGACTCCGTCTCGCCCGACCCCCGAGGGCTAGACTCTGCCTCGCCCGATGGCTAAGGACAGGCTTCGCCTCGCCCGACGTCCGAGGGTGGGCTCCGCCTCGCCCGATGGCTGAGGGCTAGCCCCGCCTCGCCTGACGTCCGAGGACAGGCTCCGTCTCGCCCGACGACTACACCCTGATCCTTCATAAAGACGAGCACAGGGTACAACAGGACATTCGAGTCAACCGCGGTATCAAGGGTCATGCCCTGTACACCGGTAGGAAGGCACCATCAGGATACGATGGGACGGGTGCTTTAAGCCCTTTCCGACCTAACAGTGCCCGAACAGTGTTGTAGGCGCTGACTTTTGTCCCACAATGTTGTAGGCGCCGCCATCAGCCCTCGGACACGGATACTAACACAAGCATGCGACAACCACTATGATCCAAGACAGAATTCACATCACCTACAGTGACGGACATAGGGTCACTTCCCCGTCTACTCCCCGAAGGGTCGTAGCTTGGCCCTCTGACACACCGCACCATCCGCCGACGTAGGATGGGATGCACCCACTTGCTGACAGAGGCCAGGGCATGGCCCTATAAGGATCAGTGAACACACCATCCCTGACACGGTCTGCCATGTTAGCAAGGCAGGCACACGAGAAAAGGAAGACCCGGCTCCCCCAAAGGACCTTCTCTACCTTTGGTGTTTTCCTCTATCTCCCATCTGTAACCCCTGCTCCCCCTTGGTCTATAAAAGGGAGGGCAGGGCACCCCACTAAGGGGACCAACTTTTGATTGATCGTTTTTGACACACAACACACAGCCAAGTAGCAACCGAGCTCTTGGCGTCCTTTCAACCTTTCCATCAGAGACTTGGGACCTGTCCCTCTCTCGACCGTTTGTACCCTCTACTACTGAACCTTTTTCGGTACTAATAACATGAGCAGCCACAGACTGGACGTAGGGACGTTCTGCCTGAACCAGTATAAACCTTGTGTCCTTTAGTACACCATCCGAGTCTAACGCGCAACAATTATAAATTTACTAGCCAGTGCTTGTTCGAAACACCGACAAGTTGAGAGACCAAAAAACCACAATGTGATTGGAACCAAATGGGTCTATAGAAACAAACAAGATCAAGATGGGATAGTAGTAAGGAACAAAGCAAGATTGGTAGCATAAGGTTACACTCAAGTTGAAGGTCTTGACTTTGGAGAAACATATGCTTCAGTTGCTAGATTGGAAGCAATTAGGATCTTGTTAGCCTATGCTTGTGCCCACAACATCAAGCTCTATCAAATGGATGTCAAGAGTGTATTTCAAAATGGCTACATCAATGAAGAAGTATATGTTGAGCAACCTCCTAGTTTTGAAGATGACAAGAAGTCCAACCATGTGTACAAGTTGAAGAAGACATTGTATGGTTTGAAGCAAGCACATAGAGCATGGTATAAGAGATTGAGGGACTTCCTACTCTCTAAAGGGTTCATTATGGGAAAGGTTGACACCACTCTTTTCACCAAGAAGATTGGCAAGGACTTGTTTGTGTTGCAAATATATGTTGATGACATAATATTTGGATCAACCAATCAAGACTTTTGTGAAGAGTTTGGAAAGATGATGGCTAATGAGTTTGAGATGTCCATGATTAGAGAGTTGAGTTACTTTCTTGGTCTTCAAATCAAGCAATTGAAGAATGGTACATTTGTGAGTCAAGGCAAGGACATCAAAGACATGCTCAAGAAGTTTGGCATGAATGAAGCAAAGGCCATTAGTACACCAATGGGAACAAATGGCAATTTAGATAGTGATGCAAGTGGCAACATGGTGGATCAAAAGTTGTATCGTTTAATGATTGAAAGCCTATGTTATGTGACCGCATCAAGACCGAATGTCATATTTAGTGTGTGCATGTGTGCAAGATTTTAAGTCTCACCAAGAGAAAGTCATTTGAAAGCAACAAAGAGAATATTGAGGTACTTAAAGCATACACAAAATGTTAGTTTGTGATATCCCAAAGGCAAAGTTTGAGCTAGTTGGTTATTTCGATTCGGATTATGCGGGATGCAAAGTTGAGAGAAAGAGCACATCGGGCACATGTCAACTATTAGGAAGGTCAATTATTTCTTGGTCATCAAAGAAGCAAAATAGTGTTGTATTATCAACCGCCGAAGTCGAATACATATTCGCCGGTAGTTGTTGTGCACAAATTCTTTGGATGAAGACCACCTTCAATGACTTTGAAATCAAATTCAAAAAGATGCCATTGCTATGTGACAATAAGAGTGCTATCAAGCTCACCAACAACCTAGTTCAACATGCAAGAACATAGCACATTGATGTCCGCCACCATTTCATAAGAGATCATCAACAAAAAAGGAACATTTCAATTGAGAGTGTAGGCACCGAAGATTACAAATTCACCAAGCCACTTGATGAGAAAATGTTTTGCAAGCTAAGAAATGAGTTGAACATATTAGATTTATCAAATATGTATTGATGCACCCCCTATTTATATGACATGCCTCTCCTTCGAGCAATCCAAGGTAAAAGTTTATTGGCATGCATACATCCTTTACTAAGGACTTGTTTAGTGCATCTAATCATTCCTCATGTTTTATAGGCTCATTCATAAAAATCAAATAAATTTAATGATTGTATGGTACCACTATTGTTTCTATGCTTGACTTGATCTAGTGGTAGCATATGACATGTTTGTGGATTTGTAAACCTAGTGTTTGATCTAGAAAATGAGTTATAAGTGTTTAACTCAACATGGTCAAGATAACCCTTGAAACGAGGTGTGAAGAAGCTTGTCCTTGGATCAAACCGAGTTAAATATCTTTGGCAAGTGTTATAGATTAGACCAAATTTGGGAAAATGATCCTCACCCCATTGATTGACATTGATAATCTTAACCTATCTAAAATTAAACCTTTGTGGTCATTGATGACAAAGGGGGAGAAGTAATTCACAAAGATAGGGGGAGAGAAATAGGGGGAGAAATATCAAAGTAAGAGGATCAATTAAAATTTGAGCACACAAGTAGGGGGAGCAAGCTCATAAACTAGATTGATGCATTTGAATGTGTATTTCATAAGTTTGCTTGCATGGCACAAGTTTTAAATTAAAATCCCATGCTTGTGTGGTGTATGCTAGTTGTAGGATTGATTGATGAAATGAAAGACTAGCATGCATAGGTGATAGTTAGATATACCTTGCTTACTTGCTTTGTTTTCACAAGTGGTACTAGAACCTTGCATATAATATTGATCTCATAAGGTATCTAATGTTTGTGTTTTGCAAGTAATTCCAAGTACTATCTAACTAAACACGGTGTTAAGGATGGTATTATTGGTGCACTCCAATTGGTATCACGCTTCAAAGGTCCATCTCTTATACCTTAGCATCATTTGGTAGACATTGCTCTCCCACAACTCCAAATCATGCATATGCACAAGCTTCAATCTAAACTCTTAGCACATATGTAGGGGAGCTAGTGCTACCAATTCGGGTTCATAAAACTTGTCCAAATCCTTTTACACATGGTAAATATGTTTGGGCAAGCAACATGGATTCAATTGAATTTCAATTCATATCTTTGTGAAAGGGTTATCATCAATTACCAAAAAGGAGGAGATTAAAAGCTCTAGTTTGGTTTTGGTGAATTGATGAAACGCTAAGTGTTAACCCTTTTACTCTAAGTGATCATGAGATAGGGTAGCACATTCCAAGTGGTGGAGCAAGTGATGATGATCATGTTGGTGGTGATGGCCATGGTGATCAAGTGCTCGGGCTTGGAAAAGAAGAAAGAGAAAAACAAAAGCTCAAGGCAAAGGTGAAACTTGATAGGAGCTTTTGTGTTTTGGTGATCGAGACACTTAGCGAGTGTGATCACATTTAGGATAGATAGCCGTACTATTAAGAGGGGTGCAACTCGTATCGAAATGCGGTTATCAAAGTGCCACTAGATGTTCTAACTCATTGCATATGTAAGATTCTTGTGAGTGCTAACACCCTTGAAAATGTTTGTGAAAATATGCTAACACACGTGCACAAGGTGATACACTTGGTGGTTAGCACATTTGAGCAAGGGTGGTGAAGTTTGGGGTCAAAAGGAGAAGTCTCGAAGTGACTGGAGTCTGCCTTGGGCAATGAACGGACCCTACCCCGCATCCAATCAGTGGCACGCAGTGAAGGCCGCCCTCGGTTCTTTGACCGAACGCTGAACAGTAAATGTGATCGGACAAGCAGGGCCTGTGTCCGGTCAGGTGATGACGTACACTAACGTTTGTGAGTGCGCGTGGCCAGAGGCAATTGGACGTAGGGTGGCGTCCGATCATCTACGATCTGACACGTTCGGTCATAAAATTTCATCTCTGGATGCTTACTAGATGTGACCTAATGCTGGGTAACTACGGGGAGAAGCTTTTTCGGTCATGGCGTGGCCTTGGCGCACGTGCGCGTGCCCTGACGCAGATTGACGCATCTAGTCCTTAGGACGGCGCGTCCGGTCTTAACTTAACGCGTGGTGCGGGGTTAACTAGCCGTTGAGATCGAGCGGTGCTCGTCTGAAGCGGGGGACACATGGCAGCAGTCCAGCGATCGGACGTTGGGTGCGTGCATCTGGTCACGGCGACCAGCACGTCCTGTCGCCCCAAGAAAAGTGCAGTAAGGAGCCCAATGACTCTATTCGTTGGGGCTCTCTATTTAAGGCGTGTGGCCTGCTCTTGCTCACTCTCTTGGCCATTTTCGTTGATATAGCAACCTAGTGAGCTAAGCCAAAGCCCTCCCACTCATCTTCATCATTGATTCATCATCTTTTTTAGATTGGAAGTGAATTCAAATGCATTGCTTGAGTGATTGCATCTAGAGGCACTTGGTGATTGTATTTTGCTGCGGGATTCGCTTGTTTCTCTTGGTGGTTGTTGCCACCTAGACGGCTTGATGCAGCTAGGATCATCGAGCGGAGGAAGGTGATTGTCTCCGGCTCCGATCATGGTGATTGTGAGGAGTTCTTGACCTTTCCCTGATGGAGAGCCAAAAGATACTCTAGTGGATTACTCGTGGCTTGTGGATCCTCAACTTTTGTTCGCTGTGCGGCACCCGATTGCGGGTTAGGCGTGTGATGCCTATTAGCGCATGAACCTCCAAGTGAATCGCCACAACGGGGACTAGCTTGTCGGCAAGCAAGTGAACCTCGGTGAAAAATCTTGTGTCATCATTGTCTTCGAGGATTTCTATTGTGATTGATTGATTGTCACTTGCCACGGTGGTATATCTTCACTACCTCTCTTTTATATTTACATTCCTAGTGTAGCTAAGCTCTTTAGTGTAATTAGTTTTGAGAGCTAGCTTGTGTCTTGTCTAGTGGTTAGTGAGGCTCTTTAGTTAGTCTTTGAGAGGTCACTAACTTAGTGGTAGTGACATAGTCTCTTGTGTGTGAAATAGAGATCATAGCAACTAGAATTGTGGATAGGAGGCTTGTATTTTTAGTAGGCTAACGTAACACTTGTTTCGCCGTTTAATTGACTAACCACTTGGCTTAAGTGTTGTTGTAGATTTTTTAATAGGCTATTCACCCCCTCTAGCCATTAGGACCTTTCACCAGTGACCAGCCTTTCAACTTCCAACTTCATCCCTTGTGCAAATGTGTTAACTCCACCAAGTTCCAACACTTGTGCCGTGAGTTAGCATTTCACAAATAAGTTTTCCAGGGGATGTAAGCACTCACTAGGTCCTAATGCAAATGCAAGTGTTAAATCACCTGGTGGCACTTAGATAACCGTATTTGCGTTGAGATTACCCCTCTTAATAGCATGACTATCTATCCTAAATACACTCACACCCTCTATGATGTCTTGAGTGCCAAAACAAAAACCTATTTGATACATTTGCCTTGATCAACACTTGGTTTTTGTTTTTCTCTTTCTTCTTTTCTAAGTTGGAGCATTTGATCATCTCTTTTGGTCATCACCATCACCTTGATCACCATCATCTAGCTCCATTGCTTAGATGTACCAACCTAGCTCATATTCACACTTAATGACATAGGTTAGTACATAGATTTCATCAATTAGCCAAAACCAAACTAGGGCTTTCACTATAGCCGACCTCAATAGTTTGTGTTGTTAATCCAATCGAGTTGCCACAAATGGATCAGGTGGGGTTGAGCAACTGGGCCCCAAGGAAATCTATGATTAAGAGAGACCTACAAGCAGTGAGCCCACACTGAAAAGCAATAATCAAGAGAGAAGAAAAGGAATCAGGAAGAGTACTCCTAGTAAATGAAAATAGAATATTTTTAAACGAACAACCCAGTGATCTTACTGATTCTGTTTTCTTTTGTTTTTTCACTCACTCCCATGTAATCATAGTGTGATAACTTACATGTATAACTTAATGAATGACTTAGATGTAAATTATTATTATAACATATTAATAAAAATATAAAACTATGTACAAAATAACTATGTAGCATAACTTATAAATATGAAATATTGTAGAATTTGCACATTTTAATACCATAATCTAACATGAAGATTTTATCATATAACTAAATAGAAAGCAAAACATCTTTCTAGGTTTACATCATAAGTTATCTTAAAACTTAAAAGAATAATTTGTGAAACTTGAAGCATAGTATAATTTAATATCGTGTATCCATTACTGATGCATGATTTGTATGTTGCATGCCCTGATACAAAATAAAGAGAAGAATAAGAAATAGAAGGTCACAAAATTTTAACTAAAAACTTAGAACTAAATATGAAATCACATGTTGATCAGCTATTGCCTTTATTTTAGGTAACAAAACTCAATTTTGAATACGAAATCTTACATCATAAGTTTTGCATATAAAAATTAAGATGATTCATGAATTGCATGAATCGGATTCAAAAAGAGTGAACCCTCGCGAATAGCTCGCGTGAAAAGAAAAGGAAAAAGAAATTCGGCATAATGGGACAAAAAAAGGAAAGAAATGAGTTCACTGGGGTGTTCACGGGATTGCAGGTTGCAGCCGAGCAGACGACCGACAACCTGTAATTGGGGTCCTTCTGAGGTGCAATGACGAGAGAAACGAGAAAGAGGGAGGTGGTTGGAGGAAAAAGGAAGGTTGTAAGTAGAAGAAAGAACACGAGCCAATGGGATGAAAATTCAAGAGCCCAAAATTCACGTGTGAGTAGTAGAGAGTTGAGACCACCACCCACGTATGCAAGAGAAGGACCTCTATCAAGAGTTTATAGCCACTAAATTTTCAAATTCAATACACGATCGAACCTTTAGCTATATTTTGTTGCAACTTTAAAATCTCAAATTCATTACTTTTTTTTAGCAAATCTCATGACTGGCCTAAAAAGTTAAGTACACGATGGTCTGCTGCTCTCTCTCTCTCTCTCTTCTTCTTCTTCTTCTTTGGCTCGTTCTCATATGCGGCCGAGTGGCGTGGGCCGGTTGGCGAGGTCTGTCTCGCGTACTTTCAAAGCCCAACAAATTGGTAGCACCCAAAGCCGAATGGGTCAAAACACAAGGCCTTGAGCGCTCCGTTGTGCTCCGCGAGGAAATCGAGACTCGAGAGGAGCCGAGGAGGCGACCGGGTCGGTGCTGAGTACCAACGGAAAGTCCAACCGCAGCCACCAAGGAAACGAGGAGGAATGGAAGCCGCCGGCGCAGCCTCGCCGCCCACGGAGCCGCCGGTGACTCACCCGGCGGTGGCGCCGCTGGCCTTCCTGCTGGGGAAGTGGCGCGGGGAAGGCGAGGGCAGCTTCCCCACCATCTCCTCCTTCCGGTACGGCGAGGAGCTCCTCTTCTCGCATCATCCCTCCAAGGTGTGGCGCCTCCCTACCTGCGCTGTTTCCCTCGCGAGAAAATCTTCCCTTCGGCTGCCCAATTCTTGGAGCTTTTTCTTTGACTTTACGGATCGGTGGTGGGTGGCTGCAGCCGGTGATCTCGTACACGCAGAAGACGTGGAAGGCGGCGTCTGGCGAGCCGATGCACGCCGAGAGCGGGTACTGGCGGCCCCGCCCTGACGGCTCCGTCGACGTGGTCATCGCGCAGAGCACTGGCCTCGCCGAAGTCCAGGTGAGCTCCTCGGGCCAGTTGGCCTCTTCTCTTCAATCATAGCGGCTGTGCTACCTGCAGGCTGCTCTGCACATGTGCCATCGCCTGTTGCATACCCTAGTGAACTACTGCACATTTCGTTTCTCGCACCGGCATCCAAAGAATGATTTATGCTGTTTGACCGGAGATGCAGGGCACAAGCATCTTTAATTGCCGCACTGAAACTAGTATCGAACCAGCATTCCATTGGAGAAGTTGTATTCTGTTCCTGTATTATGAGTAGGAGATTTGCATTACTGACGCTTGATGGAAACGAGTATGGATAGAATTGTAGCAAATTAGGGAACTTATGTTTTGTACTTCTGTGGATGGGAAATGCTCTACTGCTACCAGGTAATAGAATAGGTGAGTGAATGGAAGTATGGAGCAGACAGTCCAGGAACAACATGAGTGCAAAATGGCTAGAGCTAATATTATTATCCTTGTGCCTCTTGAAACTGTTGATAAATGGAATGCATGTTTCACTTTATAGTAGGTCTCCTTTGAATTTAAATATGTTGCACCTGGGACTAAAAGGTACTTCCTCCATTCCAAATTATAAGACGATTTGACTTTTGTAGATACACAGCAAAAGCTATGTACTTAATTATACACTATTGCCCTATTCGCTTGGCTGATAAGCCATGGCTGAAAGTATTGTTGGCTGATTTGTTGTGAGAGAAAAATATTGTTCGTTGGCTGAAAAAGTACGGCTTATAAGTCAAGCGAACAGGACGTATGTCTATATAAAAGCAATACATCTAGAAAAGTCAAAACGTCTTATAATTTGAAAATGAGGGAGTACTTGCTAGCTAAAAGCTATGTTGCTTTTCTAGAAACGTCTTATTCGCTTGGCTTATAAGCCGTATCTTTTCAGCCAATGAACAATATTTTTCTCTCACAACAAATCAGCCAACAGTACTTTCAGCCATGGCTTATCAGCCAAGCGAACAGGGCAAGCTATTCATATTCCTTAATTAATTTGTGTTTCCTTTTATTGAGCCACTTTTTCGGTTCTATGAAATCGCAGAAGGGTTCATATGACGCTGAAAAGAAAACAGTGACACTCCAAAGTGAACTCGTAGGAAATGCATCAAAGGTACTGCTCACTGGGTAACTATTGTTCTGTGTTGTCCTCATTTTCTTTTACATTATCAGGTCATATATCCCTAGAGAAAATAGACCATGATATGGAATATTGGAAGCTTCTTCTATGCTTATAGCGAGTGCCATGAATCTCTGAAAAAAACAGTATCATGAAATTATATCAAGAAATCCATCTTTGCTTACGGGCAAGGCTATTTTTTATTATTATTGTTATTGTACTGTGATACACCTTTTGTGTTCAAGAATCATGCTACTATAGGTTGGCCCATCCCCTAAATTCAGACGGAATTCCTATTCTGAATTGGCCCTTTGAACTTCTGCATTTTGATTGCATCGCCTTCACACATTACCATGTGCTAGATCAGATGCTACGAGTTTAGATGCAGATATGATCTCTTCTTTTACCGATGACCTTGAAACCCACGGGATAAAAGGAGCCAAGCCGTTGTCTTTTTCTACTAATAAATACTGCTGAATTTTGCCAGGTGAAGCAGATCACGAGATCTTTTCAAATGGCAGATGGGGAGCTCTCGTACGTCGTTCAGATGGCAACAATCACAACTAGCCTACAGCCACATCTCAGGGCCCTTCTTAAGAGGATTTGAAGATGACCGGCAATCTCCTATAGCGACGTCGCTGCGGCTAACCAACCGAGGGACACCTGTACTACAGAGCATAAACTTCCGGTCATTACTAGTTAGTGAACTTACAAGTTCAATAAGCTCATTTTCATAAACAATAGTTCCGCTCTTAGGAACCACCGTATATCTAAACGGCTTAACATTCAGCCCATACTCCACATCCTGTCAGGTTTTTATTTGTTCCTCCTTAACATGCATAGTGAGAACACAAATCACTATGTTTCTGAATATTACATGCATAGAGAAAATAAGAGAAGAGTGTAAAAAAAATGAGCTCATGTTCACATGACGTTATGATAAATTGAAAAATGAGCCTTTCCACTATTTCAGATCGATCTTAATGTTCAAGGCAGCAGAGAGCAGAGGAGTTGAAGCGGGTCATGTTTCAGAGTCCTGGGGTTAAAAGTTCCGACAGCCACTGCATTCTGAAGCTGCCTATTACAAAGAGGATCATCCAACAGGATGCTAAAGCCAGGAACCAAACAACAGAACCACCACACCGAGAACTTGGGTACTGTCAGATTTTGTGGATATGCTGCACAAGAAATGAAGCAAGTAGAACGGAGAACCAGAGACAACCTAATCGCGCTCTCTAAAAAGGAGACAAGTATAAAAACCAAATATTCCACGTTATGAAATAAGGATTATGATCAAGCGGGTCAAATTTGCAACGAGAACCAAGATTTAGCACCATATTTTTGGAGACCCTAAACAAGACATTGATTTCCAAGTCTTAAGACACTAAAAAAACACTAGGACTCCCTTCAGAGAAGAAATCCAATCACGCTTCAGTTTGTTCCCTCAAGCGACGGATTGTGCTCCTGACAGTGACTGCATTAGCAGTGCTGCAAAGACACAAAATAATCAGGATATTCACCACAATGTAAGGTTGTTTAGGGAGAGGAAAGAAGTAGGAAAGAGGACATACTTCTTGGCGTAAGCACCACCAGCCTTGACCTTCCCGCAGTCCTTGTAACCCCAAATTCCAACTGCTTTCCTCTTCACAGCGAACTGGTGAGAAAGCACAGCAAAGTCAGTAATAGGACAAAACAAATACTATTTTCCATGTGTTTTAGAAACAAATTGCTCAACATGCATAAGTATGTCATAAACCATTCAAATATGATACCAAACAAGCAGAATTGACAAGAGATACATTCTACAGTTTACAGTTTATGGCAGTTCAGGTACGCATAAGTCATTTTTTTTCGCGATCGGGGGCCATTCACCCGTGTTTCATCAAGAGGAAAACAGTTAACAGTACAACAGTGCGCACTCACGCAAGCGAGGAGCCTTCGTGACACAACGCACACCTTGCCACCTAGCTACTGGATTCACTAAGAGAAATTACATAGGAAAGGTGCTTTGCGACTAAATCAGCAAGACAAAAGCGAGCGACTATGCCCGCTGGTTCCTGCCCGGGAAGAGAATTTGCATGGCTTCCCGCGTCGACGTCGACAGGGGGAGGGCGAAGGCGGTCTGGAATTCCTCAAAGGAGGCTTCGTCAGGTAGCTCAGTCTCCACCTCCTCGAGCCACAAACGTTTCATCATCACCTTCCGCGTCTGAGCCTCCGGCTTTTGTTCCCTATGCCTGCTCTTGGCAGCAAGCCTAGCGCTCCTCTTGGGGACGAGCTCCGAGTCGTCCAGCTCCCCCGCCCGCGCTCTGGCCGCCCAGGTTAGCCGTAGTCGTGGAGGTGACGACAAGACAGGCATCGTGAGCGGCTTCTTGAATGCAGCGATAAAGTCCTCGGTCGACGTCACGGTCGTCGCGTCAGGCGCTGTGCCAACAGCAGCCGGAATGGCGGGGCTGCCTCCGTCTGCCCCTTCCTGAATGGTGGGGAAGTCGACCTGGACCGGAAAGGTACACATAAGTCATTAAGCTAGACTGCAGTACATTGTTCAAAAAACAGCAGGCAGAAAAATGCATAACTAATTAAACCAATCAACATAAGACCTACCTTTCCACAGAACTCACAGAAGTACTTGGAGTTCTGAGACACCTCCATCTTCTTGATTTGCTTACGCAAGCTAGCACCATACCTAGTTCTTGTAACATTGGAATTTGCAAGGGTTAGCTTCAGAAAGTTCTAGAAGCATTAATAAGAATACCATATTTGCCATCGACAGCAACCTTCTTGGTACGCTTCGTCTGCATAGACATAACAAAAACAAGAAATTACAGTCACATACAAAATGTGTTCAGTATAGTATAACTGGTTGATGTGTGATACTTAAGTACAGATGCATCTTCAAGACCAACATTAAGTAAAAGATTGCACGCACTGAAGTTGACATGCCACAAGAACCAAGTATAATTTCTAACATTAGGTATGTAGTTAACCAAAATATCATTTAACTCATAAAATCATAAAAAGGGATACAAGCCACTAGATATATTTTCGTTCCTGCAAGGTCAGGCTGGAGGGCAGATATTGCACCAGCTTGATTAGACTCTACTTCTTTTCTGGATGACCAAACAACTTGATACACTGCTAGTACATAAGAGCGCATTTCGCAGCAACAAACGTTTCAGATTCTCTGTAAGATCACTGCTAAACATCATAAAGAAAGATGTTTTAGGAATAATCACTTGAAGCAGCAAACGAAAACTAGAAGAGTAGAATACTCCTCTCAAAACAGACAGATGGAAGAGACAAAAACACACACAAAAATGATGGAAATATGAATTGGACCACCGTCGCGGCCACGTCGATGGAAGAGCATCTTGACCGGCTCCTCGATTAGTAACGACAATGATTAGCAGCATTATTCTTAGCTGGGCATCGATCTCACGCTCAGAACATCGTGGAGGCCTAAACCACCGATAGGCTATTTGCGGCTTGATTGGTGCTAATGAGTCGATGGTGACCGATCACCAGCGCCACGCCACAGTGTTCGCACGTGTTCCGGCCATATGCATATGCTTAGAAACAGAACTCTCCTTGGTTGTTGGCACACCCTTAATCTGCAGTGGTTAAGTTAGGCCGGGGGGCCGTACGTGCCAACAACAAGGCTGCCCCAAAACCAACGCATGTGTGTCATCATCGACCTACTAGTTCAGGCCTCAGACACGCTCTTCGACCTGATGTCTTTGCCATTTTTTCAGCCTTTTTTTCGTACTACTAGTACCTTGTGCCTAGGACGTCTATTAATCTTGCCTTGTGTTGGGGGCAGGACCGGATTTCGGCACCCCGTCGACTCCCGGACGCCGTGCGACACTCGCAGATGAAAAACACGCCCAACATCTCGCCCTGGCGAGATGGCAGACACACACGCGGACGGATGGCAGCTCCTGGCACAGGGCCCCCTCCTTTTCGTCGGGGCGAAAAGACGGGAGCGACGACGGCGCGTTTGGCGATATGCAGGCTCGAGGTTGGTTCGGCCTATTCGCATAGGCGAATAGAACCGCGGAGCCCCGAGACAGTGGCTGGGCAATTTCGCCTTGCCGAAAGGAGGCAACTTGGGCAGGATCAGTGAAGCCCGCGGCACGGGCGCGATTCAAGCTATTCGCCTTGACGAATAGTCACTAACGGGCCGCCTAATCAATTTTGCAAGTTTCGCCAGAGGGGGAGTCAATGGCCTTTTCACCGGTCCGACAGCGTCAGTCCACCGGGGGCCACACGGTTGGCCAGGATGTGACATGGGACAGAGCGGGTCGGGCTCCCGGGTCCGGTGCTACCTGAGGCGGGTGGCTACCCCGAGTGGTGAATAAACCCAGAGTGTGGGAGAATATACCTCGAATGTGTGGCAGTTGTAAAGGCATTCTTGTCCGTCTGGAGTTTACAAGCATGTATAAATAGCCCTCGGCGGGGGAGTGTAAAGGAGAGGAAGGCACATGTTCAATGAAACCAACCATGTTGTTTCGCCCGTGTTTTTCCTTTCGTCTTATCCCACTTCAAAGGTCGCTCGCGTGGCAACCAGGAGGCTTGGGCTTGAACAACACCTTGCGTGATTTGGTCATCAGGAATATACAATCTGCGTTCGACTGAAAAAGGCTCATTGGGTAAGCAGCTTGCACGAACCTGATGCTTATGTGGTAGCCAAGTAAGCCACGCAGACGCAGTCGCGCCAAGTCCTGAATTTGAGCTGTGCAGGGCACGGCAACGCAGAGATGCTTTTACGTGTCGCCGTCGCGTGGCCGGCCGGCTAGCAGCGGCACCGGCACGCGACGGCTTACCGAGACGAGGACGGTCAGACACATACAGGCACAGAGAAGACCCTGTTTTTCAATCTTCACCTGTGATCCGCCAAGGCCTGCAGGTGCACCGACGTAGTCGCCAAGACGCCAACTGAAATCAAACAGACTACCTGGCAGATCCATATACCGTTTGCAATCGGGTTTTTTGGACGGTTTTGATCTAGCGCATATGTTACCTTTCGCAAATCCTTGCAAAAGAGACGACGCCCATCTTTCGGAAAAAGCAGGGCTATTCTGTCCTGGCTAGACCTGTCGAGGGCATGTGCCATATGTTTGGTTCACAAAAATTCTTTTCATGATCCATGGAAAAACAGTGAAACACAGTAGCATCGTCCTGTACTAGGGGCATGAGACATGACCAAGCTCTCCAAGAAGTCGTCAGCCTGTTCATTTGGCTATGACTTGTCGTAAACGATCGTAAATTTCCAGCCAGAACAGTATTTTTCTCTCACACAAATCAGCCAGCAGTACTTCTTCACGAATCAGCAACCGAACAGGCTGCGTGTCTAGTTCATGCGTTTAGTTTTACCTCGTTTTAGATGGATCAGGGATTCATAATCTGACACAACTTTTCCGTTTTTATGTTGTAAAGTTCTTCAGAAGATGATGTTTTGTCCTGTCTGGACTTTCTTCTTTATCAATATATATGGGCAGCTCTCCTCCTTAATTGAATTTAAAAAGAAGAGTCTTACGCGACGGAACATCTTATGTAGCTGTACCACGAAGCGATGTAGATACACTGTTATACCTCGCTATCCTCTGTTGAATTTTTAAAAAAGAGTCTTAGGCAACGAATCATCTCGTGCAGTCGTAGTCGTACCAGAAACTGGTGTACAAACCTTACCGTTACGAGCATCTTCAGAGATTGGACTGGTAAATCCTTAAGATTGACGAAGATATCACAGACATCTCGATGTCGACGGGAACGTCGCTTATCACCGAAGGCACAACGCCGTTAAATCTTGAAATATTCGCTCCCACCAATAGTCGAACCCAGGACCTGAGGTTCTACTTAGGACCAGTTTGTTCGGGCTCCTCTCCAGCTCCAGCTGCGTCTCCTCCGGAGAAGTCCTACCAAATATTTTATAGGAGAGGAGCCTTGCATATATCCCCTGAGGCTGTAACCACTTGTTATAATTCTTTCTGCTATGAATTTTAATGGTTTTGCTAATTTCAGGTAGCTCAAAAACATCGAAACTGAGCCTGAAAAGTTGGGCGCCATTTTATCACGACAATCTTAGAGCAACTCCAGTAGGTTGGCTAAAATTAGTAGCCAAATTTTATTGTTTAGCAATTTTAAAAATATAAAACTCTTTAAAAAAGAAGGGTTCCACAACAACCTTACTATTTTACAAAGTTAGATAGCTAGCGCCCGTGGTTGGCTATATATGACCACCGAAAATTAAGAGATAGCCAGCTTCCTATTTTACAAAGTCAGCTAGCACATCTGTTGGAGCCTATTTTTTGCTACATAAATCGTAAAATAGCCTCCACAACAAGAATAAGTCAACATGTTGAAGTTGCTCTTAGGGTGCCAATTTTGAAATTCTGAATACACACCGCTCGTGAAGCCTCGCTTGGCGCATCTAAATTCCCGATGGCCATCTTAAGTATAGATTTTTGAAGACTAAGAAAAAAAAGCAAGCGAATGCTAGACCAGTTGTTCTGGCTGGGCGCCTTGCACCCTATGCCGGCTAGAGTTCGAACCCCCTGGGGGAGGATTTGTTGGCCGGAGGAGACGCAGTTTATCCGCGCGTCGAAAAAAAATCCCCTCATCTGTCCCACGCCTGCGTGAGAAGGTCTTCTTCTTAAACACAATGCCCGGGGTTGTTTTACCCTGCGGGTGGAGTATAGATTTTTCAGACTAAGAACAACTCAAAAATCCCATTATACTCATATTAATTGATGATAGGAATAGAGATTTTTATGTAAAAAATCCCTTCAACAACTTATTTAATCAGGTCTCCAAATATAATCATCATTTATTTTTGGATTTCTTGCTAAGTAAAAATGAAAGCAAGAATGAATCTCTAGAGTACTCATAATATATAGAAAATGTTTTTTATATCTTTCCACCATCTAATAACTTTTCTATGTCTTATGCGTATACTCTAGAGAGTCAGTCTCATCTACATCTTTGGCTAATGAGAATTTCGGAATAGAGGATACTATATTTGGAGATCTAAATAAATAAGTTGTTGGAGGATATTTTTGCAACCAAAATATCTATTCCTATCAATTAGGAATGATATAAAGAGACTTTCAGAGTTGCTCTAATAATATTAAAGAGTCTATTTTAATATATAACAAAAATAAAATAGATTAATCGTAGCTCAATCTATAATTTTTAGAGCCAAGAGTAAAAAATACATAGGTACTACGTAGTATTCTAAGCCAAAGCTCTACTAAATGGAACCGAAATGTTTACGCAGCATTAAGAAGGTTATGTTTGTTGGGTCGACACGTTCAAGGCATCAGCCGACAAAATAAGTTGGGCAAATGGCCGCCCGGGAAACATATGGTTGGACACCCGCGTTTGCCGTGACCTGGTGTAGGGCATCCCTTGCCACCAGCCCACCACCCGCCAAAGTACAGCAGGTGGTGACATCACGGCTACATGAGCGTATCCATGTCGAATTTTCATTTCCCCAAGGAGACAGAGGCGATGATCATATGGTATGGTATGGTACCCTGCTTGGCCGACGGGTCAAGATATATTCCACGGCAATAAAAGGCAAAAAAAAGAAATTGCTAGGGAAGATGCCCTGACATTGTTTTATCAACTCTTTTTTCAAGAAGAGGGGATTCTTTTATTTTGACACAACGGGAAAGATGCCTTGGAATGAAAAAGGTAAACGATTTTTTTCTTCTTGATGAGAGCAAGGGGTATACATATCCATTTTCTTTTATATTTCTTCGAGAGATTTTTTTTGATAAAAAACACTTAAAAGAGTGTTTCAGATATATCTCAAGAAAAACAAAGGTTGATACCATCGCTGGATAAAAAGACACAAAACGACCTCTAAAATATAAGAGTACATCAAAGACCAAATCAGTCGTCGTCTTCTTTCGGGCATCCACTGCCTGCGGAGTTTAAAGGTCGCACTGCAAAGACAACAAAGAAAAGGGCTACCTACAAACACCCTCGTTAAACACATGGCTTTGAAGACCGCAAAATCCACTCTGCTGACAACAAGATCTAGTATCCACTGAATGAGCATTGGCTGGAGGAATTCTCCAAGTAACACAGGCTTACAATTCTTCACCATCAAAACAGAGTGTTGAAGATTCAGAACCATCAAAACACAGCCAACCAATTGCTTCCTCTGGTAAGCACACCAACTGCCAAGATCTAAAGAAGATCAACAGATCTGATAGGCCAGACTCTCACGGGTCTTCCGTCGATGCCATATCTAACATCGTCGAGGTAGAGAGAGACCGGAGAAACCTTATTCCAAAGTACCATCGTCGCTACCGCCTCGTCGATGACAGCAGAACCAAACCCTAATCTAGAACTACAAAGAGAAAACCCCGCTCCTCTGTCCACGAGAAAGAAAGCAAAGAACCAAGAACTGACTAAAGTTTAAGAACGGATGGTCTCTGTGAACCCTTGGGGGGAACCAACACGATAAGGAATTATTATGGGCACTTCTAGCACTCAATTTTCTTTCTGCCGATGTCAAATCAGATGGGAGGAAAAATAGGCTGCAGCACTTTGATTTTCCTTTGTGGTTCTTCTCCTTTTCCCTTGCCCTTTCTCTCGAGGCTAGTGGAGCATCACACAAAATGCTTGCCATTGTACTAGTACTACTACGCGTCTACTACTGTCTAGTCACCACTTGGTGCCTTTTCTTTTCTGGCATCAATCGAAAGGTGGCAAAGAGTGTCTGTCCTTTCTACATAATAATGGCAGTGTGGGTGACCATTGCATTGCGGTTGCGCCCCTCCTCTTTTCTCAGTTCATTCAGCAACTAATACTACATGCTTTGTTGCCCCGGGAAGAAATAGAAAACCATGATGCTACACGCGTAGTGTTGTTTAGCATCTAGCATGGGCTCACCGCCGCACTCACTACCTTTTTCCCCGGGACAAGATCAAGATCGCGATCGCCGGCCGTTGGTTCGTTTTGCAACGGGTTTCCGTGGTCCTCTACCTGCTTCCCCTGCCTTCTAGTGCCAGAATTCGCCACTTTCTAGCCTATTCTCCCTTGTCTTGCCTGCCGCCGCACCGGCCATCCTCCATTCCTTCCGCAACTTGCACGGCCGCCCACTCCCACGGCTACGCGTGACACCGAATTCTCGTCTGCATTCGTCTTCGTCCCGTAGCGTTTTGCTTTTGCCATTGCTATGTACTCCCTCCATCCATCCAAAAATACGATTCTCGCTTTTTAAGTCAAACAATATAAAATTTAACTAAAATTATATAATATATATACTAATATTTATAATACAAAATAAGTCTCACAAATTGATTTATAAAATATATTTTCATAGTAAATCCAGTTAAAGATATAAATGTTAATACTTTTCATTATGATTCAATTAAAATTAAACTAGTTTGACTTGCACATAATTTATAGTTGCATCCTTTTGTGGATGAAAGTAGTATCACTCGTAAACTCATACGAACTACTAAGCCAGCTACGCAAAAAGCCTAAGGACCTGGGTTTTACACTTATTATCCCGACCGACCTCAAGCGATGTTAAAGCAAGAAGAATAGTGTTAAGGCACCAACGAAGGTTTTGTAACTTCATAGGAAAGCAAGAAGAATAGCGAGAAAGGTGAGAGTAACAGAGATGTAGATATAGATATAAATAGATATATATCCTGTTCGCTTGTTGGTTTCAGCCAGTCCAAACCAGCCAGCCAACAGTGTTTTCCTCTCAAAAAAACCAGCTCCAGCCAGCCCAAACCAGCACCAGCACCAACCAGCGAACAGGCCCATAGAAGAATAACGAAGGTTTTGTAACTCGAACAGCAGCGCGAGCGTCCGACGCTAGCGCTCGGATCAGATGTCCCGACGGTAGCAGTTCCTATTAAAGAAAGCCAAATTATGCCCTTGTTTAGTTCGCGAAATTTGGATTTTGGGGCTACTGTAGCACCTTCGTTTTTATTTGGCAAATAGTGTTCAAACATGGACTAATTAGGCTTAAAACGTTCGTCTCGTAATTTTCCACCAAACTGTGCAATTAGTTTTTCTTTTCATCTATATTTAATGCTTCATGCATGAGCCGCAAACATTCGATGTGACAGGTACTGTAACAACTTTTTAAAAGTTAAACAAGACGTATATAGACCCAGCCTCGACGCTACAAAACTCTTGCAAACCTGCAAGCAACCCACAAACAAAAGCAGCCGTCCTCCACTCTGCATCTCCCAGCATCATCAAAAGTTTAAAACCGCATAGGACCGAAAATCGCCATCCATCCACTCCACCAGAAAAAAAAAGCTTCCCAACCGATTAAACCCCCCTCGCCGAAACTCGCCGCCGTCTCCTCGCCTTCACCGGCTCCACCGCCGTCTCCCACGCCTCCGCCGTTTCCTCGTCGTCTGCCCGCCTCCGCCGTACCTGCCTCCTCCCTCGCCTCGTCGTTCACCAGTTCTCTCGTGCTGCCTCAACCCCGTGCCATGTCTGTCTAACTGACGCCTCGTTTATCGCGCTCTGCAGCGGCGGCTGGAGCAGGCTAGGTTACCGGAGGCCCCCCCGGCGCCCCCACTTCGCGGTCGAGCTGGAGGACACGCGTAGCAACGCCGGGTTCTTCTGCGGCGAGCTGTGGTGTGGCCTCATGGAGCCCAAGGGCGAGTTGGCCCAGAAGCGTATCCTTCCTTCTCATTTCGCTTCGCTCCCCGTACGGCTTATTATTTCTCTTTTCGTGGATCCCGTGGATGGATTCCTGGAGCTCATGCGATTGCTATTCTTGTTGTTGCGAGTTTTTTTTGGTTGGATCAATAGAGTTTCAGTAGCTGTTTTAATTTGAAGTACTGGAGTGTGGAATTTTGTCGCTCCTGTTGCTATTCAACTCCGTTTTTATCCTCCTATAAAAAGTTTTTTTTTGTTAATATATGGACTTTGGAAAACGAAAACAGTCTTTGCATCTGGATTGCCCTTGGATCACAGTTTGCCAGAACTTGTCACAGAATTGTCTATGCAGTTTTTTTTTTCTTTTTCATGAGCAGGCTGAGTAGAATTCTGATCAAAATTTTGATCCATTTTAAATTTATTAATCCTGACAGTTGACATTATTGAGCCTTTCCATTCTATCATGTTAGGGTTGCTATTAGCAATCCAGTAATATATGCTATTATTAGTAGCCCTTCATTATTGGGGTTTGAGAGATGGTGAGAGCTGAGCCAACTCCCATTTATTTGACAGGTACACCAACAAATATGGTGCCTGCACTGAAGGATTCCTGTATATTGGTTAGGTTGGCGTCGCATGTCTCAGTCCCTCAAATCTAGTTCAGCTAGAGTTCCTTGACCACCCTTGCATTTGTGAAACAGAAATGAAATTTTATGTACTTTAACAAAATAATCTATTGTTTTTTTAGATCTATCCCTATGAGCCATTGATGAAAGCTGCACAATATCAGCCTGATGTTATGTCTGTTGATCACTGTACTGTGGCTGTGGTTGGCATATTTTATTGGCCACTCCCCACTCGTGGACAATGACCCTTAGAAGTATATATTCTGTTTTCAAACCTTGACTTTTCTGTCATCCAGCTATTGAAGAAGCAATCGACAGCTTGAAGATTGATGCTAGCACGAAGGCAAGCAATGTCAACTTGGTGAGATTCTCATTCCTATACACAATTTACTAACTTGCTTATCTTCTTAGCGTATAAGGAACACCTTTCTTTCCTTCTTTGTCCTGTGGTTGGTTGGTTGTGCTATATCCTTCTTGATGCCTTTCATCTTCGACCCTTGTAGCCTGCTAAGAAAGATGCAAGTTCTTCTGATGCAGTATCTTGCATTTCCTCCGGCGATGCAGCTAGTACTGTGAAGGAAAGTGAAATGAACCAAGAAACTTCTTTTGGGGACCAAGGGATGTATTACTATGGATATTATTATCCTGGTAGGTAGATTATGATTTGATTATTTTCTTTTAAAAAGAAGTTCATTCATTTGCCTACTTGATTATTTAGTGCAGGTTCATATGGAGGATGGGATGAGAATGGCTACTTTGTTGGATATAATGGCCTAGAGGTGCACCCAGCAGTAAGTTATAATAATAGTGTACTTCATAAAGTCTCACATATGCCTTTCCTATTGTAGTCACCAGTGGTCCTAACCTTGAAGTCTGGTGCACTTTGTGCGCCTCTATGGTGGTACCAACAAGCTTTGCACCTGTTGGCTGTCATCTTTTCTTGACATGTTTGGGAAAGTGGCCTACTATTTTTAGTGTCACTCTTTATTCTTCTATTGTTATCCTTGTGCCAAAAATCTCTCTGCAGGATTTGTTAAACGATTTTTATTGCCATCGCTCTATATGCTGTCATGACCTCATGACTATTCTGCTGTACTGCTCGAGATAAACAATGAATGATTGCCATTGAATGAGTATACCTGTTTTTAGCGAGGACAAGTTGTTTTAGTTGCATGCCTGCTATGCAAGGAATTATAGTCAGTTCATATATATACTTTTCAATCCTACTTGAATGAAGTGTAAATTATGAGTGTTGTTTGAAGTACTCAATTTCAAAAGTGGTGATTGAATTGTTGCCTTTTTTTAGTTATTTGGCATCTTTCTTTTCCGGTCTCATCATTTCCAGGATGAACTGTTCCTTGACTGTGCAGCTGTTAAAGCTGTTTGCACAAGAACTTGTTTTATATCTGCCTTATGTTCCATTTCAGGTGGTTCAAGCTGACAATGGGTCATATCTGTGTTATCTTCCGGGGTATGAAAATGGATGTGCTTCTTATAGTCCGGTTGTTCCTGGAGGCATTGCTAGTGTGCATGGTCAATATGTCAGCACACCTGGCATTTTTGCTCAACCAATTGCTTACGGAACTGAACTAGTACCTGCATACTCATGGGACCCTTCTTTTGTTCTTCTGGATGGGGTTCAGGGACATCCAGTTGGTGTGCATCAAACAAATTATGCTGCAAGACCAAAATATTCTTCTAATAAGCATGCTATTCCTTCTTCGAAAGCTGCCCGCAGTGCAAAACCCGCAGCAGATACTGTCAAAGGATCATCATCAGGTCTAGAAACTGTACCAAATGCTGCTAATAGCAGCCCATCATCGAAGGGTGCAAATAAGGTAAACCTTGTAAAACATTGATCTTGCCATCTTGGCCCGTGCCCCATAAAGGTAGGAAACTTACTTTCACATGCTTGTTCTCATGCTAGGCATCTGGTGCTTCCATAACAAAAGGATATCTTCCATCTAGCAAGTTTGTGATGCATAGTAATAACCAAGGAAAAAACAGTGTTTATCAAAGCAAATGTATCAATGTGAAAGAAAGTGGTAGAAGCTGGAACAACGGTGAGAAGCTTAAGACGAGAAATAAGTTAAATGGACATGGTGATTCTGAATCTAATGAGAACAGCCACACTGATAACTCAAAACACAGTTTGAGCCCTCAAGCTGATGTTGGGTTGTCAAGTGCAGGGGGTGCTAACGCTAGCATACCTTCACATGTTGCAATAAGCAAAAATGCATATAATCTTTCAGATTTTGTTACAAAGTATGAACAAGCTCTATTCTTTGTAATTAAGTCTTACAGTGAAGATGATATTCACAAGAGTATCAAGTACAATGTCTGGGCAAGTACTCCTAATGGAAATAAAAGGCTTGACAATGCCTATAGACTTGCACAAGAAAGGATGGCAGAAAAAGGAACCAAATGTCCTGTTTTCCTTTTCTTCTCAGTAAGTACACGCTACTAATTGTTCCTAGAGAATTATTTTTTTCTCATGAACATCACCTTGAATCTCAGAGTATAGTGTCCCCGTGGTATTCCAACATTTGTTCTTATTCAATGTATCTAACTGTTGTTTGAGCACTTAGTTTCATGTGAGAAGTGCACAACAGGAAGCGATTACTTTCTAATTTATCTGTTTATTTTAAAATAACATGCCATTTGGTTTCTTTGTTCCATGGAACTTTTAGAATTCTGTTCTAGTAATCATTACAGCCATCTAAACATGGTGTACCAGTATGTAGGTAGAACATGGCAACCTTTGTTTTAACTATCTGATAACACAGTTCTGCCTTGGTTTTTTTCATACTTTGTTTCACATGTTCGTAGCAAGTTAATGAGTTGCATATCGAAGTGGCCCTTTTATGAAAAGGGTAGCATTATTATTTTTCTTCTGACCTTTTCATGTTGATTATTAAACTATAGGTTAATGCTAGCGGCCAGTTTTGTGGTGTGGCTGAGATGGTTGGCCCAGTAGAATTCAACAGGAACATGAACTTCTGGCAACAGGACAAGTGGAACGGTTTCTTCTCGGTAAAATGGCACATTATCAAGGATGTTCCTAATCCACAATTTCGCCATATAATTTTGGAGAATAATGAGAATAAACCTGTGACAAACAGCAGGGACACGCAAGAGGTAACCTTCCAATACTTAGCAAGAGTTTCTTGCTATTTTTTACGGCAAGAGGTGGAGCTTTGTAAGTTAATTTTCATTTCATGGCAATATGTCTGGAAATCTGTTTGTTCATAATATTTCATGCTATTGCCCATGTGATTTTCCTTGCTGTTGAAACAATCAATCCTATTTGTGCTCTGTGTGATTAATGAATCTTCCATGATCTGAATGATTCTCTTGATTCTTCTATTTTGTATGAAACAAATGCCAACAACTTTATAAGCATCGGAACCACTTTTAGGTTCTGGTCTATTCTATTCTTCAGTTTCCTCTGTTTTACTAATCAGTTAGGGTGTTTCGTTCTTGTCTAAATATGCTTTTCTTGTACTGTAAAGACGGTTTTTGGTTTAATTGTACCACTGATTATGTATGATTTCAAATCCAGGTCAAATTTTCACAAGGTACAGAGATGTTGAACATTTTCAAGAACTTTGCATGTAAAACATCAATACTGGATGACTTTGACTTCTACGAAAATCGGCAAAAAGTAATGCAGGACAGAAGAGGCAAGCCGCTTACTACGTCATTTGATCACCCATTGGTATGGAGTGATGAACTGAATAGTCTGAACTCCTATTCTTTAACAACAATATTATTTGTTTCTATTTGTTCATTGTATTTCCTGACCATATAAAGCAGATAGTTTTACTTGGTCAAAATGGCAGTGCTATGCTTCTTGGTTTATGTTTGGTGGAAGGTTATGGGTATTTCAATTGAGACCTAGAACTTCCTATAGGAATACACAAGGAAATAATACAATTGGCCAAAATAGATAATGAGAATCATCTCCATATCATTTTACATTTCTTAACAAATATAATCT
The DNA here is from genome assembly GCA_904845875.1 of Miscanthus lutarioriparius. NCBI lineage: Eukaryota > Viridiplantae > Streptophyta > Magnoliopsida > Poales > Poaceae > Miscanthus > Miscanthus lutarioriparius. Next base: position 35,976,722 of record CAJGYO010000006.1, on the reverse strand, counting down.
GTTTGGCTATTCTAAGTGCTTTTTTTCTGGGTAAAGAACTTGTCATTTTGAATTCTTTGGTCCAGTATTTTTTTCTGTAACTTAATTGACCCGATTGGCTTTTGGTGACAGAATATTTTAGTTGCACATATTAATATCTCCTAATAATAGTAATCTGTCATTTACATTATCATTAACAAATAGCGATTATTATGTCCCTCATTGATTTTCATCTTCTATGCAGTCAAAAGCTGAAAAAACTGCAGAAATTAAAAGGCAAACACAATTGGTAAGTGCCACAGAATTTGGTAGAGCCAAGAGTAATGAGGGGCAGGGCAACAATGTTGGGATGGTACATGATACAACCAAGGAAAATGAGGAGCAGAGCAACAATGTTCCAGAAGTACTTGATGCCTGTAGTAACAAGGAGCAACCCAACAAAGTTGCAACACAAGGATGATGCCATGCGCTAGTTGAACTGGGGAATGAGATAGCCTCTGGAATGGACTTCAACCTGAATGATAAATTTGATGTGTACAATGTCAAGAAACCATCATTTGTCATCGGTTCTCTTCCATTTTCTCATGCAAGCGGAAAAGGAAAAAGAAAGTGAAGCTATGGGACTGTCTTCCCACGAGAAATGTTCAATGACTGGGAAAAAGGTTCTAAGGCACATTTAGGTTGAGCTCCCCTGGTGCTAAGGCATTAGAGCCCCCTCCTTGTCTATTTTATTTTTCATCTCGGAGGGTATTTTCTTTTCTTGTGTTGTGTCTTTTTTTCTCTCTTGTTATTCCTATTACGCTGCTGAGATTTTGCGAAGCAGTTTGCGCTGTGGTCCAAAGATGCCAGTTTGCCTTATGGCTGGGTGTGCTTAAGGGAGTGTTTGTTGCTTTGTGGGTTGTCTTCTAGGATGTGGTATGTGTTGACTGTTCCTATTAGAATCTGTGCACTTGTTCTAGAAACTGACATAGAAGAAAAGAGAAAAAAAAAGGATTGTGAGGGATTTGGAATTAATTACAATAACTTAATCGTATGTTACTGTTTCTTCCATTATCAACCAAAGGAACAAAAAGGATTTGAAAACCTGTTGATGTGTACTTCCCCGATACCATGTCTCCTGCAGCCTGCTATGAACCTTTCGTTTTCGCTTGGTTCTTTATGGCCAAATTGGGTGTTCGATTCGGACATCTGTGGTTGGCCTTCGCCGCGTTCTGATGAATGAATGTATTTTTTTGAACGCAATGATGAATGAATATACAGTATGTGTAAGACTGGAGCACTTTCCAGAGTGATTTCGACGGATTGTGAACTGACATCCAGTCCTTTCGGAAAGGGACTTCCTATCTGTTTGCTTTCTGGGCATATGTATAAAGGTCACTTTATCGATGCTATCATATTGCCTTTTGAAACGTTGAGAAGAATTTTGTTTATGAATCAAATATGCTATGGGGAGTGGACGGCCTTTTCTGAGTCGGCTGATTGCTTGCTCTTCAGTGAGGAGCAGAGGGTGTTGAATTGCTTGGTCTGTGAAGTGGCAAGCTTCAGCTGCTTGTTCGCGCTGTTAAAACATACATAGTATTTTGTAACTGGAGATGGTTCTTTCCTATGGTAGAATAGGTCCACATGATTCTTCCTTTCTTTTCAGATGCTTCTTTTAATTGCCAATCTTTAGCTGCTATGATTACTTTCTTGTTTGATAACGAGTGATTATACCTCACAAACATGGATTTAAGGTTAGCTTATGGAGAGAACCCATGCTAAGCTATTGCTATTTTTTCCGCTATGTCAACTATATGACTTTTATATTGCACTTTGGCGCTGCTAAATTGTTTGGTTGTAGCTTTGAAATAGTGTTGCTATTTCAATTTTAGCTATAAGAGTGACAATTTAGTTATTTCACCCTGTTTGCTGATGCTGAAATTTGGCTTATGCTGATGCTTATGTTGAAATGTTGTGAAAGAAAAACACTGTTCCATGTTTGAAAAGTAGTTCTGAATAAGCTCAAGCGAACAGGAGATTATCTATTTTATATTTTGCTGCTAAGTTGGTCTTTTGAAAAATTGAACACTTGAGTCTCATGTGCCATATTAAGTAATGTTTCCTAGACCCCTGATGCCTTGTAAATATATTTGTGTCATCAAATTTCGTGCTTGTATTTTTTATGGTTACCTTAAAACCGCTATATGTTATTGTTCTGTTACAACTGTGCTATACTTTATAGCTTCTAGATGCCGCTATTTAGTATAGCCTGCAATTTAAAACCTTGCTCACAAATCATAGGAATATATGCCCAGTTTGGTTTGGAGTTTATCATTTTGTTACGGAGTAATAAACTAATAATGCAACCATGTTTTAGCGAAGTGTTGTGCTACGACTGAAAAAAAAATCCATGGATTAAATCTGCTCCTAATTTTTTTGATCGGGTACAAGTTGCACGCAGGTAACCCATACACTCCACACTCACACCATATGTACACACGCGTGCGCGTTCGTACACACGCAAAGAAGAGATTGGGAGACGTTACCTTCAGTGCGTGGGAAACGCGCAGTACCATCAAATGCGTACACATATACCCTAAAATTTCTAGGCCCATTCGCAAATCTGCTCCTGATTTTTACTGTCGTCGGCGAGCGATCTTGCCACCCTCGGTTTCTTTCCTCTTTTTTTTTTTTGGACCCCTCGGTTTCTTTCGTAGGCGCCGCAAAACACGAATCCTTGCGTTCGTTGGGTCGCTGAAAATGTTAACCTGAAGGCAGCCCATTGTTGAAGGATAATCAAAGAAATTGTCAGCCCAACCCAGTACTGCCCAAGTCTTCAGCTGCTTCATTTCCCGTTAGGCCGTTTATGGGCCTAAATACTTAAAACTGAAGATGGCCTAAATACACCAAATTTACCAGGGCAGAAGTGGTGCCAGTTTTCAGTGTTCGATGAGTACCTGCACTTCAAGGCGAGGAGCACTGACCAGAGGTTCATGGAGCTGTTCGACGCGTCGAGCTTGATGCACCTGACGGCCTCACAGTATTGAGCACTGACCAAAGCCAGTGGTTTCCAAGCGGTCCCGATCCTGCAACCATGCTGCATCAAGCGACAAGCTGTTTTCCCCTGTTGTTTCCGAAGCAACTCGGCAGAGAATGATGCTGGAACCATGAGTGTCTCCGGTGAGAATCGATAGGCAATGGCCTTGGGTTTTGCTGTGTGAGTGCTGTGGTTGCTTCGTGTTCGACTGATTTCAGATTCTGAACGGGTGATTTCTATAATGAACACTGGGAGTGAGTAGCACGACCTGCATTACCCTTGAACGTTGTACACTGAACATGCCTGAACTCTGAGTTGAAGAAGATGTTTCGACGCCCCGAGTGGAACGGCTAACAGGGTCGCAGACACTGTCCGCGTTTTCAGAGGAAATGGACGGCAGATTCTCACTCCAGTGCCAAATCCAACGGATGAGCGTCCCAATCGGGCCCTATAAGCAAGGACACAAAACCACGGCGCCGGGAAGCCCCGAGCCCCGCGCCGCCTCCCCCGCTTGTCCTAAACCTCTAAACCCTAGAGCGGCGGCGGCGATGGCCCCCAAGCGCTCGGCTCCACCTCCGCCCCCGGTTGCCTCCTCCGAGGAGACCGCCTCTGGTTCGGGCTCCGAGGAGGAGGAGGAGGACGACGACGACGAGGAGGAGGAGGAGATCGCCCACTCACCGCCTCCGGCCGCTCCCAAGAGCATTGCTCCGTCGCGGCCGAAGGACCAGGAATCCGAAGCGTCCGATGAGGATGAAGATGGTGAGGAGGAAGAGGAGGACGAAGAAGAAGAGGACGAGAAGGCCAACCACGTGATCCCTTCTTCCGCCACCAAGAACCCGCCTCCGCCGCCGCCGACTCGCGAGGAATCCGAGACTTCCGACGAAGAAGAGGAGGAGGAGGAGGAGGAGGCGGACGACGAGATGCCGCAGACGAAGCTCGCTCCAAATCAAGAGATGGAGGCTAAGGGCGCAAAGCGGTCGGGCGCGCCGTTCCAGCGCACCTGGTCGACTGACGACGAGTTCCGCATCCTGGAGGCCCTCGCTGCGCACCGCCTGGAGCACGGCTCGCTGCCTCAAATAGACGTGCTGGCCAACGCCCTCGCTGGCAAGCTCGACAACAGTGGCTGCAGCCTCTCCGAGCTCAAGAGGAAGGTGAAGAGCTTGCAGAGCCGGAACACCAAAGCGGTCAAGAAGGGCGCGCTGCCGAGCAAGGATCACGACCGCCGTCTCTTCGACCTCTTCAAGAACGTCTGGCCTTCCGTTACCAAGGCGGCTACCAAGGCAGCGCCTACCAAGGCGGCGGCTAACAGTGGTGCTGGGAGGGAGCCTGACGAGATGTGCGAGCTGTACCCATACCTTGCGGAGGAGGTGAAGGCGCTTCAGAAGGCACACCCGGGCTTGTTCAAGCGGGAGTTTGCGATGATCGACGATAGCAAGGCCCGTGCACTGGACGAGAAGATCAAGAGGCAGAGGCATGCACAGATGAAACTGCATCTGCGCCGCCACGACCTGACCAAGGTAGTGACCAAGACGCTCATGGACCTGGCTAAGTGAAGGGTGGACTGGGCTGAGCAGTATCTAGGCATTCTATCTTATGGCATTCAAATGCATTGATGCTTGATTACCAGCTAATTTTGTATCCTCTACTGAAGTATGGTAGCTGAATCTCGACTTTGTTATGTATCTGGTGTTGAGTTTTTTGTTGTTCATAGTGATCGAGACTTGTTGCAGTGTCAGTGTTAAGTCAGGAAGTGCCTGGATGATGTTCGGTTATTCTGTTTTGTTGTTGGTTCTGAACTTGGCAGGATAGATTTTGTAGTCTTAAATTTGTCAGTCTGAGCTCTAGTAGTATGGAAATACTATGTTATTGTAGTAATATGGAAATACTATGTTATTCGGAACCCCGAGGACTTCACCATCCCGCCTGGCTGTCCACGCCGGGCGCCGCAGCTGCTGCCGGGTGCGGGCGCTGAGGGGATGGCACCAACACCACATGGGCCGCTAGATGTTTCTGGACGGGATGCCGTGGTCGCAGCGAGGCTGGATACAGCCGTCGAGGGTGAAGAGCAAGCTGTGTTGGCTGCCAAAGTAGTCCAACTGGAGGCTGCTGAAGTTTCTGCACGATCATACAAGGGATCTGGAACCTAATCAAGCAACAGAGCAGTCCAGGAGACGGGAATCTTCCAGAGGAGTGATTGCCGCCGTGGTGAAGGAGAGGACTGCAGACGGAGTGAAGGGAAAGGGTGATGTGGTCAAGGTGGATCAGCTACGAGTGGAGAGACTACCGCTGCCGTTGTTCAAGCTGTAGCGGAGTCCCCTGCTCGGAGCACCGAGTATTTGATCTTGCCGTCACCAAACAGGCGGTTTAAGAGAACTATCACGTCTTTGGCTCAAGGGACAGCATCTCGTCAGTGGATCTTTTGGGTCAGTGTACCGATCAACGAGTAAGTTTGGATCTTACTACTTCATGATAATTATACCATATTCGCATTATTGAGTTTTTGTTTGTGTCATAATTAACTAGGACAGAGAGGACAGTGAAAGCACAGCTACATTTTTGCTCTGCAAGAATATGCATAGTACTGTATTGCTGAAACTGTGTTTATGATCTGGTATATCAGCTATCAAGTTCACTAATCTTAGTGTGCATAATTGGGATCTTATGGAGCTACTAGCAGTTTTCAAATATATTGCAATCGATGTAATACTTCTCATTTTAGGCGTGCTTAACTATTGCCTGACTTTCAAAAGAATATACTGGACATCAGTTTTCAGTTGATCCTAAGTCAAGTCTTATTCGTTGGATTTTAGTCTATCTTTGGAATCTTTGGTTGAGGGAATTAAAATCTCCTGTTGTTTCATGCCGAGTCCTGTGTCCCATCTGAGCTTTCACTTCATTAGGATTCTCTGTGCCAGAAACAATATTTAGTTATATATATAATCATTATAAGATTGGCATGCATATATCGATCTTTTCACAGGTTGCCTGTGATGCCGTTTCTTGATGTTGGCTAGCATTATATGAGATCAATTTATCATTTTCATAGGAACTCCAGAGTTCACAAATTATTCTATTATCAAATGCAGCCAACAGGCTATTTGGTGGGAAAACATTCAGACAGTTTGTTGAACACATACATCCTGTGGAACACAATATTTCAGAGACTGACGTCTAACATGTTTTTTACAGTGATGGCTTTTTCTTTTGCTGTCAAGGAAGTATCATTAATGGACCAAGGACTCAATGCAAAACAACACATTCTGCAGCTTGAACAAGTGAGTTATGAATTATGCATGCTTGAGAATTATGCTGATTACGCTGCTTCAAACATGTTTCTCAATCATCCAACTATTTTTCTTGACTTCCACTGATAATAGGTAATTATTTTGTTTCACTGTTTCAGGAGATATCTCTCTTGAGTCGTTTGGAGCATGAAAATATAGTTCAGTATTTTGGAACAGATAAGGTACTAAACTCATTTCTATAGTCATGAAATTCATTTCCAGAATAAAACTATGATAAGCATACATTTATTTTCTATAATAAAATTTGCTCTATGTGGTGATTGCTTTGTTGTGCTCCGTTTTGTGCTCTCGTATTACATGCTATCTTCAAGTATATGGCAGCTGTCCATCGTGAACGTTTTTTTTAATGTTAAATTTGTGGGACGAATTCTTTGCAGGAAGGTGGGAAACTATATATTTTTCTTGAACTTGTTACTCAAGGATCTTTGGCAGCTTTATATCAAAAATACCGTTTGCAAGATTCTGAACGGGTTGCACTATCTACATCAGCGGAATGTTCTGCACAGGTGAGTTAGGATTGAAATAGAATGATACATCAATTTGATTTTCTACTTTATATCTGGATATAAGTTTATCTTATCTAGATATTGAACATGCTCATCCCCTATGTTACTAGACTAGAGATATAAAATGTGCCAATATCCTAGTTGATGCAAGCGGTTGGTCAAATTGGCAGATTTTGGACTTGCAAAGGAGGTATTCACTGCGACATTCTAAACACCGTAAGATTCATCTAAGTTCTACATCTACATGTTGTCCTGACTCTTTCTAATTTGCATTTGCAAGATGTCAATTTTGAGCCAAGCAAAATCTAGCTAAGGGAACTGTCTACTGGATGGGCCCCTGAGGTTAGTATGTGCAGTTGTGGTTCTGCGCCTATCTCAGTGATCTTACAGTACCATGTTGAATTCTTAAAATAATCCAGAATATAATTCTAAGTATCTCAAGTGGAGATTTCCCAAAAATATCCTTGCTGTTTAAACCTTAATGATGTGCCTTTCCGTAGTTCAGTTACTTGACAATGGCAAGTTTGATACTTATGAGCCCGCTTTTGAAAATCAAGCTAGCTAGTTGTAACTGAAAAACTTGTAAGTACTGTGACAAACAAAAGCGTGATATGACTTCAAGCTGTTACTTTACTTTGTCACAAAAGTGATGATCAAATTTGGTCTTGCAAGTTGCGACCCAATATTGTGGGCATTTCCTGATGGCATATTTTCATTATTAGGTTGCTAAGGCCCACAAGGACCTCCAGCGGACATATGGAGTCTTGGCTGCACAGTTTTGGAGATGCTGACAGGCAATGTGCCATACCCTGATATGGCATGAGTGAGTGATTGTGCCTCCTCAATTTTCTGCTGCAGCAGTAACAAACTTGTATATACAACGGAATTTAAAGCTTAAACTTTGAATACAAGAAGAAAGAAACAAGATTCGTGTGGCTACCTTTCCTGACTGATAGATTTGCTGTTTGTCTATCTTTGTTTGTTTGTGCAAATGTCATACGGTGGACCAAAAATAGCAGTAGTCTTGGTCTAGATGATTCCATTATTTTTATGAGAAATATCGTAAATGCGCACACACAAGTAGCACCTCTCTTGATAGAAAGCTATACTTTCATGGTGAATGATATCATATTTCTCCTGTTTTGTAGACACATGCTTTGCTTAAAATTGGTAGGGGAATACCACTAGAATTTCCTAATACATTATCAGAAGATGCGCGTGATTTCATAAAGAAGTGTGTCCAAGCAAATCCAAATGACCGGCCATCTGCCGCTCAGCTATTTGAGCACCCTTTTGTGCAGAGACCGCTGCAACAATATGGCGCCTGATGTTCTCATTGATTGCTAACATATTTGATTGTACATAAGCTGGTAAGTCTTCCAGTTTCCTATTAAACAAACAGCTGGTAAGATGTATACTCCTGCAGCAAAAGGGAGCACATGATATGAGCGTTGTGACAGAACCGCCCAATTTATACAAGATCAAGTACGGCTGTCCCCGCTAACACGTTGACATACGCATACTTTCACTCATATAAACCCGGTAGTCCGCCGAGTGTCTCGAAAGACCTCGGTAAATCAACATCACAACCAAGATCGTGGGATTAAGCAAATACACATCACATACACAGGGTTGCAGCGGAAATAATATTACATAAGGTTTCACAAATAAAAGTACAAGTTTGGGTTTCAAAACCGCTTAGTGAAAACAACATAGCTTTCAAATGATTACATTAATATAAGTTCCAAATATATTGCTAGCATAAGTGACATCATCCGACAAAAGCATATAGATGAGAAGTAACTATAGAATCACCGAGCCCACCGGCGGTTAGCCACCATCTTCAACAGGCCGTGAACTCCACCTGCAACATGGTGGGATAAACCCTGAGTACTCGAATGTACTCAGCCAGACTTACCCGTCGGAAACCAAAACAAATGACACCAAGGATCATGCATAGCTTAATTTAGTGGATCTGGCTGGACAACCTTTTTGCATAAAAGCTTGGGTAACCATTAGCATTATTCACCTGTACTAGCAGCGACTTTTAGCCATAACCTACCATCTATATTAGCACCTGTACTAATCAATCACTTGATTAAGTTGCAAACAATAATAACCATATCAGGTATTTCATGGCTCATTGTCATTATCATCATCATCATCATCATTTAACCATATCTTTAAATTTAGTGAATCTATGTTGCCGCTGCTCAGTCAAGTTCTCACTATCCGGGAGAGACGGCGATTCAAATCGATTCCTATCCAGCTGGAGGGGTATTCCTAAACACAAACCCTGCTTCTCCTGTCGGAGTCGCAAACAAGTCACCTTTGGTACGATTCAGGAGTCGCGAGTCCGATCAGATCGACATTCTCAGAGAACCACTCTGCCAAGGTTGTTCGGGACTCTAACCCGCCTTGGACTTATGCCAATGGCTCTCCGCACATCCTTACTACCTCCAGAATGTCGCCACTGCTCGCGTCCCCGGCCTGAGTCGAGCTACTAGGCTTCGCGGTCGGAACGACTTATCCGGCCAGCTAAGTGTTAGGCTGCGTTCAACATGACATGAGGACGTACAACGTATCGGTCCTTAAACGACTCAGACGGAGTCACTATGTTCAAACCTACACAAGACCCCGTCCGGTCTTAATTCATTATTCACATGGTTCTTTTCCACGATAGCAAATATAGCCAACCGTGACCCACCTCATCCTAAAGCTCGCAGGTGACAGGAAATCACCTGACTTCTACCGCACTAAGCATGGCTAAGCATATAACCCGTTCCTGAACTTAAATAGGATTGCAGTGCGATATCTGGATAAGGAAGGATATATAATGCAGCAATTGGTTCCAACCAATTCCTATACTTAATGCATCATCAACAATAAAAGGTACTCAAAGTATTTGCAAAAACATGGGAGGCTTAATATGCTCCGGGGCTTGCCTGGGATCCGACACAAGTCAGTTCAGTTAGCTTGCACCGTCTTGGTGACATCTCAGGTCCTAGCACTTGTCCAGTCCTTCCACCTTCGGGATAGGTCCATCAAACGTCGTCTCCAGGTTTGGCTCCAACATCTCATCCTTCACGTGGTGCATCTAGCGTACCTAAATGAGATGCAAGATGCATGTGTATGAATGTGATGAATGGTAACACAAGATGCATCACACATAAGCATTTAAGACAAACACAAGATTATGCAAGACATAGACACCAATAGCTATTTAACTAACATCACACAACCTATCATGCTAAGATGGCAAAGAAGACGACAACACCAAGCATGACACAAGTTTTCCAAGATCTCAGGTGCTCTAACTCAATCATCATTCAAGGCATAAGTCACACTTAACAATATACAAGCAAACACTATAATTGGAATCTGCCAATTTCTGGACATGCAAACAGCAGCTACAAGATTTAGCTATAACTGGAGTTACACAAGTCCAAATGACTTGCAAGAAGACATTTTGGAAAGCTTATGAAATTATCTACATTTCATCTATAACCAGCATAGCATGATTCACAAGTTAAGTAGGTCGAAATTGTACATTTACAGAAACTGATCCACGATTGACAGAGAGCAGCCATTTCTAAAACCTAACTTTAAACAGGCATAACTCACAAACTACAAGGCCAAATGCCACCAAATTTTAACAGCAGCTAGATACATGAATTATCTACAACTTTTGTATAAACAAGTTTCACAACAAAGCACATTAGCATGAAGAACTTTGCTAGGTTCCCAGATCTGTCCATAAACCACATTTGCAAGAAAATAAATATTAACTTATGTTGCAAACACATAATTAGGCAAAACCAACTTTACCAACATGTCACACATGACTAAACAACACCAGAAAACCTAGTGTCCATGGCCAAATAAATTCTTTTAATGCATTTCTTAATTTATTTTAGATAACAAGGTGACTTAATGAACATATACCAAAAGTATACAATAAATTCTACAAAAATTACAGTGGCTCACATATCCTCTCAATAGTCTACTGTACAAATTTCACTCCATTTGAATATGTATAGCAACCTCTATGAAAAAGACAAGTCGCTAAAGCAAGAATTCATGTGAGAGCAAGATAAACCAATAACTCACTCATACTTCATCCAATACTCATGAAATTTTTACCACACATCAACTATCACATGAGTAGCATGCCACAAAAATTTCACTTCATTTGGAGCCCTAGATCTACAGTTATGAAAAAGACAAATACCACTAGCATTACAAACCTAGCTGCATAAATATATTTTTACAGCTAAAACTTTAAAGTAAAACATGTAATATTATAGATCTAGTGCATAGAGAATTTCACAAGGATTCCAAAAAGTCCTCATTTGCTATTTTACGAATTTCCTATGAATTACTATGATTTTCTAAACTTTCAGCCGATTTAAAACAAATAGGTCCTCGAGGTACTATTCACTTGAGTCAATGACAATGCAGTTAGGCCCTTGACCTTCGTCGAATTCTAGCACGGGGTCCCTGACGGAGTCTGGGAGCAGAGGAGACACTGGGCTTCTCCGAATCCGGCCGGAGAGGCGGCAGTCGATGGCGACGAGTGGCGGGGAGCAAGTACGGTCCCGTCGCGCTTCGATGGTGCCTCGGCTCGGCCCGAGGAGGAGTGTGGAGGGTCGCCCACGTGAGCGATGGCGTCCACGGCACCTCGCCGGCCAGCGGCTGCAGGGGTTGGACGGCTTGCCAGCCAGGAGCGAGCGGGCGGTGAGCACCCGGGGATCACGCACACTCATGGGGCCACTCAACTCGGCCGGAGACAGGCCGGTTTAGTCTGGCCGCGCGCACAGGTGTCCACGGCAGCCGCGGCACCGGTGGCCGCGCGCTACGGCGACGAAGGAAGGCCGAGGATGGTCGCGCGAGGCAAGGAGAGTACGGCGGAGCCGGTGACGAATCATGCAGGCTGCCAGCGCTCGGAGGTGGAAGAACGACGGCGAGGTGCACGGCTCGGCAGAGTAATGGCGGCAATGGCGGCCGCTTCGCCTCGGTGCTTCAGACGCCACAGCGGGGAGAAAGCGAATGAGGGCGAGAGGAAAAGCGCATTTGGACGCGGCCTCCATGCGGTTGACAATGAAGCAGCGCGCGCCAGTCGGTCATGGCGCCAAGGCGGCCACACGCTGCGGCAACGACCTGCGGCGGTCGGGGCATCAGAGCAAACTGAAATTTCGATTCAAAGATTCAAAACCGAGCTTCGACAAATGATACTTGACAGCGCTTCGATCTCCCAAACCATGATGATCTAGGATCCGGTGTAATTGACAAAGTTGGATATCTAAGTGAGGGCTACAACTTTTCCAATTGGAGCTTGAGCTCATTCGGCTTGGTTAGGGAGCTACAAGGCTGACAAGTCAAGTACACGAAACTGAAAATATGTTCTCAGACTTAGAAAATTTCCAAGTCTCCAATTAGACCTAAAAACTGACTTGTGGGCCCTTTTTGAGCATGTTCTGCACATTTTCATGAAATGGTCATAAAATAACTTTTGTTCCTTATAAAATTTTCTACAACTTTGCTTTAGGTTGCTCAGACATGCAAATACTCTAAGCTATACTTTTTAAACAGTCAAACAAGAGAGCTCTAGGGTCAACACTAGTCAAACCATTCCTTGGAAACATAATTAGGCAACGTGGTCAACATGAACATTGTTCCTAATGACATTCTAAGTGTAGCTAAGTTGTTTAAGAGGATAATTGGCCACACCACATATGGGTCACACCAAAATCAAGCATCATATGAATTGAAACCAGGAAAACAAGTGAAATGTTACTTTTGTTTCAAAGCCATGTTTCATATGTTTCATGAGTTGGTTGCATAGTAATAACTAACCATGTTTCACTAAAGTATGTAACATGTTTCAACAGTGAGTTGCACAGTTGCACTTAAGTGTTGTACACTATTCACTTCACAAAACAACACACATGAATATAAACATATGTTGCAATGTTTCAAAAGCATGTTCCAAACAATCTAATCTCATGAATGAATGAACGATGCTCATGTTTATGAAATGCAAGTAGAGTTGTTTGAGCAAGGTACCAAGGTTTGGTTGACTTCATTGGTTTCCATTCACTTGATAAAGCAATTCATGCAAAGGTATGACTTATCATTTCATGTGACTTTTTTATTCCAAACTTCATGAAACTTTTCCAGTGATCACTATAGATAGAGGGTGATGTGAGACACATGAAACCAGTTTCATTAACATCGCTCAAATATATATATATATTTTGAAAAGGGTTATCATGTAAACAAGGCGTTTTATCCAAATTCCAGTTGAGCTCGATTTCATACATTTGACTTTGACTTCTTCAACACCACTTGATCTGTCATGTTTGAGCTCAAACCCATTGCTTAACTGGTGACAAACACCTGGGGTGTTACAAGCGTCTCAACAATAGCACCGGAAACAGTTAATTTGTATCAAAAAAATGTGGTACATACCCTTGAAATTTGCTGCACAAGCTGAAGTAGCAGCAGTTATCCACTGGTACGAGTAAATATATGTTCCACATCCAAAACAGACAGACATGAGTACCACTGCAGTAAGAAGCATATCTATAAGTTTCCTGAAAAGTTCTGCATGCTTTGTATCCTCCATTTCAGTCTTGAATTTCTTCTCTTTGAAAGAGGCTTTCTGAAATCCCATACGAACTTTGATCTTCTCTAACATGTGTGAGTCGGAGCTCAGAGCTAACTGAGATCGGCTCAATTGCAATTTTCTCATAGTAAGTCCTATTTCAAGCTCCTTGAGCTCATTTGAACGAGCTTGCTCATTCAGAGATCTCTCAAATACACTAAGGATGTGCTGATCAATTTCTGGATTAGATCTGCTACGAGTAAGGTGAACCAGCTGATGATTGATGCCCGCATGAAGAACAATCTGATTATTCATTGAACTTGAGGGCATGTCAGTCTGGACATCATGTATCTGACTTGGTGAATCAGCACCGCCCAACTTTATTTCAGGTAATGAATCAGCACCACCCAACTTGATTTCAGGTACAGAATTACCATCTTTGTAAGAACATTGCGCCATATCTTGCTGATAGACAGGTGTTTCATTGATAAGGTGAATCGTTCTCAATGTACTACCAAAAGCTTTCTCAAAGTTACTCATGAAACTCTGAAATCTGTCACCATAAATCTACACCGCAAAAAAAGGAGATATAAGAAGCTTATGGGAAGCGGAAACAGAGTAGTGAAAAAGAAACTGGCCTGCCCATACATTTGTTAAGGACTCCTTCACTGCCGAGGTACACATCTGCGTCCAGAATTGGTGTGAGGACATCCATAGTTTTGTTCCAAACAGCAATCATTTATGAGAACACGCATATGTACCTTTGAGAGGACATCAGGTCGTAATCTTCCTTCAGAACCACTGCATCTATTCAGAACCTGTAAGAGAAATAAGTGTTAGCTTTTGAAGCTGATTGGTGTTGCCCCAAGTAGATCCACCTAAATCGTTTCACTAATTGCACAATTTGAGTTACTGATAGAATGTACTTCCTCCTATTAGGCCAAAAATATAAGTAGCAAACAGTCTAGCACACACTATCAATTAGAATATTAGGATGAGATGCTCATACATTTACACCTTGATACAAAAAAGCATGCAGTGCTTAAGATTCAAACTCACAGAATTTAAAAAAAAAACAAAAATAACAGTTAACAACAGAACACAAGTCAAACAGAACTATAATCAAGATAGGCATTAAAAATCAAAGTATCTCGTCCCCAGCCCTTTAACTATGTCTCATATGGCAAGTTATGAACTGAACAGCCAAAAATAATCTTTCATGAGCCAAACAAGAATAGTAGGATCTGATTCGTCCAAAGTTCCTTTACTTTTTTTTACAGAGGTAACCCACCTTTTATAGAAAGTATATACAAGTATACAGTTCCTATACTTTTCCCCCAATCGGAACTGAATAGTTCAAAATTCTTACACATTTTGTTCATTTGAATTGAGGCCTTCTTCAAACAACATTATCCCAAGTTCGACAGAACTCATCAATTTTGCACTGAATCAAATAGAAATCTTAAGTGGCTTGAGCAGCACCTCATGTTTGGTAGAACATTATGCAGTCACAAACTCCATTAAAGATCAGTGCAGCTGGGTCTTGAGATACTGTCACACAATGCAAGCGCCACTGGGAGAGCCAAATAATCACAATTCAATGAACAACATCCACTTGGATGGCAGAAAGAAAAGACTAGCTTCTAATCACAATAGTACCAAACAATTGCTGAGGGTATACTGGAACAACAATTTGGGTCAGGGGCAGCTTAAACTCTTTATTCCATACAATACAAGCATGGCACAAAACAACAATTTGGGCCTAAATGGAACTACCAATTAATGAATAAGTAGTAACCAACTACATATTCTTGCGAACGCTCGCACAAAATTCTAACCATCCAAACATGGCAAGGCAAGCTGGACCGCATGAAGGGCGTAAAGATTGAATCTTTGGGTCTTTCCGCCGCGTAGACGGGAAGAGAAAGAGGCAAGATACATCCCGCTCCCCTGGGCAAGCACCGCCGCGAAGGACATCCCGAGAGGCAGCGCGAGATCCTGCACATCGCCGCCACCGGCTCTCCCCCCTCCCCTAACGGCCACCTGCCGCCGCCGCCGCAGGTGCATCCCCTTCCGCATCCAGGAGCGCCCGGACGCCAAGCCATCGTAAGACGAGGCCGACGACGCCGACGAGGACGCCCCGCCGGCCTCCTGCGAGGCAGCGGCAATATGGGCCCCGTCCATACGGGAAGGGGCCCCGTGGGGAAGAAGAGCGGGTAGGGTTTATTGACTGAAGCTGTGCAATACTGCAATTCTGCCTGGACTCTGCGTGGAAAGGAAGGACTTCTTAGTGGTGGGCCCAGAATTTTGGAGCTGGGTATTCAAAATGTATAGGGGTAAAAAAAAATCACAATCAAAAGGCTAATATTTGACATGTATAGTGCTGCACATAGTATACATATAGGAAATATATGACACATAATTGAGTATGATTTCATATATTCAAGAATTTGACCACAAATTGAGCATATATTACTCTCTCTTGCTCAACCTCATCTTGCGACTGTTTCTCCCCTTTGCAACAAAGTTCTCAAATCTATGGTACCACTATTTTTTCTTTTCATAGTTGAGACCTAAAATGAAATCAAGAGACTACTAAGTAATTTGGGGACAAATTGCTATCCCTAACAATTTGAATAGGAAATTCGAAGCCTGAATCTCAACTTACACGAACAGTCCTCGCTGCCTCGCTGTTCGGCGGTCGCTGCTGACCTGCTGCGTCTGCGTGCTGGTGCAGCTGCTGCAGGCTGGTGCCGCGCAGCCGCGGTGCGTGCTGCCGGGCTGCGGGCTGCCGCCCGCCGGGCGCCGGCTGCTGCCGGCCTGCCCCTGCCCAGGATACTGGAGTCCGCGCGCCGGCCGTGCGCCCGTGCCGGCGCCGCAACTCGAAGCTAGGCTAGGGTTCGCCGGACGCGGTTCAGGGAGAAAACGCGGAGTCGCGTGCGGCTTCCCTCCCGACTCCGGTGATCACGAGTGAGCGTGGGGGAGAGGAGTTGGGAGCAGGCGTTGTTGGGCCTGCGGGTGAGAATATGGGCCTCTGGACCTCGTTGGGCCTTCGCGTGGGGGAGAGAAGTTGGGAGCAGGAGTAGAAATATGTTATTTCCGGCTATGATAACGAAACGGCGTCGAAATGACGCCGAGTTAGCCGTTGAAGCAACCGTGGAAGGAAACTCCGGTGAACTCGCGCGGTAAACCTAAACACCTTCTGTCATAAAAGTTCGTTTGGACGTGGATTCGTCGTCGCTTTCCTTGTATCTTTCTTTTACCGTTGCTTATTAAATTCTCTCTTTTTTTTTTGTAAAAAAACAGTGAAGAAATATTTTCATCCTTGTCAACCTTAAACTGATGAAGTGAAAGGTTGTACATATAAACATACAACTTGCATCGACGAAGTTTATTAGAGGGTGAATCTGGAACTTCAAGCTTCTCCCACTCCCAAGTCACATCAGAATACACAGAAGTTTCGGAGTCAGTTAGCACAAACTGCTCTGCAACCCCTAGTACTCGTAAATTGGGCTGACCTCACCGGCACACTACTTTGGTGGGCCTTGTGAACGATTTTCTGGCCCGCACACGTTTCACATCAAACGGACAGTACACGCAAGGCATCACATCGCAGGCCCGTTTCCACTCACGAGGCCGTCTAGCTCCTACTGGGCCCACATTGGGCCGCAGAGTGGCACCCCCGCGCCGGCCCACCTCTCCGTTCTCCGTGTTCGCGAGCCCCAGTCGGTCGGCGACCAAACCCGTCGAGCCAAGCAGCAGCATCACAGTTTTTGATGCATGTGTGGGTGGGGAGGTATTTCTGAGCTGATCTTGGACAGCAGTTTCATTTAGGGCCCGTTCGGCAGCAGCCGGACCAGATTTGCCGGCCTCACACATGGTGATGAGACAAGACAAAATCAACTCACCCTCTCGATGATATTGATCATCTGGCTAGTTTGGACGCAAAGGAGCGATAGGATTTTCGAGAGACAGGAAAAGAACGTGGACAGACATTCTTGTGGACCTCCTGGACTCGATTACCCTCAGCAGCAGTGCAGTGTAGGGGCCAGATGCCTGATCCCCCAACTAGTTGCAAAACTTCCTAGCAGCTAATCACTTAAGTTTCTTTTTCCAGCTTAACGGTCTGTTAAGCTTGGTTATGTCGCTATGCTACTTTTGCGCATCTAAATATGTAATCCAACTCCTTAATAACATAAGCCAGACTATGTATGGATCTTTTTTTTTAACAAAAACGATGGCCTCCTATGCCTTAGCTTGGTGACATGAGTACATGACATCTCTGGAATTAAGGCCATGCTAGTATATGCATGCGTGCTTCTGATCGATCTGCTGAGTAGGCTGCCATATGCGTACACACGTAAATTAGCAGCCCGGTTTCAGCAACGCGTCCTGATTGGCCCGATGCACCATTACCATTAGGCATTAGCTAGGGCCTAGGGCCCACTAGCTCCTCTCAATCACTGGGCACCCGCAATGGTATAAGCTAGTTAGTAGTTCTAAACCAACTTTCTCTAATAATGCTAACTTTAAGCATATATCTTATAATATGGATAGCGCCGCGGCCTTGCGTCCTCCCCAGCGCTGCTCTGTTCGAGTAGGGCAGGTGCCACCGTCGCCAAGCCCTAGGCCTGTGCGCGCTGCGCGGCTGGTAACACTTATAGTGTTGCGAGCTTGCTAAGCACTGAGATTATGGTCTGAGAGATGTATCTAATAAATATAGTGAGCTAGCTTACTTAAATGTATATATGTGTTAAATGAAAAATCCTAACGCGAAGAGTAGGATAGGTAGTTCTAAACAATGACACGCGTATCTTATATGACTCACTTCTGTGGTTAAGAAAAATTAAATGAGTGTTGTAAGTTAGTTTATTTTAGATGAGAATACACTAATGAGATCCTAATATGAAAAACTGAATAAGTTGTTTTAATTGTTGGCATGAAAAATAATTTTTATAAACCGAAGCGTAATATAACTTAGGATTAAAAAATGCCATTTTTGGAGGATTATTTGATACAATATAATTAAACAATGTCTACATATTTTGTTTCTATAAGTTAGTACGAAGTACAGGCTACGCCATGGTAGGTTTGTTAGTTGAAATCGACAAGGTTTAGATCTATTAAAAATTTGCGATAAAAGAGTTAATGGTTACTTAGCCTCAATTGGACTCCTTAACGTTTCTAAGTACGGAGAAGTAGTAAGACAATGCTATTTTTATATTTAATTTCTAACAAAAAAAATGTTTAAACACTAGGTCCATGTTTTTGTATTGTTGTTTGCATCAAAGTGAGTACATGAGCTGGTGTAGGTCGAAGTTGTGTTGGAGATCACGTTGCTCTCGTAAAAATTGCCCAAACTTCATTAGAACGCGTTGCGGTCAGGTTTTGACGCTCCGTTCGTGAATCAGCGCCTGGCTTGATGAACCTATTTTGGCGTGTTTCTATCTCTCTCGGTAGTTCATCTAAGTTTGCGTTTGATGTTCCTTGGGATAGCCTTTAGGACCCTCTTGAGCCTTGACAAATTGGTTTGGTCTTAACCGAGCTGGGTTGGTTTTGGTCAGAGCTTTAAAATTTGTGCACAACATTAGTTCGACCGTTCAACCCTGTGGCCACGGTCACCGCGCCCTTGCCCTGGTGCCGTTGTGTTCGGCCATGCTGTGAGTTGGCTGTGCCACGCAAGGGCTGGCTACAGCTATTCCGCACGCCAGCGTTGGCCGGCCCTGGCTGGCTGCTGCCTGGCCGACACCATCGCTGCTGCCATGTTGCCCTAGACCTGTCCCTCCCTGTCCGTGCCATTGCAACCGCCGCCGTGCCACTGCGCCGCACAACATGTTGATTGCATAGCGTTGGCCGGCCCTGGCTGGCTGCTGCCTGGCCGACAACATGAGCAAGGAAGAAAAGGCTCAAGCAAAGAGAAAGTGTTACTCATGCCGGGAGAGGGGACACATGGCATATTCATGTCCCATAGGTAACACTTCTAAGCCTATTTCAATTGATGATGATTCTATACTTAGGAAGGATGATAATGGTACCTCTATGGTTGCTATTGCAAAATATCCTGCTACTCATACTAAGGCTATGCCTAAGTATGTTGCTCCTAACTTGAGAGGACCCAAACTTGTTTTGGTACCATCAAAAAGTGGATGATTGATTGTAGGTACCATCGGCATTGGAGACTTGATTCAATTGATTTCATATTGATCATCATATGTTGAGTCAAGATATGAAGCCTAGTGCATATCCAAACCCAATGCCAAGCGAAAATTGAGTGAAGTCCAAGTGCTATTAACATACAAGTGTCATATTTAAGTTGTTGGTGATTCATTGGATATATTTGATGACTTACAAATAATTGAGTTAAAGCTTGCTAGTTGGATGATTATGAGCTAGCCAAGGTATATCTCTTGTTGATCATTCCATTTGGGTGCATATGAGTTGTTTGAATTGGATAAATATGCAATGTTGCTTGTTATAAGATGTTTGAATGGATAAATTGATTAGTAGTCAAGTTTGGATTGATTGGTTGGATAAATTCATGAGATGACTTTTAGTGAGTGATTGAATGGATATATGTCTTGTGAAAGTATTCAAACAAGTTAGTTTCAAGTTTGATTCATATTTGATGAAGTATAGCTCAATTGTTGAAATCTGTCCTATATTGCAAAATCTGAACTTGCTGTAATCTTAACCATGGTTGAGTGATCAAAACTTATTGGATTGACATAAAAATTGGTGTACATGCTATAGACTTATGGTATAAGATTATGTAGAAATTTCATGAAAATTGGATAAGAAATGCTTCGGTTTTGGAGTGGTTCTTGTCAGCTATAGTGCAGCAGTTTTCAGCATGTAGCAGTGGTGAAAGAATTGAAATCTGGTAGCAATCTAGAAGTCAAATGAAGCTCAAATTTTTACAGCTGCTAGATAACATAGTGAATCACATCTCCACCAAATTTAGTGATATTTGAATTTGTACTTTGGGAGATATGCTTATTTCTTTGAAACATACAGAATCTGCCAGAAAAGTGACAAATATTGGATTGATCTAGAATCGCTTTGATTGAAAGGTCCTGAAGTTGGAAACATGCTTACAAGTGTTTGAGGTACCTAAGTTTGGTTTTGAGATGGTATTTAAGCATGAAAAGTAAAGAGTATAAGGCCATTTGATTGTGGAGTGTACTTTGCACATTTTTGGTACTCAAGATGAAGATGAAGATCAAACTCAAGTTGAAGATGAAGTTTAAGTTCTAGATATGATTGGAGATCATTTGATAGAAAGAAAATGACTTAAACAAGTAGAAAGAAAAGGACTTAAAGAAGGAATCAAGGTTACTCATCAAGTTAAGTCCATCACTTGGATCAATCAATCAAGCTATTTCAAGTGAGTATCAAGAATGGTTCTTTGGAAAGAGGTCATTTCTCCCTAGTGTAGGGGCTTGCCGCCTATGAGTAGGTAAACCAAGTGTGGTACTTGGAAGGCTAACATGGAAGTGGTGATCCGAGAATTATTAGAGATGCTTAGTTGATGCAATCAAAAGGGTTGACCAAGAAAAGCAAGCAACACCCAAAAGAGAGCTAGTCATGATATTTCAAGTGGTATTCTCAAATTGATGCTCTCATGCAAGTAAAGATGAAAAGATGAAGCAAGCCAACCACAATAAGAAAGTGCACTTGATCACAAGTGGTATTTATTTCATATGGGTGAAGAATGTAATTCAAAATTGTAACACCTCGGGTGTTAGCCTTGCATAACTTGACTTGCATAACATAAGCATGAGCATCAAGCATTCATAAATCATCATTTACAATTGAAACATTCGATCGAAACATATGAAACATTGCTTGTTATCTCGTATTTCTTGGAACATATGCATATGATCATGTGCAAATAAATGCTAGTGTGTAATGTTGGTCACTATAACACTTTAGCTACACTTAGGTTAACAAAAGAAACATTGTTCATGAAGGCCACATTTCATGATCAAGCACTTAAGTGATATTTCATGTGTTGACCTGAATAGCTATATGAGTGACTACTACATGAAATGCTTAAATGACCTTGCAAATTGTTTAAACATGCTTAGGATATCATTAGGAACAACTTTGGTATTTAGTGCTAAGGCTAGTTTGGTCATTTAGCCCTGGTTTGTGTATGTATCATGATTTCAAAGTGACATGTTTGACTAAAGTTGAACTAGGTGTTAGAGACCTTGCATGGAGGAGTTCACTAAAGCAAAGTTGTAGTGTTTGACATAAGGAACAACTTTTATTTTTGGGTCATCACATGGTTCAGCTCCTAACATGTTTGAAATTGGATCACAAGAATCATCAAAATCCTGATTTCAACACTTAACGAAATTTGCTAAGTCGTGAAACCCTGACAGCCTGACAAGCTGACCTTCAGGGCATTATAACTTGAGTTCGGGTGAGAATTAGAATGCGATCCTTGAACAACATTTGAAGCTGGTACATGGGTCTACAAATTCTATTCAGTAAGTTTGCACGAAGGAGCCACCGATTAGCCGGTAAATCAAGTTGAAAACGCTACTCGTCGAGGCTCGACCATCGTGTTTCGATGGCCCGAACGACGCGTTTAGTGGCCGACCGACCCAGCGAGTTCGCGGCCCAGCGTGTCCCCGGCGACGGCGCAGCGTCGTCGCCAGCGCCTGACCACAGAAGCACGCCACGCCAGCGCCGAAGCCGCTTTAACGTCGCCAGCGCGCCGCCCGAAACCATCCGCGCTCCCATTTCGCTCCGGCGCCTTCTCTTCCTCACAATGAAGGCAGCCGCCGAAGCGCCCACCGCTCCGCCGCGCCATAGCAAAGCCAGCGCAGCTCGTGCACAGCCACTCCCGCACCACCGTGATAGCTCCACCGTCTCCCAAAGACCCCATTGTTTCTCCCGTGCCCGGCGACAAAGCCCGGTAAGCCACCGCGGCGCGTGTGTAAGCTCGCCGGAGTTCCGCCGTGAGCCCGTCGTCGTGGCCCACGCCGCCACAGTACTCCTCCCGCTCCGGTAGCTAGCGCGCTAGGTCCCCCAGCGTTCATAGATGCTTGTCCACGCGTTGATTTGAACCACCGTAGCCCACACCGGCGTTTCACCGTCGACCCGCACCTCCACCCCGCCATGGGCAGCCGCCAGTGCCGCTAGCTCCGATGAGAAAGCCACCCAAGTAGCTCAATCGATGCGCGAAGTCGAGTAGATCATCGTGTGATGATGTCACCGCCGGCGAGTTCGCCGTCGGCGAGCTCTGGCCGCGCCAGCACCGCGCAGCGCCGCTGCCCTGCTCCGTGTCACTGACGCGTGGGGTCCCCTGACCAGCGGGTCCCACCTGTCAGCGACAGAAGTAGTGTAGGCTAACTCATTTTGAATCCAGTTTTTGATTTGTTTTGTTATTTTTGTATCTTTAGTTTGGTAGCTCCTAAAATGGTGAAATAAATATGATTGTGTTGCTTAGGAAGTGTAGTATTTTGGAAAAATATGTTCTTGGTTTCAACAGTAGAAATTTCTGGAGATTTAAATAGGGATTTCAAATGTGCTTTTGAATGCATTCAAATTTGTTTATTTTATATCTAGAGTTCCTGTGCTCCAAAAATTATGAAATTTTTGTGGTGAACTAATCTTAGCATGTGTGAACTCTGGTAAAAATTTGAGGACCAGTGCATGGGTAGATTTAAAGTTATAGATTTTTCTTTTATGACTAGTTAATCCTTGCATGAATTTTCATAAATTAAGTATGAGTCCAAAATTCATGAAATTTATTGGAGGTAATCCTAGTACCATATGGATGCTAAGAAAAATATTAAATCTGTTGCTTGACACTTTTCAATAGGATTTTCCATTTATGCTATTTCAAGCCTTGCTGCCTTGTCATTTTTGTATAGAATGTTCTACTTGGTAAAATGACATGAAATTTTTACAGTAGTCTCTTGATAGCATTAGTAAAGCTCTGTAAATTTTTGAGAATTTATTAAGCACATCTGATATATATTTATTATTTAACCTAGATATCTAAATAAAATAATAAAGGCAATTTAATAAATAGTTTGGGCTTTACCATTATATCATCTTAACTGTATTTGGTATGCTTAAACTATTGGTAGGTTCTAGGTTGTCAAATTTTGAATGATTACCTGAAGTAGAAGTATTCTTACTTTATGTTGCATGTTAAGTCATTTCCGGACTGATTCTAGAGTGTGAGGATTTGCATGTTGAAACTGATGTGTACTGTAAAAATGGTTAATAACAAAGTTGTAGAAAATTTGACAAGCTTTCCAGAAAGTCCAGGATCACTGGATTTGGATTTGTAGAACTCCAGCTATGAGCGAAACAAGTAGCTACTGTTTGTGGCATAGTCGATGCATTATAGAAGTAGTTAAGTAATAATCGAGAAGAGATATGCACCTACTCAAACAACGTGATGCACTTGTTAACATATATGCATTCGTAATACTTATACCATACTCATGCATCTAGGATCGGAGGAAGAGATCACGTTGCTGGAATTCAAGAAGCGAGAGGAAGGAACCCGCAGGAGGATCCATAAGCCGTAGCTCCGGCGTGGAGCGAGAACTCCTGAAGAGCTTCCGGAGTGTCCTCGACCATCGCCCTACTTCCTTTCTGCGAGGCAAGCCCCGAGCATTATAAGTCTCCCGATAATTTACAAATGTTTACTTACGTATTTATGATTGATGCATTAGGTTATAAGAGTTGAATGAAACCACTTGATGCATGTACATTCCTTGTCCGGATATTACACCTTTAACCGGTATAGGTCCGAGGATCGAATATATATATGCTTAGCCATGCTTAGACCGGTAGAAGTCGGGTGATGTCTGTCACTGCGAGATATAGGTGGATACTGAGCACGGTTGGCTATATCTCGCTATCGTGGAACAGAACCATGAGGTAAAAGTAAATTGAGACCGGACGGAGATCATATAGGAAGCAACAAGGCATGGAGGTCTTGGGTGTGGACTTATCCCGTCTGTGTGTCGATTAAGGACCGTATCGTTGTTGGCGCTTCGACAAGATTGAACGCATGCCTCTCACTTAGCTGGCCGGATAATTCGTTCCGACCGCGGGCCGAGTAATTCAACTCGGGCCGGAATCGCTTACAGCGCGCCCCTTCGGGGAACGATCGGTGACCGAGCCCAAGGGCGAGCTTAGCTTTGAGCATCCCGGCATCTGGTGTTCCAGTTATGCGGCGCTGTATGACGGACCCGCGAAATGTGTACCGAGTTGTACCAAAGGTGACCTAAGACTATCGTGGGTTTGGTAGATCTGGGTTTGTGTTAGGAATAAATTCCCGGTGGTTGAAATCGATTCGAATCGCCGTCTCTCCCGGATAGTGAGAAACTTGGCTAGTCCCAACATCGTAGCAGACTATATTATGAAACATGGTGGTTCGAGATGAATATGGAATTACAATACCTGCTATGGTTACTATTGTATGCTTCTAAATGATATCCCACATGTTTGGCACAGGATAGTTGCTAATCTAGAAATGGATAGTTATAATTAACTTGATAAAGGAATCATAATTTTTCAACGGGTAATTGCCTTTTTTAAAAAATGTTGTCAAGTTACGTCCACTTATACAGACTTGCATGATCCTTGGAGTCATTTTATTTACGGTTCATGACGGTAAGTCTAGTGAGAGTACCTTCTCGTACTCGGGGTTTATTTTCCCATTGTTGCGAGATGGCACTTTATGTATCATGGTTATTGCAAGAGTTGCTTCTATCCCATTGTGGATGAGGAGTAAGCCTTGGGCGAGCTTCCTTAGTAATTCCTATCTTTGCTTTTGTGGATCGTGATCTGGCATGGCACTGTATCAAACTATGTTGGAAACTTTATCTTCGAACTTATTTGCTTCCGCTTTAATTATCAAACTCGGTTTGTAATAACTTTCTATTCGTACTCTGATGATGAAAAGTATCTGTGAACTTTATGTAATGTGTGGCATGTATGTTGAATCCTGTACGATCTTGGTTGTTGTAAATCGTTTATCGAGACCCGTCGTGGTACTCGACGGACTACCGGGTTTATATGGGTTCAAGTATGACAGTGCGACCGCTTGTGGATTGCCATTATACTTATATTCTTATAAATTGGTCGGTTCTGCGACAAAAATGGTATCTATTGGTCTTCACCAAGCTCATAATTGGACTTCACATTGCTATTGGAGTAATGAATTGGAATCTATGTGACTATCCTCTACTCTAACATAGCAAAGGTATCTTTGTAATGTGCATGATCATTTCATCCCTTACTAGTATGCAATTAGTGCATATTGTACATACTTCGTAGGATCATGCATAACAAATAAAATGTTTAAATTCATAGCCTACCACTATTGCTTGAATGATTAATTGATCTAGTGGTTAATATATGAATTTGTTTATGAGCTAGTAAATCCAAGTACTTGATTTAATTTGGATTGCCAATAAGTAACAAGTACAACATTGACAAGATAACCCTTGTAAGAGGTGTGAAGAAGCTTGTCATTGGTTCAAACCGAACTTGGAAGCTTAGGCAAATCAATTTAGTCTAAGTCAACATTAGAAGCTCATGATAGTGATAAGAGTACAAGCACAGGACAATAATGCAAATGGATATCTAGTTTGTATGTTTCAAGTGGTATCTAGACTCAAGTATTTCATCAAAAATTTACAAGTGATGTCTAGATCAACTCACAAGTGATATCCTATAAGTGGTACTCATGAAGATAACAAAGGTTTAAGAAATGGTTCTTATTGATAAATCCAACAAGTGGTTCCATACTAGAAGATTCTTTCAAGTGATATCACATCTATACATGGTATCAATCATGCAAGACGATGGTTCCACAAGTGATCCTCAACTTTAAGTGATCATCAAATGAAGAATGCATCCCTCACTTACAAGTATATCAAATAGATGACCCATGCTATCACATAAGGGGAGGTGTCCCACAAATTGATCTCAAGATCAAAAATCTTATGTGTGGTATCTCAAGAAGCCCTACACAAGATACAAGTGGTACAAGTTACAAGTGGTATCTACAAGTGGTGTCATTCCAACAATCAAGTGATGTCCATAAAAAATGCAAGATTCAAGCCTCAACCATCTACCCCAAACGTATACCTTTGCATCAATGAGAAGCTCACCTTTTATGGAAATTGATGACAAAGGGGGAGAGATTGTACAAAGATATGAAAGCTTTGAGATTGAGATTGTACAAGGGAAGAGATAAGACATAAAAGCTCAAAGAAGTATAGGTTGGACATGGACATGGACAAAGAGGGAGCAACATTGAAGAAAAGAGATGGATTAAAATTCTTGGACAAGAGAAGCACACAAATAGGGGGAGCAAGCTCATGAACTTTGATTGATTGCATTTGATATGTACATATTCATGTGCTTGCTTGCATTGCATAAGTTCTTAAATTCAATATGCATGCTTGTGTGGTGTATGCTAGTTGTAGAACTTAAATGATGATTTGATAACTAGCATGCATAGGATGATAGCTATACACTTGGTATGCTTTTCAAGTAATGCTAGTACCTTGGTTTTAATGTTGAGCTCACGAGGTAGCTAGTGATTTTATTTGCAAGTGATATCTAGCTAACTATGGTGCTAAGGATGAACTTAAAGGAGCAACTCCGATTGGTATCATACTTCAAAGGTTTACTCTATACACCTTAGCATCATTCGGTAGTAATTACTCTCCCACAATTTAAATCAATGCATATGTGCGAGCTTCAAATCAAACACTCTAGCACATATGTAGGGAGAGCTAATACTACCATTTCGGGTTTGTGGTACTTGTCCAAAATCATTTGCACATGGTAAAATTGCTTGGACAAGCAACATGAATCCAAAAGAGCTTAATTTCCATATCTTTGTAGAGTTGTCATCAATTACCAAAAAGGGGGAGATTGAAAGGTCCTTGTGTGGTTTTGGTAATTGAGTGACAACCTAGGTGGACTAATTGTGTTTATGTGAGATACACATGTGATTAGTCCACAGGTACATGTGTGTGAGCAACATATGCCATGAAGGTGGAAATGGCTCGAAGATGTTGCAAAGCTCACACATGTGATGATGAAGGAGCTCATTGCAAATGAGACATGACATTGAGTCATGTGATCAAGGTGGAGAAGATCAAGACAAGACTTGGCTTGATGGACCGGTTGCAAGCGTGAAGGGCAAGTCGGAGGCTTTGGAGCGATGGACCGCGTGGCGGTGATGCTTGAGCAAGACTTGGCGCCGATGGACGAAGGCAACGGTGAAGAGCAAGTGAAGTCAAGATCGATGAACCAATATGATCACGTGATGATATGAAGTGGATCATATCATTGTTGATCATGTTGGTGCATGTGTTGCATCGACATTGGAGGAGATGGAATGGAATGCGCAAGGCAAAGGTATAACCTAGGGCATTTCATTTCACCGGTCATAGGTGTGTAGAGAAGTTTATGACCGGGTTTAGGATAGATGGCCGTACTATCAAGAGGGGCAAACTTGTTTGCATATCGGTCATCTAGTGCCACTTGAGTGATCTAACTTTGCATCGTCGTTAGGATTGAGTGGCGTGGCAAGTTGAGTGGCTAATCCTTTGGAAAATGATTGTGAAAAGCTAACACACATGCACATGGTGATGTACACTTGGTGGTGTTGGCACATTTACAAAGGAGATGAAGTTGGAGTTGATGTGGATCAACTCGGTGATGAAACGGAGATGAGAAAGGTCCCACAGAGTGAACCAAACTCTGATCACGCAGTGACCGGACGCTGGCTGTGTGCGTCCGGTCAGAGCTGATGTATGGTGACGCAGGCAAAGCAGAAGATGGAGAGTGACCGGACGCTGGTGCTACGTCCGATTGCGATCGACCGGACACGTCCGTTCGTGAAATGTCGTTTTTGGAACCTTACTGGAAACGACCGGACGCTGGAGTCAGCGTTCGGTCAGTTCATGCTGCAGCGTCCGGTCATCATATGACCATTGAGATCGGGTGTACTATATTTGAAGCAGGTGACACGTGGTTGTCATCGAGCGACCGGACGCTGTGGTCCCGCGTCCGGTCAACATGACTAGAGCGTCCGGTCGGCCCGACTTTTGCCCAATGAAGGGGTAACGGCTCTATTTGTTCATGGGGTTATAAATAGAAGCCATGGTCGGCCTTGGGCCGGTAGCTGAGCACACTAGAGCCTTGGTGGCTTGTGTAGTAGTGCTTGGGAGCCCTCCATCTCACATATACTTGATAGTGATCATTCGATTGTGTGAGAGAGCGATTCTAGTGCGATTGCATCATGAGGTTGCATCAAGTGGCACTAGGTGATCGAGTTGCAAGCCGGTGGTGCTTGTTACTCTTGGACGTTGCCACCTCCTAGATGGCGTGGTGGTGGTCTCCGTCGAAGCCCGCAAGAAGCTTGTGCGGTGCTCCGGAGAAGAGCTTTGTGAGGGGCATTGTGCTCGCCCCGTGGGAGCCGTGAAGAGCAACTCTAGTTGAGCGTGTCATTGAGCTACCCTCACTTTTGGGGCAGGTTCTTGCGGTGCCCGACATGCGGGCTTGGCGGGTGATGCCAATTAGCCGCCAAACCACCAAGTGAGCGGTCGACACAACAGGGACTAGCGTGTTGGCAAGCACATGAACCTTGGGAGAAAAATCATCGTGTCAACCTTGTTCTTCCCGTTGGTTTGCATCCTCGTTACACAAGCTTGTAATTACTTTCATATATATTGTGCTTGTGTTGTTGCTCTTGTATCTAGTTAAGCTTGTGTAGCTCACTAGTTACCTTTTTACTTATGTAGCATAGAAGTAGCTCCCTTGTGTGGCTAATTTGGTTTGTGTAACCTTGTTAGTCACATTGCTTAGTTTGTGTAGCTAAGTATTTACGCTCTCTAATTTGGCATTGGTTGCCTTGTTATTGAGCATTGCTAGTGAGCTTAGGTGGATTTGTGCTTTTACTTACTAGCATATGTAGGAGCTCCCTTTTTGCTTAAAGTACTAGTGGCATAGGTTTGTGTGACCTTGCTTCTAGAATTGGTTAGGTGAGCTCTAGCTAGCCCGACACCTTTGTTGCTTAATTAGTATCCCTGAAAGGTGCTAGAGAACATAAATAGAGGGGTGTAGTCTTGGCTAGACCGATAGTTTTAATTCTGCACTTGTTTCGGTTAGCCGATGCGATTAATTTTAGAAAGGACTATTCACCCCCCTCTAGTCCGCCATCTCGACCTTACATCCGGTCACCTCGGTTCAAACGCGTCACGCCGATCTTATAGGTCCCGTCTCCTATGAGCGTGTGTGCGTGCTGCTGCTAACCGAGCCGTGCCGCTCTGTTTTAACCTGCTCGTGCGCCTTGTCCATGACATAGCCCAGCTAGACCACCGCGCCGCTGCCCACCGGTCCACCTAGCTCTAGGCGTTTATAGCCCGAGCCTTCACGCATGAGAGTGGCTTAGGAAGTCAATTAGGCGCTCCATCTTCCTCATCCCCGGCCAAGCGCTATCGACAGCCAATTTGACGTTTTCTCATCGCCGGCCATGAAAGCCGCCACAACAGATGGGCTGGGGGTAAGTCCCAATACGTGGGGAGAGAGCTCCAATTGGTGTTGTCTCTGGACTCGCCATGACTCCCTTCACCCGATGGTCGCATTGCCTTGGCCTGGCATCCCATTGACGGCGTGGTGACGCGACGGTGTCACACTCTGACCTCACCGCACGCATGTGGCCAGTCCTCTTCGACACTCCTCTGCCCCAACCGCCACCGCAGTGGGCACCACAGTGAGCCACTGATACTCATACACCACCCCTACTCTACTGAACATGCATAGTTTAGTTGGAACAGTCGCGGCGCTGAACGGTTTTGCCCGTCGTTGAGGCCCGGCTTTGGTAGTGCACCGTTAAGCTCTCATCGGAATGTCGCTAGGTTAACCGGCATAACCGTTGTGGGCCGTTGGTGGCCTGCGCCACCGCACACACGCGTCAGGGGGCGAGCCGTTGTAAAGACGGGTTTTAGAGGATGTTAGATGCAAAGCATGTCTCTTCTACAATAGTGCGCATGGGGCCGAGTAATAAATGAATAGATCAAGGTCTTTTTTGCAAAATAGCCATTGGCGCGTGGGATCCCGTCATGGGCTGGCTTGCTGCGCGCGCGTCGCGTTTCGCATGGGCCAAGTCGGGCCACTGGTCTGAATCGTTTGGCCACCAGCCCTTTTCATTTTCTCAAGCATTTTCTAATTTAGTTCTAAGAGAAACTTGTAAATTCAATATCAATTTGTGTAGCTGACCAAAAATTGTGAAACCAATTTTGTTAAGTTCCTAAAATCATGGTGTACTTGTTAGTGTATTTTGTTCATATAGTTTTGTTTTATTTGTAGGGTTGCCAGAATTATTTTGAAATGCGTAGTTTTAATAAGACATGAACTTGTAGGAATTTTTGTGATAAAATAACGATAGTGCTAGCTTTGGAAATTTTATAGTTCTCCATCCATCCCAATTTGTAAGTCGTTCTGGCCTTGTTCACTTTTTCCAAATTGTAAGTCGTCATACCGCTCCCGTATTCATTCAGCTTTGGTCTATTCCAAAATTACCCTCACCTTCGCTCGCTCAGTTGGCTCCTGCCTTTCGCCCGGTCGACTGCCTAGCTCCCTCTGCCCCAGATCCAGATCGAGCCTTCCCAAAATCGCCGGCGTCTTGCTCCGCCTTCCCCCAAAATCACCGGCGTCTTTGGTCCCCTCTAATCTAGGGAGCACTTCAATGTGCCTTCAAAACTGGAATCCACAAATGACTCATGCGGTCGTAGCTTGGGAGCTGGATCTGGGGCGGCGCAAGAAGAAGGGCAGAAGGCGACGGTGGCGCCCATCTAGATTTAGTGTACGTACCTCCTCCCCTCCAAATCTTCATTAGGAATCTTGTATTGTTTGATAAAAACTTCATCTTTTCACTAATTTGGTTGGTTCATATGCACTGCGTCGGACTTGTTCGGCGTCATCAAGTTGCTGCTCAAGGAGTTACCCTCATCGGGGGAGGCTCTCCACGGCGTCGGCCCGGGCGGCGTGTGGTTCAGCGAGGTGGTGCCCGGCGTCATCAGCTTCTGCCTTGTCATCAACAGCACCGCGGCGTTCAACGAGTCCCTATGGCGCGCCATCGGCGATGTTCTCCACTGGTGTGCCACCGTCACCCAGCAAGCGTCACTGTAACGCACTGGCGGCGACTGTGCCGGCGCTCGTCGTCTGCTCACGCTCGTTTTCCTCCTCGGCCACCACCGCCCCACCAGTGCGTGCGTCAGTCCGTGCCTCGGATCTATCATCTCCCCTTCCTTTTGATGTTGATCCTCTAACCATGCACGTTTCATGCTCTTGCAGCAGACTATGGATCGGACAAGTGCGGTCTTCAGCACCGTAAACTTCTCCAGTCTCCCCTGCAAACTTGTTTAACTGCATACTCCCCTCAGAAGTCCCATTATCTCAACAAAAAAAGATTAGTACAGTCCTAGTTTCTGAACTGACGCCTTAGATGTGCTTGGGGTTGCTTTACTAGGAGCTGGTTGGCCTCGGGTATGGAGTATCTGAACAAATGCTTTGCAGCACGAGGGAGCCGTCAAGACGGATGGTAGAGGACAGAGAATCTGGGACACATTTGCGCACACTTTCGGTATGTATGTTGAATTTATGCGTTTCAGATTAGATGGTGTTTTTCGCTGGCATTTCGTTGGTGTGCCTTGATGCTAAATTATGTGTTCTGTTCATATGGTATGGATGTGGATGCATGTTCATTATATGATGATACTCTTCTTCGGAGAGCTTGCGCTGATAGACTACTGCATGACGACAATCTACTATCCTTTGATGGCTGCTGCTTCTGCTGTGTACGCTGCTCGCTGCACACTGAGGT
Source organism: Miscanthus lutarioriparius (assembly GCA_904845875.1). Classification (NCBI taxonomy): domain Eukaryota; kingdom Viridiplantae; phylum Streptophyta; class Magnoliopsida; order Poales; family Poaceae; genus Miscanthus; species Miscanthus lutarioriparius. Next base: position 35,944,423 of record CAJGYO010000006.1, on the reverse strand, counting down.
AGAGTCCTCTCTGGATAGAAACTCTGAAGTACCAGATCGGCCCGACACGCCAGTGATGCCCAACTTCCTCACCCAGCTCACTGAGGTCACTTTCCATTTCAAAACTTGGTCACATTCAGTTTTCAGTACATCAGACGATTCAGACCTAAAGAAGTAGAGACATGTCTGAATGAATGTCTAAAACTCTAGTTGTTCTGTCTGTCAGCAAGAATATATTGCGCTAATTAAGCAACTCCGCTCTGTTGTTAAAGTTTTGTGACTTCCAATTCAATGTAATAATGTAGAACAACTGGCTTATGACTGTCATAAAATGATTCCTACATTATCCATGCTCAAAGTGTCAAAGTAGGCAACAAAACGACATTAAAAATTAGAGGTGATCCTTGGTGCTTTCTATGGCTTATGACTGTCGATAGTCCTTGGTGCTTCATACTGGTCTGTGTGAGGTAGAATTATGATACTCTATAGCAGTCTAGAGTTTCATCTTGACAGCAAAACAACTATTCTTAGTGTGCAGCCCCCATGTTATTATTTTATTCCTATCAATGATGCTTAGTTTACCAATCTACATACACTGTTGTTAGTTCAGCATGATACTGTAGCAGATTGTTTGAGAAGCTCATTTATGATATCCGCAAGAGTAGAAAAAGTAAGAAAAAACACATGAATTAACTCTGAGCTGAGAAACTATTGATGACTGAAAACTGAGCTGAGAAACTATTGATGATTTAAAAATAGTGGTGGAATGTTGCTTTCTTGCATGTGTAGGCTAAAAGATCAGTGAGAGAATGAGGCCACCTGGAGTAACATTGCAGATAAGTATTATCACTCATACATAGGTTCTGAATCAATATTTTGTTCCTCTCTATAAATTAAAAATAATCTCTGAAAATATGCTAGCATAATCTTTACAAAATCTCTTATAGCAACACACTAAGATACTCAACTGAATTGTGCTAGATGGGCTAGCGCAGTAGCATAGAGACCATTCTCGCATGACAACCGATGAGGTAGCCTCCCTTCTCTTTTTAGGCGTTGCTTATTCATATGTGGGAGTTTATACCTATTTCCTCCTCCAATTTTCATGACCTCTTTCATGCACAATTGTAGACTTAGGAATACTCGATTCAGAATTGCCTCATCATATTCTTCAAACTCTTCCTCCACATTATGAATTAGATCTTCAATAGTTTCTGGACTTCCACAATCAGTTAAGGACTGTATAGAGTTGAAGAAACCAAGATCCAAAACATTCATGTCTGGGGAGTTTGCTGGCTATTGCATTAGTCTAATGTCTAGACCAGTAGCTGCCATAGTTTCAAGAAAAGCTAGGTCATTTGGGCAAACATGGGTTCTAGCATTGTCTTGTTGAATGAAAATAGTCTTGTCCACGTCTTCTTGTGGCCACTTATCTTTGATGGCTGGGATAACCTTTTCAAGCAAATATTGCCTCATCACCTCCCTATTGACTATGATAGATTTAGTTTCTAAGGTCCCTCTTTCTCTGTTCTGGCTCCTCCTTGCCGCAAGCACCTCTTTCACAAATGGCCATACTCCGAGCTTTCCAGAAAATGTCAAATTTCATTCCTCATCATATTTTGGCCTACCTACAGCAGTTAGGAACATGACTTTACCAATGTTGTTCTTGTTCTGAATAGTGCATTCAGGATCATCTTCTTCAGGCGTCAGGTAGTATTTTCCCCTTTTTGGTCATAAAATACCATTTCTCATCAATATGCACTATATTCTGCATATCAAAGAATTTAAGTTCTGCATGCCCTAGAGTTTCCTGATCCAACATTGAAATGCATAACTACAGTCTATCACTTTTGTTGCTCTCTCTCAAGTGTGGTTTCATTGTACTGGAGTGGTGTCTTATCTCACCCAGTTTGAACTTCCTGTGCAATGTCGAAACACTGACGTCTAAGGATTTGGCTAGTGACTTTAAGGTGGATCTTCTATTTAGTGGAATTGTGGCCATTTGAGAGAGATCAAGTTGAACTTTCTTACGACCCACTTGACCTGTTCTTCTGTTAGAAACATCAACCTCTTGTCCTAGTGCAATCTGCTCACATGCACATTTCTAGATCCTTTGGATAACTCGAATATGAGCATGAAAGAAAGTAGCAACCTCCTTTGTTGCATTCTTTGGTAGTTTCCCATTTCCGCTCTTGGCATGCAAAGATGTGTACACAGCGTATCTCTGAGCATCAGTTAACTATCTCCTTAACCTCATTTGTGGTACCACATCTGCAAGTGTAATAATAAGAGAAGAAAATTAGGTTGATTCAGATTAATGGTTTTTTTAATTCATGGCATTGAACAACTAAAAGATTATAAATCAACAACATGCCAACATGCTATTCAGAACTCACTTATGGATAAGCCAACATGCTATTTTTGTAAGAGCACAAGAAAATGGACAACATGATGATGTTATTTAGCCACGAGCATATTGGATTTGTATTTGTTGGCTAGATCAAAATTTCTAACTCATCAGTCACATTCCATCATATTTTTAACTCATCAAGCCTGCTAACAGAGGAGCGAGGAAGAGGCAGATGCAGAACTTATACCTGCAGCAATAGAGTCACCACCTTCATCTTCAGCTATAGTGTTGGCATCCTCGTGGGCTGCAGAATCGCCTTCTCCAGGTATGATTCTGTTGTCTGAAAATTAGGTTGATTCAGATTAATGGTTTTTTTTAATTCATGACATTGAACAACTAAAAGATTTAATCAACAACATGCCAACATGCTATTCAGAACTCACTCATGGATAAGCCAACTTGTTATTTTTATAAGAGCACAAGAAAATGGACAACATGATGATGTTATTTAGCCACGAGCATATTGGATTTGTATTTGTTGGCTAGATCAACATTTCTAACTCATCAGTCATATTCTAGCATATTTTTAACACATCAAGCCTGCCAATAGAGGAGCGACAAAGAGGCAGATGTAGAACTTATACCTGCAGCAACAGAGTCACCACCTTGATCTTCAGCTAGAGTGTTGGCATCCTCGTGGGCTGCAGAATCGCCTTCTCCAGGTATGATTCTGCTGTCTGAAAATTAGGTTGATTCAGATTAATGATTTTTTTAATTCATGACATTGAACAACTAAAAGATTTAATCAACAACATGCCAACATGCTATTCAGAACTCACTCATGGATAAGCCAACTTGCTATTTTTATAAGAGCACAAGAAAATGGACAACATGATGATGTTATTTAGCCACGAGCATATTGGATTTGTATTTGTTGGCTAGATCAACATTTCTAACTCATCAGTCACATTCCAGCATATTTTTAACACATCAAGCCTGCCAACAGAGGAGTGAGGAAGAGGCAGATGCAGAACTTATACCTGCAGCAACAGAGTCACCACCTTGATCTTGAGCTAGAGTGTTGGCATCCTCATGGGCTACAAAATTGCCTTCTCCAGGTATGATTCCGCTGTCTGAGTCTTCTGGAGGTGTACAATTAAGGTCTAGCAAAACAGTTTCTGCCATCTGAGATGAATTGCAGATCGAACCACTCAATTTCACACCTGTTGATGTAGATGATGCAACATTTGATGAGTTGGCTTGGATGCAGAGAACTAGAGGGAGGTCAGCTGGATGGGGGTGATCAGGCTTGGGGAGCTCACCTGGCGATCACGTAGCTCTAATTCTGCTACAAATCCAGTGAGGCTGGGTGGCCAGCGCTGGTGAGCTAGGCTCACCGGCGAGTGACCAGATGTGAAGAAGTGGATCTCGCGCCGGCGCGATGGCTTCCTAACACTGGCAGGAAGATGCTCTGAGAGAAATTTGAAATCAGAGGTTGCGTTTCAGAGAGAGAGAGAGAGATCGGAGGTTTCATTTTAGAGAGAGAGAGAAATTTGAAATTGTTGGTGTGCGTATGTGTAATTGCTTCGTGTACTTTATTTGAAATTGTCTTCATGTGCTAGCTGTCACCCGCAAGTTGCCTACATTAACTTTATTGGCAGAGGGGCAGAAGTGACTATCTACACCTTACCTTAATCTCTGCTAAAACCTCCAGAACGACTTACAAATTGGGATGGAGGGAGTAGTTTCATAGTTTTGTTATGTGCTCTCTGTAATTTTCGTAGCTTCAGAATAATTAGTTTGCTAAGGTAGCTAATGAGCCCTAATTCGATTATATATTAAATCAATGAAATGGATAAAGAAAAGCACCTAGGCATTTTATAATTAAAACATCTTGGGAAATTAGTGCCTAGTTCGACAACTGTAGCCTAGTACGTTAGAGCTATCTCGTTAGCTTGCTAGGCGGAATCGAATTTCTAAGAGTTTCGGTTGTCGTTGATTATTTACATCTATGCGTTGCATCCACGTATATCATAATAGGGATAACGATGGATCGTGGAGATGACCGAAGTAGCGGAAAAGATGGTGCCTTGATGATCGTGTCACCATGATGGAATGCTAACTTTTGGTTATATCTTACCTAGGCAAGCCTCGGTGCATAACCTCTATTATTCTGCACTTTATTTTATGCTTGTGCATTAAGTTTAAGGAGTTGAATGAAACCCACTTGCATATATATATCCTTATCCTATGAGTTTTACTAGTATGACATGATCGTGTATATTGCTATGCTACAGGACTCCGGTAGAAGTTGAGTGATTGCCTGTCACTCGCGAGAGATAGGAAAGATATTATTGTTGTTATTATATTACTATCACATAAAAAATATATGAATGATAATTGGACACCGGACGGAATGGTACTTGGATCTGGACTTGGTTTGGCATTCGAGCGAGGCTTGGATTGCACTTGTTCCACCTGTTTCGGTTAAAGACCGTCCATTTTATTGGATTCTAGTCAGGTCACAGACTTATTATCATGAACACATACTTGTTTATGGGAACAGGGAAGGCTCGTTGTTATCTTGTTGTGGGTTCTGGCTCTTTTCGGACCGACTGATTGGAGGCGGTGATGGTGGAGGTCTAAGCACCACACTAAGTCCGGGACTCAGGTGTGGGGGCTTGGAGTCCAAGTTTGGACGGGAACCTGGACCCCTTGACAGGAGAGTGGTGGGTTGGTCCTGCTTGTGCCTGGGGTACAAGCGGGGCGTGTGTTTCGGGGTACCTAGCTGGGCACGTTGATTCGTGAATCGCCGGGTAATCCGGTACGACTTGTCTACAGTCTAGCACCGTAGTAAGAACTGGAATATGAAAGATGGTAAAATGGTTCTGATTGCTTACCACCTGCTTAAAAGTAGCACAGGTGCTTACATAGAATGGTTAGTTACTGAACTAATGATGACTGCTAATGAAATTGAATATAAGGACGCACGTTTAGTAACGCTTCCTGCAGATACAATAAATCAGAAGCCAGATAGTCTTGTATATCATTGAAGTCTTTTCTTTTCTCCTGACGGGTAAGTCTTGTGGAGTACAATTGAGTACTCAGGGTTTGTTCTACCCTATTGCAGGTGACAGGAACATGTGGAACTAACACTTGTGTGTGGAAATCTCCTGGTGGGCTCAGCGAGGATTTCCTTAACGTTGTGGATATAGAGTTTATTTGAAACTTCTACCCAAAATATTTTACAATGAAAAACTTATAACATGTTATAATGTATATAACGGATCATCATGTTAATGTTTAACTTATTGTTAAATGATTTTATTCTCTGAAACTCTGATAACATGGTTATATTCCGCTGTTATAAACAATAAATATTATACTCTGATGTTGCATGGAAAGTGATGTAAGAAATGACTTAAGAATGCTGTAAGCTTTATTCTCTCATTTGTGATCCTGATGGGAAAATGTGGATTTTCGGGTTTTCCCTTGGAGTGTGCTCGACGGAATTGCGTAATTTAGTGTTCTCCCTTAAGTACTTAGTGTCTAATGAAAGATAAGTACTTCTGAGAGGCATTAGATTAGACGATTCTGCCACACGGCTAGGTGCCGTGGCTAAGCCCGAGCCACCCCGCTGCTGCCGCCGGCGCTGCCCCTTCCCTGACAGAGAAGCCCAAGGTGAGCCCCTTCCTCTCTTGCTTTTTCCTGTTGAAGTTCCGTGAAGGAAGACGAGGCAAGGTAGAAGATGATGTACTTACAGTTCTGCTACTTGACGTAAGTGCATGTCGTTTGGTTGTTTTAACTCCGGTGATCTACATGTTAGTCTTCAAACTTGTGGAGGTGTCGCTCCGGAACTTTGTTTGGTCTCGTATTCATTCAAACGGATATGGATTTGTATCCGCCTCTGTACCCATTTGGCTGAATATGAAACCCAAAATAGAGTTTAAGGGCTAAAATGACACACTTCTGTAAATTCGAGGACCGACCATGAACTCTACTCTTAAAATATTAATTAGAAAATGATTAAAAATAAAAAAAATCCCTGCGCAGCGGAAACTAGCTGCGGTAGCATTTCACGTGCAGCCGCGAGCGGCGAGCCGAGCCCCTGGAGGCTGGAACAGCGAGCGTACTTCCGTATTCTGTCCCTGTCAGGTGTCAAAGGCCAGGGACGCTAGGCGCACAATACAGTGGTACAGGCCCCCTACTCCCCTACGGTGGCGTGACCATTCCTGCAGGTCCCGCTTGGTTCCTGTTTGGCCAGGCAGATCGATGCGCAGTACAGTGCAGCGAACCGCAGGTCCGCATGCTGCTTCCATCGCCGTCCGGTAGCAAGTGCTAACGGCTTGCCAGGGTTGACCGGACAGAACAGAGAGGCATTGGCCATTGGCGTCATGCATGCTGCCATGTGATCGGGCCACCGGCGTCGTAGCCATTTCCGAAAACCCGCTGCGTCTGAACCTCGTTCTTGTGGCAAGGGCTCACACCGCGACAGCCGCTGCCTGGAGCTACGACGTGCACTTGACCTGCTGGCCAGTGTCCCTCCCTCTTTTCCGGCGCGCCTCAGTTTCTGTCCCGGAGACGACGACGAGAGGCAGTTTCAGGCCCGATACCTGTGTTTTTCTTTGAGCCATTATTTCACTTACCGATAGGAAAAAACCGTGGTTCGATTCCTGACGCGCCCTTGGCACAAAAACCACGCCAGCGTCGCCAGCTGCTCGGCGAGCTCGTGTCAGCTGACCGTTCTCCCGTGTCGTTTCCGTCCGCGCCACGCGCTCTCTCGGCCTGCCGGCCTCCATCCACCTCCAAACTGGGGCGACGACGAGTCCCCTGACGGCCTGACCCCTCTGCTGCCTAGCTCCCTGGCGCTGCTCCTCATCTTCCTTTTCCCATGCATCTGCAGATGCGCGCGCTTTTACCGTGACCGTTTGCGCATGCAGGGATCATGCATGGATTCATGGCACTGTACCACGTCACGTAAGAGCAGTTGGGACTTGGGAACGAACAAGGGGACACACGGTATCTGTGAGATCGTGAGTCATAGTCGTATGCATGCAGTGTTTTTTTTTTGCCGCTAAGCACCCACGCACATTGTACATCTCCCACTGGGTGCACGTACTGTATGTTCATGCTGAATGCAGACCTGGCAAATCCTTTTGGATCTGATAGCAAATCAATATGGAAGGTCCTGAGAAAAACTACAGCTGTTGTGTAGTATCCATCTAGTCACAGAGTGATGTGATTGTAGCATTAAACGTACGCTTTTGAGCTTGGACCATCGATTGATATCCTTTTAGATTTCTTTTGTTGAAATTTTAAAGGTCGTGCTGATGGATTTCTCTTCAAAATAATATCACGAGTTCGATATATATGCTGCAAATATTTGATATCAGTAATGAGCAGTCAACGTAAAGTAGCTCTGTCCATGAATAATGTTTGCTTCAATCGTGTCTAGAAAAATAGTATTTTATGATAGGATATGTACTATCTCGGTCCACAAAAAATCTTATTCTAGATGCACTCCTTGTTAAAGTACCTAAAGTTTGACCAATTTTATTGACAAAAATATATTAACATTTATGACATCAAATATACATATTATATATATATATATATATATATATATATATATATATATATATATATATATATATATATATATCAAATCTAGTGATACTTATTTTGATATTCTAAATATTGATACTTTTTTAAATCTATAGTTGGTTAAACTTAAGATTCTTTAACTATGCACTATTTTAGAATTGCATTCTTAATTTTTTTATGGACAGAGGGAGTACAATTTAATGATTAACATCAAAGCACCAAATAAAAACAAAAAAAGAACTGCAGAGCACCTTAAAAAAACGAGAATCCATGCCAAGTCGAGAATTTAAACCTCATCTCTTATTTTTAGTTACTCTCAACACATATTGAATTTAAACTTGGGTACGTACGGAACCATATCATCTTTTTTTTAAAAACAATTTAGTCAAAGATCATTCGTGGCCAAACCAAGAGGAGTTTCAAGTTTTTTAATTAACCTGTGGTTGCGGCCATGTTGTTCCTCGACAGCCAATGGAATTTCTTGCTAAAGTTGAGGGACCAGAAAATAAAAGATCATGACCACACATAATCACCTACACTCCTTACCATTGGTGATCGAATAGTAATCAATTTGCTCATCCATCACTCATGCTACCAAGCTCTGAGATTTGAGCTAGCTGCAATGATCTAGTGCACCACCAAGCAGGATCCTATCGAGGAGATGGATACGAATTTGCTGAGAGCAATAACAAAACATATCGCTAGAAAATATAATCAAATCCCATCCAAACAAATCGATTCCCCAGTTTTATTCCCACCATTTACTTGATCCCCATCAATCAACTACAAAAAAAAGGGGTCGTAATCGCCTCCTCTTTTAAAAGAGCACAGCTAATCTCACGCAAATCACCCGCACTTATCTCGCTTAAATACTCCCCCACCACCGCACCCTCCTCACCTCAGCTCACCTCGCCATCACAACCAACTCTGCTCGCCAATGCCCACTACCACCACCACCACCCCGGCCCCCCTCCTCGACATGCCAGCGCCGTCGACGGACGCCACGGCCACTAATGGCGTGGCCAGTCGGCGGCTGCTGCTGCTGTGCGCCAACTACGCCGCGCTTCTCGGCGGCTCCGTGGCGTCCAGCCTGCTGTCCCGGTACTACTTCACGCACGGCGGGTGCGATAGGTGGGTGGCCACGCTGGTGCAGTCGGTCGGGTTCCCAGTCCTGCTCGTGCCCGTCTATGCCGGCCGGTGCCGGTCCGCCTCCCAGCCCCGGCCGTTCGCGTGGTTCACGCGGCAGCTGCTGGCCGCGTGCGTCGTCATCGGCGTCCTCATGGGCGTCAACAACCTGCTCTTCTCCTACAGCTCCTCGTACCTGCCCGTGTCCACCTCCTCGCTGCTGCTGTCCACGCAGCTGGCCTTCACGCTCGTGCTCGCCGCCGTCATCGTGCGCCACCCGCTCACCTTCTCCAACCTCAATGCCGTCGTGCTCCTCACGCTCAGCTCCGTGCTGCTCGCGCTCCGATCGTCCGACTCGGCCGAGCGCCCCGACGGCGGGAGCCGGGCCAGGTACTTCGTGGGCTTCGCCGTCACGCTCGGCGCCGCGGGGCTCTTCGCCGCCTACCTTCCGGTGATGGAGCTGGTGTACCGCAGGGCCGTGTCCGGCGGCTTCCGCATGGCGGTGGAGGTGCAGGTGATCATGCAGGCCTCCGCGACGGCCCTGGCGTTCGCCGGGCTGGCCGCGGCTGGTGGGTGGCGGGAGGAGCTGGCGCGCTGGGACCTCTCGCCGGCCGCGTACTGGGCGGTGGTGGCCGCGCTGGTGGTGACGTGGCAGGCCTGCTTCATGGGCACCGCCGGGATGGTGTACCTGACGTCGTCGCTGCACAGCGGGGTGTGCATGACCGCCGTGCTGACCGCCAACGTGATCGGCGGCGTGGTCGTGTTCCGCGACCCGTTCGGCTGGGAGAAGGCCGTGGCCACGGTGCTCTGCGTCTGGGGCTTCTCCTCCTACCTGTACGGTGAGTACAGCAGCACGCAGCAGGCGCAGGAAGGCGACGGCAAGGTTGCGGCGGCCGCCGGCGATGGGCACAAGAGTGTTGCTTGTGGTGGTGTGGGAGGAAGAGGAGGAGGTGCAGTTGAAACCGTTTGATCGAGCTCGCTGGACGCTGATGGCCTGTTTCATTTCATTTCTAGAACACAGCACATAATACATGTTGAAACAATGGAGACGTGAAGTGAAGGACAAGATGGCAGCACATGAAGGGTACATCCATTAACTGTGTCGTATAGCTAGTTGCACAATGCATGTAACATAAACTAGGCATGCATGACACAAGAGACAAATGTTGTGTACATACTACATAGTGTTGAACAGTCCATGAGAGAAAGAGAGGGGTTGGTGGTGGTTGTGGTTCGGTGCTTACTTGTTTGTGAGGTTAAAGTTTTAGTGTAACTGTGCATGGGATGGATGGATAGATGGATGAAGTGGGAGCTTATATATATAAACATGGTACAAGCAAGTACTGCTGCCGTGATGTATTTTAACTGAGTTGATCAACCAAATGAACAGTTACTTTCTTGGAACTTTTGCCTTCTCTAGATGCCATAAGTATTAATAGCATGAACAGTTATATCCATGCATTTTTCGATGCTACCATGTGTACCACGAACTACTTACCATATTTAAAAATAGCACTTGTTCAAATAATCTTTTGGAATGTAGCCTTGCATGGCCTATATGAATTGTGACATGAACAATTTACAGTGCTTATTCTAAATTTAATTTGGAATTGATATGTTCATATTATTCTACCTTTTGGAATTTTTGCGATTAGAAAGCGAACGTTGCACAAATATGCCACACCAACAAATACAAAAAAAATATTAATTAATTTTGCTACTCAAATATTCCATGACCGCTATATATATTTCCCTGTGTAAACATATGCCTCTCGCTTGACATGTGTGAGGATCACTGTTTGCGTGGTATACGTCGTCATCATTTGAGTGATCATCAAAGTGGATTGAATCGATTGAATGACATCCAAATGTTAAATATAGGGCTTGTTGGTTGTCCAACTCCACATAAGAAAATGGGGGTGAGAAGAACGAAAGGGATGTGCAAGTTGGTTTTTTCCTGAGGAGAATAATCATCCTCAGAGAATTAAGTCCACACAAATGAAGGTGGACTAGCTATGTGGTGCTCATACAGTTAATACTTTACTCCCTCAGCCTATCATGCCTCAAGTTATTGGGGTTTGAGGATGCCTCAAGGCATTCGTGAAATGGAAAAGTCGAAGCAACACAAAGAGAGAGAGAGAGAGAAAGGGCCATCGAGTGAAGTTGACATTAGCCAATGAATGATGTTATGGCTGCAGTTTTTTAGTAACAATTGAGCTTGAATTAGTGATCACGGCATATGTTTATGTACTGATTAAAACTAAGTATTGTGCATTGCTTATCTAAGTTGACATGAAAGGAGAAAACAATTTGATTCTAGGGACAGTGTGCTTAGCTAGTTGTGGCAAAGGAGAGATGTATGGCTTTTTGTTAGAAAATATTGTTGATTTGAGAGAGAATGATGTGTGATGTGGCCTGTGGGTGGGAAGTTAGCTTGGTGGTTATGATGTTTTGTGCATCATTTTTGTACTAATCTACTTGAAGGGGCGGCGGTGTTATAAAAAAAATGTCTGGCAGTTGCAATGGCACAAACCTCTACACCAAAAGTGTGTGCATGTAATGGTACTATCATTGAAGGATTTTTTTGCTTGAACACAATTTTTTTTGACCTCAGTGCATATCCAATGGTGATGTACTGATGTGCATGGGAGCACATGTCCTTGGGGCAAATTTAACTTTCTCTTGTGTGAAGATAATCTTCCAAAGTTCTAATGCACCAGTCTTTCTTATTATGTTTTTTTTACTAAATTTATGTTGGGGGTCTAGGACTCTATCTAGGAAGGCCACCCATACAAAAAAAGGAACACCAACTTTGCCAAACCCTATCGTGCACTAAAAGGTTGCAACCTTTTGCATTTTGAGGAACTGTGTTACTAGCTAATCAAAGGTATATGATGAACAAAGCAACTCATGTGCTTCATGTGAACATCGCGATGAAATAAAACAAAAAATTTCAAAGAAGAGGTGATTTAGCTTGCAGACCGGTAGAAAGAAAAAAAGGGCGTAGAGCGGTACGACGTTCACAAATCATCATGAAATTAAAGAACATCATTTTTATTATATTTGTATAATAACATAAGTAGAGTTTTATTTCAAGATATTCATGTGTCACACGATTGGTTTTCATAACTCAGCCGTTCTACCTCACCTCATTTATTTTTTCTCAAAAGGATGACAAAAGATTTACCGTAAACTATGGCGACTCCCTCCATTAAAAACCACTAACCATGACAAAAAAAACTCAACAAACATGATAGTACGTCACAGCTCCCTCTACACGTGTCTACTGATCCTCCATCTACCATTCTATCTTCCAGTTTATGAAACAATTCTTGCATTCCTTCAAAGTCCATGATGTCATGCTTGGATGGTTGCATTAGTGAACTCGATTCGAACCGATGCATAGTCATCTATTATATTGATACAACAGTGTTAAAGGAGCCACCATGTTCATCAAGAGTGTCTAGAAATTATGAGATTAATAAAAAAGAGTATGCATCGTTGGATTTTATAATGATCTAACAACAAATAATAAATAGAGTATCGAAAAAAAGAAAGAATACGCACCGTTGGATTTTATGATGATCTAACGACGATGAGTATCCAGGTCAAATATAAGGCCAAAAACTTACGATATTAATTAGAAAAAGGAAAAAAATGCACCGTTGGATTATACGATGATCTAACAGCGGAGAACAAATGGAATATACATATCAAATACAAGACCTAGAAATCATAAGATTAATTGAAAAAGAAGAGAAATGTGTACCATTGGATTTTACAATGATCTAATGACCAAGGATAAATAGAGTATACGTATCAAATACAAGATCTAGAAATCACAAGATTAATTAGAAAAAAGAAAAGAATATGCACCATTGGATTGTATGATGATCTACCGGACAAGAATAAATAGAGTATCCATGTCAAATATAAGACCTAGAAATCATGAGATTAATTAAAAAGAAAAGAATATACATTTTTAGATTTTATGATGATTTAACAGACAAGAATAAATAAACTATCCATATCAAATACAAGGCCTACAAATTACAAGATTAATCAGAAAACAGAATATGCACCGTTGGATTTTATGATGCTCTAATAACTAAGAACAAATAGAGTATTCATGTCAAATACAAGACCCAAAAATTATTATTGATTAGAAAAGGAAAAGAATAGGCACCATTTGACTTTGTGATGGTCTAGCAACCGAGAATAAACTAATAGAGTGTCCATGTCAAATACAAGGCCAAAAAATTGTGAGATTAATCAGAAAAAAGAAAAAAATACCACTACTAAATTTTATGATGATCTAAGTGTCGAGAATAAATAGAGTATTCATGTCAAATACAGTTAATAAATAACTTAATTAAATTTATATCCAATATGGTAAGAAAAAAGTATATTATAATCTAATATAGATATAAATGAAGACAATACACGTAGAAGCAAATCAAAGCTTCTATAGATGGCAACTCGATTGATGTAATTAGATGATGCCAAAGAACAAATTTTAGCAATATTGGCTTCGGTGCAATTTAGAAGGAAGATAAAAGGGTACTAAGAATAGTGAAGATTTTTTTAGCCTTCATGTGCGCCTTGATAATATCATCGAAGGTACCAAACATCAAATGGCGGCACTAAAGGCTAGCGAGCATCGGCCACAACGAACAAGATTTCAACCTCATCTTCTGGTAATATCAGGTGAACAACAAAAATTGGGCAGACAAATATATGCATCAAACATTGAGGATTAATCTATCTTAAACTTCTCTTGGTTCTTTACTATTGGATGATGCCATCAATTTTTTTTGAGGGAATGATGATGCCATAAAGTATATCAAACACTTATAGTGTGCAAACGACGCCAACAGGAACAATATTCTGATGAGCATCGGTTCAATGACCAAAATCAGTCGAGGCCATGAACAACGATGAGAAACCAATTTTGAACATATCCAAATGCCCCCATTGTGATTTAGCTAAGGATAAGTATATCCCTACACGCCAGCAGCTTACAGGTAGTCTAATGCAAAGCCATGTAGAAATTTTATAATATGGAGAGATAGCGAGGTGAGAGAAAGATGATGTTATTTCATGAAACAACCACCTAATATTTAGGACTATGTCAGACACCTTGCCATCCAACTCACTATGTGATAAGTATGACACCATATATGCATAAATTAAAGGAATTGTGAGGGTTACTATGAGACAACTAAAAGGACAACTCATTGTATAAGTTGTCTATTAAGCTAAATCATGATTATGTGGAACCATACGGTGGTGTTGGTCTTCTAGCGGATGGCTCCAACACATGAAAGGCATTGTGATCAATCAAAACATACTATAGGAGAAAATAAACTATAGATCCATAATAGAAGAAGCAAGATCATCTCGGATATAAATATATGAGAGAGCTAAGGATCTGGATAAAGTCTTAGAAAGAGATTTTATCACAATAGAGTTCGCCAAGATGAGACCTAAGGCTACTTGATTTGGTCTTAGCTGTAATTGCGCAATCACAAGATAGTAATAGGGGAAAAAGGAGACAAGAAAGATGACAATAGATGTAAATCAGAGTTGAAGTTCATGCCAGTAGATAGAGAGTAAAGACACATGAGAAAACAATTATAATCTAATAAAAATAAATGAAACTATTTGCAAAAAAGGATATTCAAATAAAAATCAAAATACTATAATAAGCAAACTACCACCAACTTGCTAGTTTTATTTTACAACACTATAGGGCCAGAAGAAACAAATGGCTGCAAGTTCTTTAGAAGTTGAATAGCTTCATAAGAACTCCCACATTGCTTGTTTTTCTATGTACTCCATCTTGATCTAGCTTTGCTCTCACTTGATAGTTCATGTCCACAAACATGATGTGAGAGTTCCATAGTTGGACATCTCAAACAAGATCACCACTTGAACCTCATTTCATTTATTGGTCTCGTTCGCTTCGCTGAAAAAACAAGCCGAAGCACTGTTCCGGCTAATTTGTGGTGAGAGAAAAACACTGTTCCGGCTGAAAAAAAACAAGCTAAAAAGTTCCGATTATAAGACAAGCGAACAGGGCCATTATAACAAACAAATGAATACACCTTTGAAATACTCCCCCACCACTTGAACAAATCCTTCAAATGCAAATCTCTAGAGTCAATGTGTGAATTACATGTCACCTCTCTTCTCCCTCTCTCTGTGTGTGTATGTGTGTTTTGAGGGATCAACATATCAATTCGACGACTGATTCATGAGGATGTTATTTGATCTGAGAAATATAAAGTAATTCAAAAGCACATATTTGAGAAATAAATTAAATGAAAGGACCATGTACTAATTTATACTTTTAGTGGTTACCATAAGTACTACGTTATGCTCTCTTATATTAGCCTATCTTCATCAGATTTATTTTATCTACATATTTTGTGGAATTCAAGTAACTGTTTTGATCGCAATCAAATTGAGAAGAATGATAGAGTTTAATCACCAGGGTGCTTAACATCCGTGCAAAGTTTTTCAAGAGGACTATTGGAGTAAAACTCTTTCTCTAATTTTCAGGGGAAAGAAATCTAACTCTTTCTCTAATTTTCAGGGGAAAGAAATCTACATGCCCAATTGTTTTGGTGTGGCTAGATTATGACCCGGTGTAGATTAATTGAAGCCACCATAGATGCATTATAGTTCCGTAAACCTGTGCAGTGGTACGGTGTCCATACATAAATGTAGTATAGAGCAATGGAAGCCACCATAAATGCATTGATTAAGTGTTAAGTTTAGTTTATTAAAAGACAATCAGGATTCACCATGAACGTAACCTAGCTAGCTAAGAGCATCTCCAGCAATGCTACCTCAAATCGGACTCCTACTTCCTTGTTTAGGTAGCCACCCATTTTAATACTTTCTTTTTTTTTGCTTCCAACTCCAGTAATACTACCTAAACCATGACTCCCAAATTCATTCTAGTGGTCAATGACATGTAGGACCCACATGTCATCCTCTTTCTCGTCTCCATTGAAGAACTCGGCCATCAACAACTTGCCGGCGGGGAGGGGAGTTGCCGGAGAAGCCAAAGAAGGAGGTCCCACCAGGGAGGGGAGTTGCCGGAGCGCTGGCAGGGGAACCGGTAGGGAGGGGCACCGTCAGGAGTTGTGCCTGGCCGGGAAGCTACAGACAAGCGCTGCGTGTTTGCTCCATGGTGCCACGCCTGGCCAGGAAGCCGTGCCCACGTTGGGAGGGCCGCCACACCTGCACCTGTAGGCCCGTTGTGTCGGGGCGGCAGGATCCGAGGTGGGGCGCTGCTGGGGAATGGCTAGGGGCGGCCGGTTTTGGGGTGGGGTGCCGCCTAGGAACGGCCAGCGGCAGCCAGATCTATCCGTGACTGGGGAGGGGCGCCGTCGCCGACATCTCGGAAGGCTCTACGGTGAGCTTCTTGGGGGCAGCGGCAGGGGAGGAGCCGCGCGCGGGTGTGGGCAGGTGAGCGCGGGCAAGGAAACGACCGAGAAGACTTTTGGGTAGTCATCTGTTGGGCCAACATAAGTAGGTAGTGAGAAGGGGATTTGTTGGGCCAACAAATTTAGGTAGTCTGTTGGATTGCGTTTTTTGACCTCCACTACTCAAATCTAGGATAGATAGTGTGTTTAGGTAGTCTATTGAAGATGCTCGAGCAAGCACAATGTATATAGACCAAGTAGTCGATATACATGGGACCCACATAAGTAGTCCATAGTTATCATTATTTGCTCATAATCTCTAGCCAACAAGTAGTCCATAAGGTGAGTTCCACTACAGATTAAAAATTATTCTATCCAACCATTTCCTGTACCTCCAGAAGAGAGAGAGTGAATATAGAGAAAAAATAATGTTTCTTTATTACTTATGGATAGTCCATATGGCTATGGGTATCTTTTGTTATAAAATTCTATATGGATTATCTCCACAATGATCAGCTAGCTGGTAGAGAGTATTTTATTCCCTATAGTCTAATTTGTTACGTTGTGTTTGCTTTATGGACAGTCTTGGTGGAAGTTTTATCACACAGCTACCATGACTAATACGTCAGCTTTTGTGTTGATAACTGTGACAATGAGTTTCATCTCTATATATATATCTCTCTCTCTCTTCATAATTAGCCTGCCAAGTCATAAAAACTGGTGATGTGTCACAATATTAAATGCAGATGAAACCCCCTTTAAGATTGATCTAATAGTCTAGGTGAAATCGTCATTAATTTTTTAAAAGATCTTCTAGAATATTTGAACGATCGACGTGCTTCATCTTTATACACTTTGAAGATTTACCTTGTACCATGTCACCACTATTATTAAGTCCTTTTCCAGATAGAAGATCTTTGACACCAACATTCTTTTAGTGTTCTCTTGACATAGAAGCCCTCGCAGTGGTGTCCGATCCATCCATCATGAACGGCGCTAGATAGCCTCAAATTCACTGGTAATTAACTTTAAGGTTTGTTACATTTATCTTAATGACAAATTTTCACATCAATCGTCTCGTCGATAGGATGCTCAGCATTTTTTAAAAGTGGACGCATGTGTGGTGAGCAAGTACTTGGTCCAGGAGCTTTATATATTCTCCATTCCTACTATGGATCTACACTCCTCATAATTAAATAAATAGGCACGCTTTCGATGCCTAATCTTTGAGTAGCCACACACTGTCATATGCACACGAGTACCTTACACAAATGACAAGTCATTGTAGTTACTTACTTATTAGCCTTTGTTGCTATAGGGCAAAGCATTCAGACAGACACCACTTGTTCATTCGCTTCTGCTAGCAGGTCGATCGTGCGTGACGCATTCGCGATGACGTGGTACGCCTAGCCTGGAGAACAATGATTTGTTGTCCGCGCGGTTGTAACAAAAGCCATGAAACAGGCACTAAAAGGCATGGTCTAGGAACGACGTTTTCAGAATATACAGAAATGGGCAGCATCCTTGTGTTAAAAAAGGGGGGCTGACTCACTTTGCATTTCGTGACAACAGAGAGAGAGAGAGAGAGAGAGAGAGAGACGACAATTATATTCTTATAAGCTAGGGAACACTTTGGGTAGAATAGATAGTGGAGGGGCCAGCACCGGGTCTTATATAGCATTGACAAATCAAGGGGATGCTCACAAGCTGATTGGTGGCTGGCCTAATCTGGCCAAAAAGATGGCAATTTGTGAGAACATTTTGACTATGCACACTCATGCTGCCCAAGAAAGAAGAAAAGCCAAACAGACACTTATTAGGGCATGCTATGGATGTACGTACTTGACCCATTTCTCAACTGTTGGCAAGCAATGCAACCACTTACATTTTGCCTTGTCTCTTTGCTGCTATGTTTGTCGTCACGTGTGTATGTCTTGTCCCTGTTAGACTTCTTCTTTAGTTTTTCTTAGATAATGGATTTCGTTAATCCAACCTCTATATCACGAAGGATATACACAATCAAAAGGATACAAGAGCACTTAGATTCATACCTCAACAAAGAGGACAACACAAAACCAAAAAAGGAAATAAGAAACCACGATCTTGGCATATCCCTGCTTCCCGACATCCTTTCCTGAAATGGCCAGATTCGGTGGGTGAAGTCATCAAATCGCTGGTGCCCATAGTGCGCCATCCCTGTGAACCTTAGCCAGTGCCATCTTCGTCCGCTTCAAGTGAGGTGAGGCCACGAGACGCGGGTTAGCCCACATTCATCTGTCGTCGTCCAATCAGAACTAGCCGATTAGACGCGAGCCGACAGGATCCGCTTCCGCTTCACCGGATTCTACAGCCTCCGTCGCCCATAGGGCAGCCACCGTCATTGGGATCACGGCCGTCACCTCTACCGGAGTCCTCTGTCGCTGCCGCCGAGTGTCGGTGTTTTTGGACCACCGACGAGTAAATTTGTATTAGCGCGTCTGGCTCGGATGGTGTGCTCGGAGGACACAAGGGTTTATACTGGTTCAGATGAAACGTCCCTATGTCCAGTTTGCTGCTGCACGTGTTACCGACACTTGGTTTGCAGTAGGGGTTACAAACAGGCGAGAGAGGGAAATGATCCCAAGTCTCTGGTGAAAGGAATGAACGGGTGCTGAGAGCTCGATCGCTGCTCAGTCGTGTGCTCATGTCGTGCTCTTGTGTTTTTATCTCATGGTTCGGTCTTGTGCCGATCTGGATCCTCCTTTTCATGGGGTGCCCTACTTTCCCTTTTATAGGCGAAGGGAGAGCATGGGTTACAACGGAGGAAAAGGAGAAGAACCAGAGAGAGAAGAAGGCTTCTAGGATCGTCGGGTCCTTCCTCTTTATGCAGGTCTCGTCGACCTTGTAGACGTCAACAGGGACAGCTCCACGTCGCGGCCCTGTTCGTCACTAACGCCATGCACAGGTGTCGTCTGCCGGTCGTGGTGTTCCATTTTGTCCCGGCGAACGTCGTGGTGAACTGACGCGCCTATCAGCGTTCGTACGAGGGTTAGGCAGAACAGCACCGGCACACCAGACGCTGTTCTTGATGTGAATCCTCAGGTATAGCCTGTCATGGCCACAGGTTACATCGAGGCATGCTAGTCTCTTTCCTGATGTCAGAGTTTTGACCCAGGCCCATACGCTTGGACCTAGAGTGGTTGGCGGCGGTAAGGGTCCCCGTCGGACGAGACAAAAACCGCGCCCTTGGGATTGGGCGAGATGGATCCTGCACCCAAGGGGTCGGGCGAGGTGGAGTCCGTGGCTTTGGGTGAGACCCCTACGGCCTTGGGGTCGGGCGAGACAGAGCCCACACCCAAGGGGTCGGGTGAGGCGGAAACCGCATCCTTAGGGTCAGGCGAGACAGAGACCGCACCCAAGGGGTCAGGCGAGACAGGGCCCACGGCCTTGGGTGAGACCCCCATGGCCTTAGGGTCGGGCGAGACGGAGCCCACACCCACGGGGTCGGGCGAGGCGAAAACCACGTCCTTGGGGTCGGGCGAGACAGAGCCCGCACCCAAGGGTCGGGTGAGGTGGAGCCCGTGGCCTTGGGGTCGGACGATACCTTTTAATATGTCTTGCTTCATCCGGGGAAGTCTACATGGGCGCTAACCTCCTTGCTTTGGGTATCCCTAATATCGATACTCGACAGTAGCGCCTGAGCCTGCGGAGGAGTAGAATACTCCTTTGGAGGCTTTTCCGGATGGGAGGACTCTGAGGGCCTTGGCCTTCTTTTTGTAGCCCGCATCGTGTCTTGGTAGGGCGATAGTTCCCTTTTGTCGCGATCGATCTTCTTGGGGGCATGTAACCATAGGATTCAGGAGGTCGGAAAGATTTTTCTTGATTTTGGTCCCTAGGATCCATTCGGTCCGTCGTCGTACTACGACCGCACGTTCGGTCTCCTTGTGAGTCCAACTTTCCTCAAGCCCCTGCGTGTAGCAGGGGTCCGGTCGAGGGTCGGCTCATCTTCATGATCATCGTCCTTCAAGTGTTTTCTTCGATAAAATAGAGAGGCTGAGTCGTGCCATGTTTTTCCTTGATGGACGAAACATGATGCTCGGTGAGCTTTTAACAGGCTAGAAAGAGTGGGGCCCCAGTTTCCCGTTCGTGGGGGTCTGGCATGGGTCAACTGATGACCGACTCTAGACTCTTGGCGGTCAATCCATATAGTTCTCGGGTCCGTTCGACTGGTCCCGAGGGCTCGTTGCCTTTCCTTGAGGAAAAATCATGGACTAGGAACCAACCAAGACTCGAACGTGGGCTGGGATGCCCACGGCGCTCATGCGCCTAGGTACTGGCAGCTAGTGGGCCCATCCCTTTCCACCCCTCACTCTAAGGGTGCCCCAGAGCGACTATGAGCCCGTCAGAGGGCCAGCCTTTGAACTCCTAGGCCTAAATGGGTCGTAGGAGTGTTTTCAGCTCCGTATGCCACCTTACCTGTGATGGTTCTTGGCCCATTGAATGGGCGAACCATCATCCGACGTATCCTTCGAGGGCGCGAACAGAGATTGCGTGCGCATGATCTTTGGAGGGAGCTTACGTGACATTCCGCAGTGGGTGCGTGAATCTTGGTGGATGGTTCGCCTTCTCACCCCGCTCCACCTTATAAATAGTGGTGTCCCCCTTCACGTTTATGTACACCAGAACCGCAGCCTTACCTTCTCTGTTTCTCCATTGCCGCTGCTTGGATCTGCCATGCTTGCTAGTCTGCCACCGAAGCCCTAGATTTGTAGCCTCTGCTCCTCTGCCGCCGCCTTTTCTTCTCCGTAGCCACCTCCATCCTCCATGGATTCGTGGCATCGCTCCGATATTACCTATGCGCACATGGGGGGCCTCATCAAGCATGGTCTTCTCCATGGGAGGACCAATGCGGCGGAGTGGCTTGTGCTTGGCCACAAGGAGGCATCGGCGTCGCCCAATGGCTACGTTGTCTCCTTCGCGCTCTTCCATGAGCATGGACTCACGATTCCTCCTCACCCGTTCTTTCGGGGTCTGCTGCACCATTATCAGATTGAGCTACAACACTTGAACCCTAATGGGATCCAGCACATCATGGCCTTCATCGTGACGTGTGAGGGGTACCTAGGGATTGAGCCCCACTTCAAGCTCTGGAGATATTTCTTTTCCATCTCCTTGCGTGGGCATCCACCTCCGAGGGCAACGGGTGGCTGAGTACATGCCCTGCCAGCTTTCTAGATCCAACAAGGGGTGGTTCTTGCATTGGTTCTACCTAAAGGATGACCTTGCCGCACCCTTGCCTGTCTTCTCCAGGCGTCTGATTGAGGAGGCTCCGCCGTCATGGCCATGGGGGCCACCCATCAAGGAGAAGAAGAGGATGCGTGATCTCCTCAAGGCCAATCATGTTCCTAAAGACCCATGGCCTCCACGAGGCCAGCGTCATTGGAGGGTATCACACGATGAGGGTGGCGTCCCTAATGGTGCGCGTCCTCCCACAATACGAGATGACGCCCAGCGCGCATCCTATCAGGACAACGCTCGCCCAGGGCTGCTCTATGATAGCGAGGTCACATAGTGCATCAAGGAGGCCACAGGGGAGGCCGATGCCATGTTCCTGACCCTGGGGCATCCTGTGATGCGACCAAACATGGGCTTCATTGAGCTATCGGCGGGGTTAGTCTTCCGGGACTCCGTCACGCCACTGCCAGAGCACGCAGCTGTGAGGGCGGTGAACCATGCCATGGATGAATAGTGGAAGAAGAACAA
The DNA here is from genome assembly GCA_904845875.1 of Miscanthus lutarioriparius. NCBI lineage: Eukaryota > Viridiplantae > Streptophyta > Magnoliopsida > Poales > Poaceae > Miscanthus > Miscanthus lutarioriparius. The sequence continues at coordinate 35,922,187 of CAJGYO010000006.1, read as the reverse complement.
GGACGATGAGGAGAAGAAACGACAGTCGAAGCAGCGAGCGAAGCTGCGGTGAGTGAAGCGACGTTAAGGCTCGTTGGAAGAAGAGAAGGAAGATGATGGCTCCATGTCGCCCATCCCATGGGATGGTCTAACCACTGGGGATGAGGACCCACCTTCACCGCAGGCGGGGCCCTTCCCATGGTATGTCACGTGGCGGGAGGGGGAGGGTGCGCCCCCGGAGCCGGCGGAAACGAACCACCCGCCATGTCTGAACCTTCGACGGTGGCCTCAGAACCGGTGGAGCCAGGGCACCTCGCCTTGTCTGGGCCTTTGACGGCGGCCCCAAAGCTGGTGGAAATAGGTTGCCCTGCTCCGTCTGAGCCCTCAGTGGCGCCTCCGGAGTCGGCAGGGTGCGGCCATGTTGATTCGTCCGAGCCCTCCGAGCCGAGGGAGGGCTCGAAGCGGCAACATGGCAACGAGGAGCAGCTGGGGATAGGCAAGCTGCCCCAAAACGTCCTCATATGATGGCATCAAGGTGAGTCAAGAGTTCCTTCGTCATTTTGTCTTAACTGACTTTGGCCACAATCTGACCGCCATGTCCCTTGTAGCGTCGGAGGGCATGGGACTCTCCTACGGCTTGCTCTGAAGAAGATTCTCCTCTGGCAAATGCGCTAGGAGCCAGCTGGCGCTGCACTAGTGGTGAGCGTGAGTGGCGTCGGGGCGGCCATGGCGTTGACCGAGGAGGCACAGCCGGTGTTTGTATCCATGGGAGTGCAGGCAGAGGAGGGCACGTCTAGGGCGCCCGTGGTGGGTGCGGCGTTAACAATCATGTCCCCGGTGTCATAGGTGGAGGAGGTACGGCTAGAGCCACCGTTCGTGCAAGTGGCCATGTCCACGGTGGGGCGGACGGAAGGGGGCACACCCAAGGCATCCTTCATGGATGTGGCGATGGGGTAGGCCTCCGTGTCCGCATCACCCGCCCCCTCTGTCGCTAGAGAAGCCACTCTAGAGGAGCTACCACCGCTAGAGAGGTCGGCACCACTTGAGGTCAGCACGGGGATGTCCCGGTCTCTGGTACGGGTGGCTACCCCCGATGAAGCGGTAGAGGAGAGGGAATGGGGGAGTGTGCACACGGAGGTCGATGCATGACATTGTCGCCTCGGTCGGCCAGGTAAGATATGCTCGTGCTTCCAACCCTTATGTTCTCCTTCCGCGCCTCTAAGTCTTGTCTTCTTCACAGGTACTTATGGCCCGTAGCCAGCAGAAGTCCTAGCTCCTTGCTGAGGAGACGCGGTGGAGTGAGGGGCTGGCCGCACAGCTCGCTACCACCCATTAGGAGGTGGCTGAGCTTGCCCCTGCTACCCGGGAGGTGGCCGACCTCTAAGTCAGGGAGAAGGACACTCACGTCGATGCATGCAAGGCCGAGGAGAAGCTCGCGACCCTGATCGAGAGGGCACGCACAGACACCATGGAGGCCGAATGGCTACGGAAGGAGCGGGACAATTTGCTCCGGGCCGTAGAGGAGCTCTACGTGGGGACTGAGCTGGCTCGCTAGGAGCGTGCTGACACTTAGTAGTGGGTCAGCCACCTCGAGAAGGAGCTCTGGAGGGAGAGGGACTTGAAGGTTGCAGCCGAGGCGTGTCCACCGGGCTCACCGCGAAGGTCGGGTAGCACCAAGAGGAGGTTCGACACTTGGAGGCTGAGGTGACCCGGCAACGCAATGAGGTGCGCAGGCTTTAGGCGGATGTGAACAGTAAGTCTCCGGTTTTTCTTGTTGTGTTTTCTCCCTAGAATCCGTGGTGAGCCTTCTGACACGGTCGGTACGTGACTTGGGTAGGTCTCGATGACATGCTTGGGGCAGAGGTGGTAAAGAGCCGTGGCCTGGAGAAGGAGCTCAGTGAGGTGAAGGACACCCTCCAGAAGGACAGCGACGAACATGATAGCCTGCGCGTCACCGTCCAGCTGGTCTGTGATGAGCTCAAGCTGGCCCTGGAGCAGGAGACAAGCTCCCTTGCGGTTCGTGCCACCTGGATTACGGACTGGACATGTGATATGGCGAGGGGCGCGCTTCGCTTCAGTGTTCACCATTCATTCGCGATCGCCCGTTCTCATTACGAGAACATCGATCTGGTGACAATGAGCCAAGGCTTCGTGCCCATCTATACCGACGCCGAGCAGGACGTCATCGAGGAGGAGGTGGCCCCCTAGCGCATGACCTTTCTGCCAAGATAGAGGATGAAATCATCCCCCTAGGGGTTAGTTCAGTCAGATAGGTCAGGTGGCCTATCTTTAATAAGCGGACAAGTTCCATCCTTTTTGTTTCATTTGAACAAGTCTGTTCTTTCTCCCTTTTTTTGTGTAAAAAGGGGTTAAAGCGTTCCAAAGACTAACTCAGGTGGCCCACTGGCCTCCCCTTGATAGAGATTTTGTGAGCATGGCTCGAGGTTAGGATCGAACGAGAAGGTCGAGATGACCCTGTCCACTTCTGAGTGGGTCAGGCGAAGGCCGCTGGGGCTTATCTGCGTTTTCTCCCCTGACTCTATTCAATGTGAGGCAGCCTTGAGCCCTTCATGGGCCAGCCTTCGAACCTCAATCGGTCGCCGCTCATGTTGAATGAGACGACTACCACTTCGTGATGCGACACGAAGCGTTGCGATGCAATAATTGCATATGCGATGCTTGGATGTATGAGAATGGATGAATCAATGCTCATGCACTAGAAAAGTAAAGTGGAGGTTGGTAAAGTTACCTCGATGGCTCATGTGATGGGTTCAGGGAGCTCTTACCGGATGTCCTAGTGGAATTCGGGTCTATCATTCGTGACAGAGTCGGCATAACCCACATGGGGCATCCTACTTCTCCTTACCCATCTCTCGGTAGCAGCTTGAGCCGTTCGATCGACTTGGGTGACCCGCTAGCATAGGACTTACCTTGATGGCTCGAGTGATGGGTTCAAGGAGCTCTTACTGGATATGTTGGAGTGGAATCTGGGTCCATCATTCATGACGGAGTCGGTATAACCCACATGGGGCATCCTACTGCTCCTTACCCGTCTCTCGGCAGCGGCCCAAGCCATCTGATCGACTTAGGTGACTCGCTGGCACATGACTGACCTGTGGAGATAGAGGATGAGATCATCCCCAAGAAATTAGTTAGGTAGATAAGCCAGGTGGCGAACTCGTAATAAGTGGACAAGCTCTTAAATTTTGTTATGACCAAACAGATTTTTAGCCTTTCTCCCCTTTTTGTATAAAAAAAGTTAATGCATTCTGACCCTTTCCATCATTAAGGTTGTAAAGCTCGGGGTGCAGGTGAACAAACTCTGACCACGCTGGTGAGCAAAAACACCATAGCCGCTGGGGCGTAGGTTTCTTGCAGTCCGACTAATTTTACTCAGTGTTCATTTCTGCAACCCTTGCTTCTAGATCTTAACATGAGAGAGGGTCGGGCACAGAGAATGTTTGCCAGGTGGATATACTCTTAAATACGTTTTGACTCTTTCCGTAGTTAAGGCTTAAGAAGCTTAGGGTGCAGAAAAAAACTCTGATCACGCTGGTGAGCAAAAATGTCATAGCTGGTGGGGCGTAGGTTTCTTGTAGTCCGACCAGTTTTACTCAGTGTTTGTTTCCGCGACCTTCACTTCTAGGTCTTAACATGAGAAAGAGCCGGACATAGAGAATGTCTATCGGATAGATATGCTCTTATCAGCCCTCGAGGGAAGCCCGACCCCCTGCCGTTGCTGGGGTCAGGTGTCACTAAAGATCGAGGAGCTGATAGCAAAACTGATAAGAGAAAGTATGCGTAAATTAAGGGTAAAAGCGACATAGCTATTTGATGTTCTAGACATTGATGAAGACTTCGCCGTCGATGGTCTTGAGCTTGTAGGTGCCTGGTCGGAGCACCTCCACGACGACGTACGGTCCCTCCCACGGCGGAGAGAGCTTGTGGTAGTTCTTGTTGCTCTAGACGAGGCGGAGCACCAGGTCCCCGACGTTGAAGGCCCGACCCCATACTCGACGGCTGTGGTACCGGTGCAATGCTTGCTGGTACTTGGCCGAGCAGAGGAGGGTGACATCATGCACTTCATCTAGCCAGCCCATGGCATCCTCGAGGGATGCCTTAGCTCCCTATTCGTCGTACACCCTGACCCTCGACACTCCATAATCGAGGTCGGTCGGGAGGATAGCCTCAGAAAAATAGACCATGAAGAATGGTGTGTAGCCGGTGGCCCGGCTGAGGTCGTCCTCATGCTCCAGAGCATCGTGGGAAGCTCTACGACCCATCGTCTGCCAAACTTGTTCAACCAATTAAAGATCCTAGGCTTGAGGCCTTGTAGGGCCATGCCGTTTGCGTGCTCGACCTACCCGTTCATATGGGGGTGCGCCATAGCGGCCCAATTGATGCGAATGTGGTATTCATCACAGAATCAAAGGAACTTCTTTCTGGTGAACTGTGTGCCATTGTCCATGATGATGGAGTTAGGGACCCCAAAGTGATGGACGATGTCAAGGAAGAGCAGCATGGCTTGCTCGAACTTGATCGCGGATATCGATCAAGCCTCTATCAACTTTGTAAACTTATCTAAGATGACAAGCAAGTGTGTATAGCCCCCGAGTGCCCTCTTGAGAGGTCTGACCAGATCAAGCCCCCAGACCATGAATGGCCACGTGATGGGGATTGTTTGGAGCGCTTGGGCCGGCAATTGGGTCTGTCGAGCATAGTATTGACACCCTTCACAGGTGCGCACAATATGTTCAGTGTTGGCTACTATGGTCGGCCATTAGAAGCCTTGTTGGAACACATTTCTGACCAGGGTCCTAGGCGTAGCATGGTGCCCACAGACCCCACCATGGATATCACTCAGCAACTGCTTCCCTTGTTCGATGGGGATGCAATGCTGTAGGATCCTGGTGTGGCTTCGCCTATAGAGATTGCCCTCAATAAGGACAAAAGGACTTGACATGATGCACGAGCCACCGAGCCTCCATTTTGTCCATTGGTAGTGCCTCACGGAGGTGGTAGTCAAGGTAGGGCGTTGTCGATGTTTCGAGTTACCACCGACGAGTAAATTTCTAGTATTACGCGTTTGGCTCGGATGGTGTGCTTAGAAGGCACGAGGTTTATACTGGTTTGGGCAGAAAGTCCCTACGTCTAGTTTGTCGCTGCTTCTCATGTTACTAGCACTGAAAGTTTGTAGTAGGGGGTACAAACAGGCGAGAGAGGGAAAGGATCCCAAGTCTCTTGTGGAAGGAGTGAACAGGTGCTGAGAGCTCGATCGTTGTTCAGCCGTGTGTTCGTGTCATGTTCTTGTGTGTTTATCTCATGTTCTGAGATCATGTAGATCTGGATCGATCCATCCCCTTCATGAGCACCCTGCTTTCCCTTTTATAGGCCAAGGGAAAGCGCGGGTTACAGCGGAGGGAAAGGAGAAGAACGAGAGAGAGGAAGGCCTCCAAGATCGTCGGGTCCTTCTCCTTCATGTGGGTCCTGCTAACCCTGTAGATGTCAAGAGGGACGGCTCCACGTCATGTCCCTATCCATCACTAGCGCCATGCGCAGGCATCATCTGCCAGTCATGGCGCTCCATTCTATCCTTGCGTACGTCGTGTTGAACTGACGCGCATGTCTGCATTCGTATGAGGGTTAGGCAGAACAGGACCGGAACGCCCGATGCTGTTCTTGATGTGAATCCTCATGTATGGCCCATCATGGACATGGGTTACATTGAGTTGTGCTAGTCTCTTCCCTAGTGTTAGAGTTTTGACCCAGGCTCATACGCCTGGACCTAGAGTGGTTGGCGGCGGTATGGGACCCCGTCGGGCGAGACGGAGCCCGCACCCAAAGGGTCGAGTGAGGTAGAGCGCAAACCCAAGGATCAGGCGAGACGGAGCCCATGGCCTTGAGGTCAGATGAGACAGAGCCCACGGCCTTGGGGTTAGGCGAGGCCGAGCCCGTGGCCTCGGGGTCAGGCAAGGCAGAGCCTGTGGCCTCGGGGTAAGGCAAGGCAGAGCTCGCGGCCTTGAGGTCGGGCGAGATGGAGCCCGTGGCCTTAGGGTCAGGCATGGTTGAGTCGACCCCTAGAGGTCAGGTGAGGCGGAGCCCATGCACCTGGTGGTTGGTTGGAGCTGTAGTCATGCTCTTGACTGCTCGGATGAATCAATGTTGGTGGCCATTAGCTCCACCTCTTTGGGTACCCTAGTATTGGTCCCCGACATTAGCCCCTGAGCCTACCGAGGAGTAGCATACTCCTTCAGAGGCTTTTCTGAATGGTAGGACTCTGAGGGCATTGGCCTTCTTTTGTCGCCCATGGTGTGTCCTAGGGACGGTGATTCCCTTTCATCGTGATCGGACCCCTCGGGGATATAGCCGTGAGATTTGGTGGGTTGGAAAAGGTCTTTCTTGATTCTGACCCTACGAGGGTCTATCATTCTGTGACCACTTGTTTGGTCTCCTTGCGAGTCCAACTTTCCTCGAGCCCCCACCCGTAGCAGGGGTACGGTCGAGGATCGGCTCGTCTTTGCGATCGTCTTCCCTCAAGCGTTTTTCCTGATAAAAATGGAGGGGCTGAGCCATGCCATGATTTTCCTCTATGGACAAATCATGGTGTTCGGTGACCTGTTAATGGGCTAGTCCGAGTGGGGCCCTAGCATCCCATTTGTGGGGGTCCAGCTTAGGTCAGCTTGGTGACCGACTCTAGATTCTCAATGATCAATCCATATAGTTCTCGAGTCCGTTCAACCGGTCTTGAGGGCTCTCTGCCTTTCTTCGAGGAAAAACCATGGATCGTATCTGTCTGAGACTCAAACATGGACCAGGATGCCCGCGGCGCTCATGCGCTCGGGTGCTAGCCGCTAGCGGGCCCATCCCTTTCCACCCCTCACTCTAAAGATGCCCGAAGCGGTTGTTGAACCTGTCGGTGGGCCAACCTTCAAACTCCTAGGCCTAGATGGGCCGTAGGAGCATTTTCAAATCCATATCCCTCTTACCTATGTTGGGTCATGGCCCGTTTAGGGAGGCAAAATATCCAGCGCGTTTTCTGAGGCGACGACCATAGGTTGCGTGCGTATGCCCCGCAATGAGGCTTGGTGACCGGTCGTGGCAGGCGCGGAGATCTAGGCGGGCGGTGGGTTTCCTCACACCCGTTGCCCCTATAAAACTAAAGGGTTAGCCCTCCGTGTTTCATACGCATGCCTACATCCTTACCTCCATAGCCACGTCGCTGCCGCCAACGCTTAGGTTTCATGCCTCCGCATCTCCGCTGCCGTTGAGCTCGCATCCGTCTGCCCCCACCTCCAATGGATCCGTGGTGCCGTTTTGACATCACCTTCCAGCGCATGGAGGGCCTTATCCATCACGATCTTCTCTGCGCGTAGACCTCGGTCGAGGAGTGGTTGCTACTCGACAATGAGGATTCATCATTGCCGCCCGATGGCTACGTGGCGTCGTTTGCCCACTTCCACGAGTGTGGGCTCGTGACCCTGCCCACAAGTTCATCTAGGGCTGCTGCACTTCTACAAGATTGAGCTACAACATCTCAATCCCAACAGGATCTAGCACATGGCAGCATTCATTGCGCTGTGTAAAGGATTCCTAGGATCACCACCCACTTTGACTTGTGGAGGTATTTCTTCACCGTCAACCTCCAGAAGAAGAGGGGGAAGGGTGGCAGGTAGGAGCTATACATGCCGATGGGGTGTGCCGGCATCCAACTTCAGAACAATTGGGTCGTTGAGTACCTGTCCATGCAGCTCTCGACGTTCGACAAGGGGTGGCACTCATAGTGGTTCTACCTCAAGAATGATGTCGCCACCCTTTTGTTGGAGTTCACCAGGCGCCAGATCAAAGAGGCCCTAGAGCAGTGGAGGAAGTGGGGCATCCCGGAGAAGGACAAGAAGAAGATCCAAGACCACATCGCCACCATCGATATCCTAAAGGAGAACAACTTGAAAGGGTCGGGCATCATCAGGCTTACGACGCGAGGACAGTGGCGTCGTTGATGACATGCGTGCTCCTGCTATATGCGATGGCGCTCGAGGCATCATTCGATGGAACTACTCTCACCGAGGGGATGCTCCCCACCTTCGAGATCGCGCAATGCATCAAGGAGGCGATGGAGCCTTTGCGGGACAACACGGGTGCCGCCCTCAACTTCTTCTACCTGGTGCCGGGGCATCCTCCGATGCGGCTGGAGCCAGGCTACGTTGTCTTCATAAGTTTTCCCTTTCTCTTGCCTTCTCTTCAATTGATTTCCCAACCCCGTGAGACTAACTTTGAGAGGGGCGGGACTAGCCGAGGGACCTTGTCGATAGAATATCGTTGGCAGTCCTCCAAGGGGTATCCCACGAAGGTAGATTGATTGGTAGAGATGTGTGTAATTGAGAACAAGAAGGCAACAGAGACACATGAGTTAGACAGGTTCAGACTGTCAGTATGACGTAATACCCTACTTCTATGGTCTATTGGATTGTATTGGCTATCGTATGATATTGCATGAGTTTGGAGGGGGTCCCTGCCCGCCTTATATAGTCTGGGGGGTAGGGTTACAAGTTGATTAGATCTAGGAGATAACCGAAAAGTAATAACAGATTACAGGAATCATGGGATCATATGTATCCTAACAGATCTCATAGTATCTCCAGGATATCTTTTCGGTGTCTTGCGGGAGGCGCCGAGCAGCGTCGTGCCCTGCAAGGCTTCGTCTTGTGGGCTAGGCCGCCCCTAGGGGCGTAGCCCATGTGGTCTGCTGTGGGTATCCGGGGTCATGCCCCCCACAGCTAGTCCCTGAGTGCCTTGCCATCCGTTGTGCAACACCATCTTAAGCTTGTTCGAGCAGGTGTGAACAAAGCCGAGCAGTCAAACTCATGGTCCGACCACCGAGATGAGTTGCCGAGCAGTTGTGAGCCATCGCCGAGCAGCGTGAACTATCATCGAGCAGCTTAACCCAAGTACGACTTGCCATAAGGGTGTAAGGAGCTCAAGTTCAAAACCGAAAATTTCCTCGCATTTGACCAAGTGTGCCCACTTAGAGTCCGACCACAAGAAAGGGAGATAGTCTTCTTCAACTTCAGGAGGCGCAGAGTCTTCTAGAATAAAGCAAACACACTCATCGCAAGGTGAAGTGTGCCCACTTAGTCCCCAAGCCTGACAGTAGGTGACGTAGTCACGTGGCGCCAGGGTCCAAAGTAGAAGAAAAGTAGAAGACTAGCCGAGCAGGTAGCCAGTCCCCGAGCATAGCCCCAAAGTGAAAGAAACACATTCACCACAAGGTGAAGTGTGCCCACTTAGTCCCCGAGCCTGACAGTAGGTGACATGGTGCCAGGGTCAGAAACAGCAGTCAATAGAAGAAAGTCTTTAGTGCGGTGAGGAACCAAGTCGTATTGCTGACACAGTCCCCGAGCAACAAGTGGAAATATCGGAGAAGTCCAACCGTGGAGAAAAAGCCAGAGTAATGGTTGTACAGTAGCGGTTTCTCAGCCTTATCAGATGGCGGAGAAGGCGGCGAATATTCGGCGAGTAGTAACAAATCACAGCGATAAATGGGCAATATGGGCTGTAGTCACGCGAAAGCCCAGGTAACGGCCCAATAAACTACTTCGGATAATCCGGAGGGGCGCAAATCGCGGGAGCGGTTTACCAAAAACCCTCGAATACGAAAGGTGGGGGGAGTGCTTTATAACTGCGCCATCGCACCCCACGCTCCCACCTTTGCTACTTTGCCATTTCATCTTCCTCCTTAGCCTTCGCACTTCCCGATTCACATCCACACGTGCTTCCGCCGCCAATCCCTAACCAGATCTGAGAGATGGCGCCAAAGAAGGGAGCTGTGAAACCGAAGAAGGCGGCTGCCATAGCTAGCCGTGATGAGGAATGGCTGCCAATGAGGATGAGGGAGGCGGAGATCAACATGATGGTGGAGGCGGGCGTTCTCTCTAACTGAGTCACCATCGGATGGCGGCTAGCCAGCAGTGAGCCCTTTCCAATACCTCGTACTGATGAAGTAGTGGTGTTTGAGGATTATTTCTGGAGCAGATTGGGGTTTCCTGTTCATCCTTTCCTGAGGGATCTGTTGGAGTTCTAGGTGATTAGTCTGTGCAATCTCCACCCAAATACCATTTTGCACATCTCGATCTTTATCCACTTCTGCGAAGCATATCTGGGGGTTCTTCCACACTTCGACCTCTTCAGACACCTCTTCTGGTTGAACAAGAAGGGCGGCGGTGGCTCCAAGGTGGTTGGCGGCGTATATCTGCAACTCCAAGACGGGATGGCGAGTGAGTACATCACTGTACTGCTGAATACTTGTCTGAAGGGGTTGAATGCTAGGTGGTTCTACATAAAGCAGAGCCACCCTGCAATCTGCTGCAATGTCGACCACATCCCGGAGAGCCAGAAAAGCTGGTCGGAGAAGTCAAACAGTGCTGACATGGAGTAGGTGAGGGAGCTCCTCAACCTAATAAAGGGTGTGGAGATTAACGACAGACTGGTGGCGGTGAGCTTCATAGTACGCCACGTCTAGCCCTACAAGGAGAGGGCCCACCCAGGCTTTGACTTCAAGGGTGACAATGATGGCACCCGGGAGAGCACGGGAAGGCTATCGAAGGATGACGTGCTAGAGTGGGCCGTAGAGCTATTCGCTCCCAATGCCTCGTTCAACGTGTCAAGGCAGACGAGGGCCTTCAACTATACAAATCTACCTCCTCAGGTAACCATCCCCATTGTTTTATTCGTGATGCTTTTTATCCATGATTATTGTTGAGCAGTGAACTGATTCACTTATGCAAAGATCCATTCATAGGAAAGAGCGGTGTACTTCTTGGGCATGCCGAGGGGTGATTGGCCGTAGGCAGTAGACGCCCGGCTACCAGCTCGGCCTAAAGAAGATGCGGCCAGTGCCTCATCGAAGTCCGAAGGCGTAGACGCTGGTCAGACGGAGAGTACCCCCCGGTATCAGAGAAAGTCTAGGGGAAGAGGGCAATGATAGATGAGTCGGCCCAAAAGAAGAGGAAGACAGTAGGTGTTGTTCCCCGCAAACTAGGCAGCATCTTGCTTGGTGGTGACTAGACCACTCGGACTGAAGTGCGGCAATGCCTGAGTGGTCGGATGACGACGGGGCTCCGGTAGCTCCTTCTCTGAGCACAGAGGCGCCTCCGCACAACACACGAGTGGAGGAGCAATCAAAGATAGGGGAGGGAGTCCCCGAGCAACGGGTGAAGGGAGTCCCCAAGCAGCAGGCGAAGGGAGTCCCTGAGCAGTAGGTGAGGGGAGTCCCAGAGCGACAGGCGGAGGAGAGGCCAATGGTGGAGACTGTGAGACCACCCCAGGGCACGCAAGTCGACCCTAGGGCCGCACCTGGGGGCTCTAGAAGGCAGCGCCGGTTCAAAAAAGTGTATCGGCAGGCCGACACATAAGTATCCTTGACTTGGAGTTATTTTGCTATCGTATCCTTATCTTTTTGGCAACTAACAAGCTGATCTGATATAGTGCGAGGCATGCGGAGGATCTGACCCCAACCGTCCAGACTAACAAGCAAACAATGGTTTCGGGGCGAAGGCAATGCCAGCGGCTCCCATCCTAGAGTCCTCGGGTGCTCAGCAGCCGGCGGAGGAGTCAACCACCACTGTTGGTGGACTTGGTGGCGGTAAGAGGTTAGCATTGATGGTGGACGGGTCGGCGATGGTGCCCGGGGCAATGGCGGAAGCTGCCGTGTCTTCAGGAGCAGAGGCTGGAGTCGCTGACACTGCGCTAGAGTCCAGAGCGGGGAAACCTGCAGTGCCCGAGGAGCAGATGGCGCTCCCTGAGGCGTCAAAAGGCATGGTCAGACACGCTGTCCGGCCACCGAGCCCCCAGTGGTGCCTCCAGCTGTGGTAGAGGAGGACGAGGTGGAAGAGATCGAACGTGAGGAATCTCGACCCCAAGCTGTCCGAATCCTCCGTAAGCGCGGCGACGAGGTGGTGGTTGTTGAGGAGGACGACACCACCAGGGAGCTCAGGAGACTGGAGTCCACCCTTGCTAGAGTGATGAAGCAGATCAAGGTCAGTACTGCGTCTAGAATGCTCGTCTTTAATGTTGGAGATCGAAGTTCTTCATAGTCATTGTGTGTTTGTAGGGGATAACTCGGACTGACGAGCAACGACGCTAGCTGATCAAGAGGATGGAGCCCCTCTCCGAGGAGAATGAAAACTCATGGAGGCGATGAAGCTTATGGAGAAGAACATCCAGAGGGCCTAGCGTGAGTGAAACCTTGCTGAGTCCAACACGTAGAACCGAGAATACCAGAAGGGCGTCCTATCCGAGCAGCTGGTGACCACGTTCGAGTAGCTGCGGGGCAAGTCCGAGCAGCTAGCCACTGTCTTCGAATAGCTGACGAGTACTTCTGAGTAGCTGGAGCAAAAGACCGAGCAGCTCAGAAGCTTCTCCGAGCAGAAAGCAGGAATGGCGTATAGGTGAATGTGCTTTGTGTTGTTGAACAATCATATTGTTGCTGACGTCTATTATGCTTGTAGAGTAAGATTTGGAGCTCGGCCAGCTGTGCCAAACCGTCGGGCAACTCTGAGAGGAGAAGGCGAAGGAGTCAGAGCGCTTGGAGAAGCTGGCCGAGGAGCTAAAGGTGAGTACTTCGTGGTCAGAGTTACTGTTGGAGTGATTTCCTTGCTTGATGGAACCTTGTAATACCCACAGACTATCGTCGGAGGGTCAAGGCATAGTTCGATGTGCTGGAGCAGGAGGCTAGGACCCAGAGGAACAAGTTTGACATTGTAGTTGTCGGAGTCAAACTGGTGCTCGACTACGTCGACCTGGAGGTAGCTCCTCAGCCCCGATGGTAGGCCACCGCGTTCGAACACCATCATCAAAAGGTGCAAGGCGGCGTGGGAGAACTTCAAAAGCTTCAACCGCAACGCCATCATCACCGTTGTTACTCATGCCCTAGCAGTGGTCCAGTCCCATTACCCTACCATTGACCTTCAAGTGATAGGGGTCGGATTCGCCAGAGGAACGGGCGCGACGGAGCACCAGTAGCTGGAAGATGAGGTGGAAGACGCGGCGAAGAAGCTGGCCGGCGACACCGACCTATTCAGCGAGATGGACGGTGATGGCGAAGCCCGATGATCTGCTCGGAGAGATGCTATAACAACTGAATAGGGTAGTTGAAATGCGCAAGGGCGCAGACAATCATTTATATATATGTACAAATGTTGTAAAGTGACATGTGCATGTTTATGCAGTTTGTTGGTATTGCGGTGAAAAAATCATTGTAGTGTTAACCCTAACACAATTATACATAGTATAAGTGGCATCTGAGCAGTTAGTTCGTTACTAAACCCTTTGGCCTTGGCTAGCCCATAGTCCATAACGCCAAGCGTGGAGCCCATGCACGTGTAGGAGGAACAGGCGTGACCATGGAACCACAGCCGACCACCCATAATGCAGAGCGTGGAGCCTGTAGCACGTGTAGAGAGAGATCGGAGACTGGGCCTTCTCCATAGAGAACAGAGTGGAACGTGTGCTGCTCGGTGGTTGGCGAAATAACTTAGGGATATACATAGTATTAGTGGCGTCCGAGCACTTAGTTTTTTACTGGGCTCTTGGCCTTGGCTAGCCCATAGTCCATAACATCGAGCGTGGAGCCTGTGCATGTGTAGGAGGAATAGGCATGACCAAGGAATCATAGTCGACCACCCATAACGTAGAGCGCGGAGGCTGTAGCACGTGTAGGGAGAGATCGGAGACTGGGTCTTCTCCATAGAGAATAGAGCAAAACGTGTGCTGCTCGGCGATTGGTGAAACATTTTGGAGACATGGAGAAACGTGGCCGAGTGTTTATGGCGATCACATATTGGAGATATGGAGAAATGTGGCATAGCGTTTATGGAGATCCCGTATTGGAGTTCGTTAAGGAGTAGCTTAGAGCTCGACAACCGTAACTAGAGATTAAATCGTAATGGATAAATAATGGAGACAAATTATGGTGACCAAAACTTTATTTATCATGGAGTGGAGAGTACATATCTGGAGCATTTTAAGGATAGAAACGTATAAGGTGCTCGATGTGCCTTGAATTGGGAATATCAATTCTATCCAAGTCACATAGCCAGTAAGACCCTGGTCGAGTAACCTATTTGACGATGTAGGGCTCCTCCCAGGGGGAGGAGAGCTTGTGCATCCCTTTGGTTTTCTGTTTTCTGCGGAGAACAAGGTCGCCGATAGCAAAAGAACGACATTTGATGTTGTGGTTGTAGTATCTCCACAAGCCTTCTAGATATTTGGCTATGTGGACATAGGTGATCAGGCATTCCTCCTTGACCCTATCGACATCCTCTATCCGAACAGTTACGGCTTGCTCTTCATTATAATGTTCCACCCTAGGTGCTTGGAAGGCAATGTCCGCTGGAAGTATGGCCTCAGAGCCGTAGACCAAGAAATATGGAGACACACCGGTGCTGCGACTGGCTTGAGTGCACAGTCCCCAGACCATAGCTAGTAGTTCTTTGAGCCATCTACCCGAATGCTTTTCTTCTTTCTGATATAGCCTCTTTTTAAGGGCATCAAGGATCATGTCGTTCGCCTGTTCGACCTGGTCATTGGCTCTAGGATGGGCAACGGAGACGTATTTGATGAAGATGCACTGATCTTCATAGAAGTCCCAGAAATGATGACCAGTGAATGTGGTTCCGAGGTTGGTGATAATGCTGTTCGGGAGACCGAATCTGTGGATGATATCTTCAAAAAGCTCGATTGCCTTCTTAGCAGTAACCGAAACAAGTGGTTTGTATTTGATCCACTTGGAGAACTTGTCAATGGCGATGTACATGTACCGGAAACCACCTAGCGCTAGTTTGAAAGGCCCGATCATTCCCAGTCCCCAGCATGCGAAAGGCCATGAAGTTGGGATGGTCTACAGCTCCTGTGCCGGCACGTGTATTTGCTTGGCGAAAAATTGGCATCCTTCACAATGTCGAATGAGGTCTTCAGCATCGGCGATGGCCGTGGGCCAGTAAAAACTAGCTCAGAAGGCTTTGCCGACCAGGTTTCTCGAGGCCGCGTGGTTGTCGTAGGAACCAGAGTGAATTTCAAGAAGTAGCTTCACTCCCTCTTCTTGGGTGATGCATTTCTGCAGTATCCCTTCCTTGGCACTTTTCCTCATTAGGTTTCCGTCCACCAGCACATAATGCTTGCTTTGACGGATTAGGCATTCGGTTTCAGTCTTGTCGGTGGGTACGTCGGCGCTGATGAGATACTTGATGAATTGCTCCCTCCAATTGGCGACTGGTGAGGGTACTGTGAGTACCAACTGCTTGGCAGGGGGGATTTCTTAAACTTCCTTCTCTTCCTTGATGGACGGCGTAAATAGGTCTTGAACGAAAACCCCAGGTGGAATCACAGCGCAAGAAGAGCCTATCTAGGATAGGTGATCGGCGAGCTGATTTTGATCTCGTACCATGTGCTGGTACTCAATACCGTAGAACTTCCCTTTGAGCTTCCTAATTTTGGCATAGTATGCGTCCATCTTCTCACTGGAATTGGACCAGTCTTTGTTGAGCTAATTGATGACCAGTGCAGAATCTCCATATACCATGAGGCATTTGCCGAGCTCGACGGCTATATGGAGTCCGTGGAGACATGCTTCATATTCGGCGGTGTTATTGGAGACTTGAAAATGAATTCGGAGAACATATCGGAGCTTGTCCTTGGTCGGAGTAATGAATAAGACTCCAACACCAGCACCGTTGATGTTGAGGGCACCGTCGAAATACATCACCCAGTGCTCGGGGCAAGCAGCGGGGATGGGCTCTTAGATCTCTGTCCACTCAGCGACGAAGTCAGCGAGCGCCTATGACTTGAAAGTAGGCCTGCTTCTGAATTCAATGGAGTAAGTGTGGAGCTCAACAGCCCACTTGATGATACAGCCGTTGGCCTCTTTGTTGCAGAGAATGTCCGCCAGAGGGAACTCGGTGACCACAGTGATCTTGTAGTACTCAAAGTAATGGCGAAGCTTGTGCGACGTGATCAGAATGGCGTATAGCAGCTTTTGGACCTAAAGATAACGAGTTTTGGGCTCATTAAGGACCTCACTAATGAAGTAGACCGGATGTTGCACCTTGTAGGCGTGCTTGGCCTCCTCGCGTTCGATGACAATAGCTATGCTAACAACGCGAGAAGTGACGGCGATGTAGATCACTAGAGTTTTGTCTAGCCGAGGCGCCGTCATGATCAAAGGCTTTGTTAGGAACAACTTGAGCTGCTCGAAAGCTATGTCTGCCTCCTTTGACCAGGAGAAGCATTTGGAGGCTTTGATGAGCTTGAAGAAAGGTAGTCCCTTTTCACCGAGGCATTATATAAAGCGACTGAGTGTAGCCATACCTATGAGCTTTTGTATATTCTTGATGCATGTTGTCCATTTCATGTTGGTGATGGCAGAGACCTTGTCGGGGTTGGGTTCGATGCCACGAGCGCTGACGATGTAGCCCAGGAGTATGTCGGATGGAACTCCAAAAATACACTTTGAAGGGTTCAGCTTCCATCGTACCTTTTTAGGTTGGCGAACGTTTCCTCGAGGTCAGCGATAAGGTTGTCGGCGGTCTTGGACTTGATGACCACATCATCGATGTAACCTTCGATGTTACGGCCAATCTATTGATTGAGGCACATCTGGATGCCTCTTTGGTAGGTCGCCCCAGCGTTCTTGAGTCCGAAGGACATTGTAGTATAGTAGTACGCCCCAAAAGGAGTGATGAACGATGTCTTGATCTGGTCGTCTTCCTTGAGGGATATCTGGTGATAGCCGGAGTAACAATCGAGGAAGGAGAGCAGTTCGCAGCCGGCGGTGGAGTCTACAACCTCATCTATTCGAGGCAGACCGAAGGGGTCTTTAGGGCAGTGTTTGTTAAGATCAGTGTAATAAACACACATTCTCCATTCTTTATTCTTTTTTGAATAAGAATAGGGTTTGCTAACCACTCAGGATGATACACTTCTTTTATGAATCCGGTAGCTAGGAGCCATTTAATTTCTACCCTAATAGCCTCCTTCTTGTCTGGCATGAATCATCAGAGTTTCTGCTTGATCGGTTTGGTGGTCGGTGAGACATTCAAGGAGTGCTCGATCTTCTCCCGTGGTACCCCCAGCATGTCTGCAGGTTTCTAAGCAAATACGTTGGCGTTGACACATCGGAAGGAGATGAGCACGCTTTCCTACTTGGGGTCGAGGTGAGCCCCAATCTTCATGGTCTTGGAGGGGTCGTCGAGGACAAGGCTGAGCTCCTTGGTTTCCTTAGACTTGGTAGAGGCACGAGGAGGCTCCAGCGATGGGATCTCTAGGTCATCGACGGGCACCGTCTTGGCGTCGGTGACCACGCTAGCCATCTAGATGGAGAGGTCGGTGGCTTTGGCGAGGGTGAGACTTTTTGTCTCATAGGCGTAGGTGATGGAGAGGTTGGCCCACAGGGTCAGGACTCCTGTAGGTGAAGGCATCTTCAGCACCAAGTAGGCGTAGTGTGGTATGGCCATGAACTTGGCCAGAGCTGGCCAACCAAGTATGGCGTGGTAGGCGGTATTGAAGTCAGCAACGTAGAAGTTGATGTGCTCGATGCGGTAGTTGTTGGCCATGCCGAACTGTACTGGAAGGGTGATCTCCCCAAGCGGTTTGGATGCCCTGCCAGGTACCACACCCCAGAAGGAGGAGTCGGAGGGTGTGAGGTCTCCCATCCTGAGGCCCGGCTCCTTTAGGGCTCTAGCGAAGAGGAGGTTCAGAGCACTCCCACCATCGACAAGCACTTTTCTGAAAAGTACTTTCTGGATGGTTGCGTCGAGGACGAGGGGAAAATGCCCTATGTAAGGGATATCTGCCCACTGATCGGCCCTACTGAAGGTGATGGGGACCTCGGACTAGGGGCGATAGCTGGGGTTGGTGGCGGTGTCCTCTGCGTTAACGGCGAGCACCTGTCGGGCGGTGAGCTTCCGTTCTCTTCTGCTCTCGGCGGCAGCGAGACCCCCGACGATGGTGGTGACTGTCACAGAACCGACCAATTTATAAGAGCACAAGTACAAAAACAATCGCCGAAATGATCAAATTCTCAAACTTGAGCCCATATAAACCCAGTAGTCAACTGAAATCTCGAAGGATTTCAAACCAACTTGCATACAACCAAGATCACAGTAATTCAACATAACATATCGTACGTTACAACATTTCGCAGACGTTCACAAATAGATTACATCATCACAGAGTCATCGTTATTACAAAACAAGTCTTGTAAAACATGCAGAAGCAAATAGTTTAACTCACACACTCGAGTTCAAATACACATACTGGTTTGCTGATCACGACCCGCAAAAGCATTCAGATAAGAGAACAGAGATCATGCCCATGATCTAGTCTTCATCACCCGCCGGGTGGAGACAATACTTATAGAATCCCGGATATAGAAGGTCATCTGCAACAAGAGGGAATAAACCCTGAGTACGGGAATGTACTCAGCTAGACTTACCCGCTAGAAACCAAAATAAATGACACCAAGGATTATGCATAGCTTAATGTAGTGGATCTGGCTGACACTTTCTTTTTGCAGAAAAGCATAAGTAATAATGATCAAATCTTAGCCTAGACTAGCAGTGACTTTTTAGCCATTAACCTGTCAACTATATTAGCACCTGTACCAAGCAATCATATTATTAGGGTGCAAACATTAATAACCATATCAGGTATTCATTGTGGCAACCTTATCATCATCATCCATTTAACCATATCGTTAAATTAATTGAATCTACGTTGCACGCTCACCAAGCTCTCACTATCCGGAGAGATGGCGATTCAATCGATTCCTATCCAAATGGAGGGGTATTCCTAAACACAAACCCCGCTTCTCCCGTCGAGTCGCAAACAAGTCACCTTTAGTACGATTCAGAGTCATGAGTCCGATCAGATTGACATTCTCGAGAGAACCACTCGCCAAGGTTGTTCAGGACTCTAACCCGCCTTGGACTTATGCCAATGGCTCTCCGCACATCCTTACTACCTCCGAATGCCGCCATCGCTCGCGTCCCGGCCGAGTCGAGCTACTAGGCTTCATGGTCGAACGACTTATCCGCCAGCTAAGTGTTAGGCTGCGTTCAACATGACATGAGGACGTCTGACAGATCGGGTCCTTAAACGACTCGACGGAGTCACTATGTTCAACCTACACAAGACCCCGCCCGGTCTTAATTCATTATTCACATGGTTCTTTTCCACGATAGCAAATATAGCCAACCGTGATCCACCTCATCCTAAAGCTCGCAGGTGACAGGAAATCACCTGACTTCTACCGCACTAAGCATGGCTAAGCATTTAACCCGTTCCTAAACTTAAATAGGATTCCAGTGCGATATCTGGACAAGGAAGGATGTATAATCCAGAAATTGGTTCCAACCAATTCCTATACTTAATGCATCATCAACAATAAAAGGTACTCAAAGTATTTGTAAAAACATGGGAGGCTTAATATGCTCCGGGGCTTGCCTTTCAGGAACGAGGAAGGCTGGTGGTCAGGGCACTCGGGCAAATCCTCCGCGGCAACTGCTTCGTCGACTTCCTACACCTCGGGTTCCTCCTCCTGGTTGGCTCCCTCAAACTCCAGCAATGTCACTCCCTCCGGCACACCTATTGCATGAATGCGCAAGATAAATATCATGGATGCACATGAACGAATGTCAGGGATGCTCGGGGAATGCACATGTTCGCTGTAGTTTGCATATTCCAACTTAAGCCCTATTCAAATCACTTTACTTACCAAGTTTATACAACCTAATGTATAATTGTTCATCTTCAGTTAATGACCTAGCACCTGCACCTAAGCATATTCTCATGTTAGGCTAACCCCTAAATAATCAACGAGAACCTTCCAACAACATACACTCAAGCATTTGTATTTCAGCAAAATGAATACTATGTAGCGGTGCAGTAAACTAGGTATAACTAGAGATTTATTATTCCAAATGACATGAAACAAGACAATCTGGAAAGCTTATGAAATTGTCTACAATTCATTTTTAGACCTCAAAGCATGATTCGACACTTTGCCAAGTTGAATTTATAAATCAACAGAACCCTGTCCTCACAAGGCAGAGAGTAAACAAAACTGGAACCTAACTTTAAACAGCTGTAGTTTCTAAACTACAGGGCCAAATGCCCTCAGATTTTGACAGGAGCTAGATACATAAGTTATCTACAACTTTTGTATTCATCACAATCACATAAAACCAAATTATCATGGGGAACCTTCCAAAGTCCCCAGATCTGTCCGGAGGGACATGATGCAATCAAATAATTGTTAACTTATGATATAAACGCTTAATTGGACAAAACCAACTTTACTGACATATCACACATATCACAAGAACACCATAAAGTAGGGTGTCCATCACCAAAACATTTCTTTTAATACCTTTCTTAATTTATTTAATTAATTAGGGGAAATAGTAAACATATATGAAAACTGCCCCATTAATTCTACAAAAATTACAGTAGACACTACATGCTCTAAGTAGACTACCATAAAAATTTCACACCATTTGAGTAAGTACAACAACCTACACAAAAATGGTAAGGCAGAATGGCTTAAAATGGCATAATTAGGAAACCTTAGTAAAAAGTGTCAAGCAACAGATTTCATATTTTTCCTTGCATTCTTAAGGTACTAGGACACTCTCCAA
Source organism: Miscanthus lutarioriparius (assembly GCA_904845875.1). Classification (NCBI taxonomy): domain Eukaryota; kingdom Viridiplantae; phylum Streptophyta; class Magnoliopsida; order Poales; family Poaceae; genus Miscanthus; species Miscanthus lutarioriparius. Next base: position 35,901,521 of record CAJGYO010000006.1, on the reverse strand, counting down.
CAAATTTCATGGTCATTGGATTCATAGATAATTTACAAAAATTCACCCAAGTATCTACCAGTGATAAAAGGAAAATCTATAACTCAAAAACTACACATGCAATGACTCTCAAATTATAACCAGAGCTTCTACTATACAAGACTAGCTTACCCACAAAATTTCACAATTTTTGGATCACAGAAACTCAAGATATGATTTAAACAACTTTGCATGCATGCAAAAACACATTTCAAGTTCCTATTTAATTCACCCAAAATTTCTACATAATGTGCTGAAGACATATTTTTCTTAAATACTAGACCTCACAGTGAGTCTAACAAAATTTGAATGACTGTATTTGGATCTACACAAATGGAGTTACCAAATTTACAAAACAGCAGTCAACACTGAATTTTTGAACTATCTTTCTGGATCTGACTCATTGACAACCGGGACCCACTGGTCAGGGGACCCCGCCTGTCAGCGAAACAGAAACAGGGGAACGACGCGGGATGGTGCGGAAGCGGCGCTAGCTCGCCGGCGGCGTGGACTCCAGCGGCAGGAAGGGTACCTCCGCATTCGCCAAGACTTCCCGCACCGATTGAACCCCTAAACCTAGACGCTAGGGAACCCTAGGCATGCCGGCCACGGAGAGGTCCAACTCCGGCGAGCCTCGGACGGCGGCAGAACGACCAAACGGCCATACCAAAAGTCGAGCGGCTGTGCGGAGATGACGACGAGATAGAGGAGCTCAAGGCCGAGCTATGGGCGAGATAGAGCGAGGTGAGACACGACGGCGAGCGCGTGAGAGCTCGTCGGAACCAACGGCGGCAATGGCGCTCCGACGCGGGGAAGAAGAAATGTGGCCTCACCCTTGACTCACTGGCACAATGGCGAGGTGGACAAGCAAACAGAGGCTATGGTGGAGCTTTGGGTGGTTCGAATCGAGTGGAGACACGACGACGATGAGGCGCGAGCTCGGCGTGGCCGCGGTGGCGATGGCGTCGCCCTCAGCCCGCCTCGGCTTGCACGGTGAATCAGAGGGAAAGGGAAATGGAGGTGGGGTGAGCTGGTGGCGTCGTGGCGTACTTGAGGCACGCCCTAGCCTGACTGGTGGGGCCAGCATCGGCGTACGGCCTCCACGACGCGTCCACGCGGCAGCGACGGCCTGAGGTGGGTCGGCCACTCGGCCCGACGGAGACAGCCATCAGACTCGCGATCACCCGACTGACGGCGAGATTTGGCGTCGATCAAACTCCTAACCCTTAGCTCAGTAGCGCAAACTTCCTAAACAAAAGTTTAAGCCCTATGTACCAGCTACAAAACTCCTTTAGAGACCAAAGTCTAATTCGCAAAGTATAGAGAGAAAATTTATGCCAAAGTTGAGTTCATGAAACTGAAAACTCAGTTTCATACTTAGAAAAATTCTAAGTGTTGAATCCAACCCCAAAACTGGCTTGTGGGACCCTTTTGAGCATGTTGTGCACATTTTCATGAGTTGGTCACAAAATAACTTTTGTTCCACATATAATTCTCTACAACTTTTCTTTAGGTTGCTCAGACATGCAAACATCCTAAGCTACACTTTTTAAACAGTCAAACACAGGAGCTCTTGGGGTCCAAATTGGTCAACCATGACTTGGAAACCTAATTAGGCAAAATGATCAACATGAACATTGTTCCTAATGACATTCTAAGTATGACTAAGGTTCTTAGAATGATATTTAGCCACACCATACCTTGGTCACACAAGAATCAAGCAAGGTATGTACTGAAACAATGAAAAACACATGAAATGTTACAATTGTTTCATAGTCATGTTTCACATGTTTCATGATCTTGTTGCATAGTACTAACTAACCATGTTTCACTAAAGTGTGTTGTATATGTTGCACTTGAGTGTTGCACCCTATTCATTTCATAAACAAACATACATGATATATGACCATATGTTACAATGTTTCAAGAGCATGTTTCATGCAATATGAACTCATAAATGGATGAATGATGCTCATGTTTATGAAATGCAAGTGCAATTGTGGAAGCCAAACACCTGGGGTGTTACAGCCCTCCCCCCTTATAAAAATCTCGTCCCGAGATTTGAAAAGCGTACCATTGTTGATAGAATTCCTTATAACCATCCCTCAAATAATCTTCCCTTTCCCACGTTGCATCGCGTTCACTACCCTGATTACTCCACATGACTTTGTAGAACTTGACCACCCGACTCCGAGTCACTCGCTCACGAGTGTCAATCACTCGAACCGGCTTTTCTTCAAAGGTCAAATCAGATTTTAACTCGATATCCCCCAATGGAACTCTCTCTTCAGGGACGCGAAGACATTTCTTCAATTGGGATACATGAAAGACATTGAAGATAGCACTCATCTCAGGAGGTAATTGAATCTTATACGCCACTTTACCACTTTGTCCAATAATTTCAAACGGACCAACATATCTCGGCGCAAGCTTTCGCTTCACACCGAAGCGTTGGACACTTTTCATAGGTGAGACCTTTAGATAAACGAAGTCTCCAACTTTGAACTCAATAGGTTTTCTACGTCGATCAGCATAACTTTTCTGCCTAGCTTGAGCTGCGGCCATGTGAGTTTGGATAGTACGGACTTGTTCTTCGGCTTCTTGAACAAAATCAATTCCATAATATCTCCTTTCACCGGCTTCTACCCAGTTCAACGGAGTTCTACACTTCCGATCATACAAAGCTTCAAACGGTGCCATCTTTATAATCTCTTGATAACTGTTATTGTACGAGAAATCAGCTAGGGGTAACCATTTTTCCCATGAGCCCTTAGCGGAGATGACACATGCTCTCAACATATCTTCTAAGATTTGATTTACTCGTTCAGTTTGCCCATTGGTTTGCGGATGATAAGCAGAACTTCTTACTAGCTTAGTTCCTAATAATCCGTGTAAGTGCTCCCAAAAGCGAGCAGTGAACTATGGTCCTCTATCCGAGACAATAGTACGAGGGATCCCATGAAGTCGGACTATCTGGTTAAAGTACAACTCCGCAAAGTCGGTGGGACGAAAGTCTATACGGACAGGAATGAAGTGTGCTGATTTGGTCAGACGGTCTACAATCACCCAAATAGAGTTAAAGTTCCTCTGAGTAGTAGGGAGTCCAACAATAAAATCCATACTTATCTTCTCCCATTTCCAACCTGGAATCGAGAGTGGCTGAAGTAATCCAGCTTTCATGTGCACAGCCTTGACTCGACAACAAGTGTCACACCTAGCCACATAAGCGGCGATCTCTTTCTTCGTTTTGGTCCACCAAAATCGAGGCTTCAAATCATGATACATTTTGCTACTACCAGGATGAATAGATAATTTAGAGGAATGAGCTTCGGATATGATTTGATTTCTAAGCTCTCTATCCTTCGGAACTACCAACCTATCCTTGAACCATAACACGCCTTCCTCATCAACTAGAAAATGTTTTGTTTCTTGCTCTTTCATCTTGCGCTTGATGTGAAACACACCTGCATCCGTCTTCTGTAGCTCGATAATTCGACTCTGTAGAGTACAACTGACAGTGATGTTGTGAAGGACTGCAGGATGAAGGAGCTTCGACAAATGGACATCACTTTCAATCAAAGAGTGGCAATGAGACTTCCTACTTAAGGCATCTGCTATGACATTTGCCTTGCTAGGGTGATAGTGCACTTGGAGGTTATAATCCTTGATCAACTCGAGCCATCTTCTCTGATGCATATTCAACTTAGGTTGAGTGAAGATGTACTTGAGACTTTTATGATCAGTGTAGATGTTGCACACATTGCCAAGTAAATAATGTCTCCAGGCCTTCAAGGCATGAACAACTGCAGCGAGTTCTAAGTCATGCGTTGGATAATTCACTTCATGCTTCCGAAGTTGGCGAGAGGTATAAGCAATGACTCTACCCTCTTGCATAAGAACACCTCCTAACCCAATACCTGATGCATCACAGAACACATCAAAAGGTTTCTCGATATCCGGTTGTGCCAAAACCGGAGCCGATGTTAGAAGAGTTCACAGGGTATGGAAAGCCGCATCACACTCAGGAGTCTAGACAAACTTCATGTCTTTTTGCAGCAATCGAGTCATAGGCTTGGCTATTTTAGAGAAATCCGGGATGAAGCGACGATAATAGCCAGCCAACCCCAGAAAACTCCGAACCTCGTGCACCGAGATGGGAGCTTTCTAGTTCAATACTTCTTGCACCTTGGTGGGATCAACCATAATTCCACCATCGGACAACACGTGTCCGAGAAAAGGTACCTCGCGAAGCCAAAATTCACATTTGCTGAACTTTGCATACAGCTGGTGTTCTCGCAATCTAGTGAGAACCACCCGCAAATGTTCAACGTGATCTTCTTCATTCTCAGAATAGACTAGGATATCATCTATAAACACCACCACAAATTTGTCCAACTCGGGCATAAACACTGAATTCATCAGATACATAAAATGTGCGGGGGCATTAGTCAATCCAAAAGACATAACAAGATACTCATACAGATCGTATCTTGTAGAGAATGCGATTTTTGGAACATCCTCGGGCCGAATCTTGATTTGATGATACCCAGATCTCAAATCAATCTTGGAAAAGACTTTTGCTTTGGATAACTAATCAAATAAGATATCTATGCGTGGCAGAGGGTACTTATTCTTGATTGTAACTACATTTAAGGGTCTATAATCTACACACATGCGTAGGGATTGATCCTTCTTCTTCACAAAGATAGCTGGGCACCCCCACGGAGATGAACTAGGACGGATAAGGCCTTTCTTTAGAAGTTCATTCAACTGGGTCTTAAGTTCAGCTAGTTCATTGGGAGGCATTCTATATGGCCTTCTAGAGATAGGAGCGGTGCCAGGAAGCAACTCTATCTTGAACTCCACTTCCCGATCCGGGGGTAATCCAGGCAAATCATCGAGAAAAACATCCGAAAAGTCACACACTACAGGGATATCTGCAATAGCCTTTGCTTGCACCGCATTAGCCGCACAAGAAAGATTGATGTCCCTGGGTAGTTGCACTAGAAAACCTTCCTGATTACTAGGATCTCTGAGCATGACTTCTCTAGTCGATGTATCAATAAGCACCCCGTGCCTGCTCATCCAATTCATTCCCAATATCACATCGATACCCAGCCCCGGTAAAACTACCAGATCAACCTGATAACTTCGCCCCTCTATCTCAAATTGTACGTCCCCAACTACCAGCTTGGTTGGGATAACACCACTGGCAGCCCTAATACAATAACCATCACCCTCAACAATATATGTTTTCTGCATAAACTTGGATGCAAATGCTGGACTAATAAAGGAATGCGAAGCACTTGAATCAAATAGTACAACTGCGGGGTGTTGATCGATCAGAAACTTACCAGCAGTCACTACCTCTCCTGAAGGAATCTTAGTAATATTAGTGTGGTTCACCTGCCCCTGACGACCACCTTGGTAGTTATTCTTCTTAGGGTAGGGGCATTCCCTTGCCCAGTGGCCTATCTTGTTGCAGTTCCAGCATGGCATGTTGCTTGGAGGAGCCCTGGAACTGCCCTGACTGGTAGTGCCCTTGGGAAGAGCAACTGTAAATGCCTTACGAAACCTAGTCTTAGCGGGATTCTTCTTCTGCGGTGGGCGAAACTTAGCGGCTGACGCTGGAGGACGGAATGGAGCCCTCTGTGTGATGGGAGCCTTGGATTGTGAGGCACCCGCCTCATAGGCTCTCTTATGACTTTTTGAAGCAGCATACACAGCATTGTTGTTCTCTTGCGATAAAGCATCACTCACAAACTCATTAAAATGAGCACACTTGCAATTTCCCATGGTCTTCATAAGTTTGGGGCTAAGTCCCCGCTTGAAACTTACGATCTTTTTGGCATCAGTGTCAACAAACTCAGTAGCATACCTTGCAAGATTATTGAAAGCCTGCAGGTATTCATTCAAGCTCTTGTTCCCCTGAGTCAGCTTCATGAACTCTGTATGCTTGATCGCCATAAGACCAGGAGGAATATAATTTCCCTTGAAAGCAGACTTGAACTGATCCCAGGTGATTTGGGCATTAGCGGGCATAGTGGACTGATGATGACTCCACCAAATGCCAGCTGACCCATGCAGTTGGTGAGATGCGTACTCAGTCTTCAGCACCTCAGTCAAGCGGAGCAGACAGAACTTCTGCTCGAGAGTATTCAACCACTCATCAGCTTGTAGAGGCTCCTTAGCCTCCTTGAAGATCGGGGGTTTTGTGTCAAGGAAATCCTTGAAATCACTGTATTGATTTGGTTCCGGTCCTTGGCGTGGACCACGACCATCCCGATTCGCAATCGTACGGAGGGCCTCAGCCATAGTGCGCTGTCCTTCCGCAAGCATTGCTATCAATTCCGTTGGTGTGGGTGGTGGTGGCGGTGGAAGATCATCGTCATCATCACCCGCACCGGCGGAACGAGTACGAGGCATCTGCACAATGCGCAACCAGTAATCATTGATGATGTCAGCACATTGGAGAGGAACAATGTAATTGTGCCAAACTAAATTTACTGATGAGAATAAAAACTTCATACAATAACAGAGGCAATAATTCATTCTCCAATCACCACATCATCAAGTAGATTACTAGCGCCATACGCAGTGCATTCCAACATGACAAGTTTTAAACCTAACCATTATGATACGCATCCCGAAGGGAGAGAATTAAAGTACATTACATGCCGAGTTCGAATTAAAAGAGTACATCCCACATCAGTCATCGTACTTAAGTCCATTACATAAATGACTGCAAAAGCTTAAACTAGTGAGACTTGCTATGAACTACGCGTCGAAGTGATCGCTGTCCACATCGGAGACACCTTGGACTTCTTCTAGGTCTTCCTCTTCTTCTTCTTCCAGCTCAGCTGCATTGTCAACCATCTGCACGTCCTCTTCTTCCTCATCGGCCTCAATCACTTGAGGTCCACCCACATTTGGATACCTTGGTATGGGGTGAGGAATAGGAAACAGACGGTTGTGCAGTTGATGGTGCTCAACCTGAAGCTCTTCAAGCTGTCCTTGCAGTGCTTGCTCCCTTTGAAAGGCGTTGTGGTTGGCCAAAATCCAACCCCGACGTCTTTCTTCTACTAACTCTAAAGCTGCATCCTGGTGACGTGTCACACGATCCAACTCTTGTGCAGCCTCATCTCTCTCAATAGTGAGGTTCATCAGCTGGTCATGAAGCTCGTCTCTCTCGCGTGCGGTTTGACCCCACTGTTGCAGACGATAATTTGCAATCCCACGAATCTCATCAACTTCTCGCTGAGCTCTCCCACATGCATTCGCCTTACGACAATACTTGCGGGCACGCAACCTGAACTTGTGCTGAGCTTCCATTGCCTTGCCGGCTTCATCAAGCACACTGGAAAGGGTGTTTTGCCTGACTCAACAAAACTTTAGGACTGCCATCATAGCACTCATTCCAGTGTTGTCACTCTACACCAGTTCACCACGGCCTCGAACCAAGGCCTGACCAATGTCCTGAGTCCACTCAGCCTCAGTAGGAGACACTCGGGGAATGGATGAAGCAGGTCCACCCACTAAATCATCCCCGAAGCTCTGTGCTATATCCATCAGCACATCAAGGGCGGTAACCTAAGCGGCTTCCCATGGGCTTTGCCCATCAGTCTCAATGCTCCACCCATGCCACAATGGTCTTGTGGGGTTTTGCGGCACGATGAAGGTCACGACGTACCATGGTACATCTCCCAATGGTACCGCCTGCCTCCACATGTAGCTGGGTGCCTCCGGGTACCCAACTGAACTGAGCACCCTCCAGAGCAAAGTGGGAGTACCGAACTGGTCCAGAAAGGTGCTGCTACCAGTAGGAAACACGGGCGCGGCCATCTGTATCAAAAGGGGATGCAATTCACGTGAGAGGATTATTTTGCTGAGAGATTGCACTTTGCACTTGGGATAAGCAATTATAAGGGAGGGTAATGCAATATGAATGACATGAGTGAATATGATGCATGCACGATCCGTACGTCCTCACAAACCTATTAAAATTTAAGCTTTAGCGGAATATACGGTGGCATACATACGTTCTCTCAATTAGCATTAACTAGTCGATCTACACGGTGCGTTGTTAGCGTACCTGCAGAAACTTCATTGCAGCCCAACCCAACAAGATATTATGCTAATTACACAAGCAATAACTAAGATACTCTCCATATATACATCCCCCGATATATATACTTCGAGATCCAAACTACCCGACAAATGTACCCACAATTAAGTACCTTCATATATACATGTATGCAACATGTAAATACTCTAGTAACCACAACTAGCTCTCCCCTAGACCGACGGTTGGACGGTCACGCTCTCACAACTCACTCTTACCTTAGCGTAGAGACAAATGATCCATACATTACCATTCAAACGAATGGCATCCATGCAATATCACCCCGCATGGACGACGAAATAGAAACAATCAATTTCCCCAAGTTAGTAATTATATATAAGCCACCTAGAAGTCCTTAAGTGGGCTATAAAGGATGTGATCACCAGTATATCATAAAATTTTTGATTTTTGAATACTTATATATAACTATAAGTTGGAAAACCGTTTTTACCACAAAAGCTTTTGTTTTAAATAGCCGTAATACATGTTTAATGTTGAATCTAGCTCTGATGCCAGCTGTCACAGAACCGACCAATTTATAAGAGCACAAGTACAAAAACAATCGCCGAAACGATCAAATTCTCGAACTTGAGCCCATATAAACCCGGTAATTCAACATAACATATCGTACGTTACAACATTTCGCAGACGTTCGCAAATAGATTACATCATCACAGAGTCATCGTTATTACAAAACAAGTCTTGTAAAACATGCGGAAGCAAATAGTTTAACTCACACACTCGAGTTCAAATACACATACTAGTTTGCTGATCACGACCCGCAAAAGCATTCAGATAAGAGAACAGAGATCATGCCCATGATCTAGTCTTCATCACCCGTCGGGTGGAGACAATACTTACAGAATCCCGGATATAGAAGGTCATCTGCAACAAGAGGGAATAAACCCTGAGTACGGGAATGTACTCAGCTAGACTTACCCGCTAGAAACCAAAATAAATGACACCAAGGATTATGCATAGCTTAATGTAGTGGATCTGGCTGACACTTTCTTTTTGCAGAAAAGCATAAGTAATAATGATCAAATCTTAGCCTGGACTAGCAGTGACTTTTTAGCCATTAACCTGTCAACTATATTAGCACCTGTACTAAACAATCATATTATTAGGGTGCAAACATTAATAACCATATCAGGTATTCATTGTGGCAACCTTATCATCATCACCCATTTAACCATATCGTTAAATTAATTGAATCTACATTGCCGCTGCTCAGTCAAGTTCTCACTATCCGGGAGAGACGGCGATTCGAATCGATTCCTATCCAGCTGGAGGGGTATTCCTAAACACAAACCCTGCTTCTCCCATCGGAGTCACAAACAAGTCACCTTTGGTATGATTCAGGAGTCACGAGTCCGATCAGATCGACATTCTCAGAGAACCACTCTGCCAAGGTTGTTCAGGACTCTAACCCGCCTTGGACTTATGCCAATGGCTCTCCGCACATCCTTACTACCTCCAGAATGTCGCCACTGCTCGCGTCCCCGGCCTGAGTCGAGCTACTAGGCTTCGCGGTCGGAATGACTTTTCCGGCCAGCTAAGTGTTAGGCTGCATTCAACATGACATGAGGACGTACAGCGTATCGGTCCTTAAACGACTCAGACGGAGTCACTATGTTCAACCTACACAAGACCCCGCCCGGTCTTAATTCATTATTCACATGGTTCTTTTCCACGATAGCAAATATAGCCAACCGTGATCCACCTCATCCTAAAGCTCGTAGGTGACAGGAAATCACCTGACTTCTACCGCACTAAGCATGGCTAAGCATTTAACCCGTTCCTAAACTTAAATAGGATTCCAATGCGATATCTGGACAAGGAAGGATGTATAATGCAGCAATTGGTTCCAACCAATTCCTATACTTAATGCATCATCAACAATAAAAGGTACTCAAAGTATTTGTAAAAACATGGGAGGCTTAATATGCTCCGGGGCTTGCCTTTCAGGAACGAGGAAGGCTGGTGGTCAGGGCACTCGGGCAAATCCTCCGCGGCGACTGCTTCGTCGACTTCCTGCACCTCGGGTTCCTCCTCCTGGTTGGCTCCCTCGAACTCCAGCAACGTCACTCCCTCCGGCACACCTATTGCATGAATGCGCAAGATAAATATCATGGATGCACATGAACGAATGTCAGGGATGCTCGGGGAATGCACATGTTCGCTGTAGTTTGCATATTCCAACTTAAGCCATATTCAAATCACTTTACTTACCAAGTTTATACAACCTAATGTATAATTGCTCATCTTCAGTTAATGACCTAGCACCTGCACCTAAGCATATTCTCATGTTAGGCTAACCCCCTAAATAATCAACGAGAACCTTGCAACAACATACACTCAAGCATTTGTATTTCAGCAAAATGAATACTATGTAGCGGTGCAGTAAACTAGCCATAACTAGAGATTTATTATTCCAAATGACATGAAACAAGACAATATGGAAAGCTTATGAAATTTTCTACAATTCATTTTTAGACCTCAAAGCATGATTCGACACTTTACCAAGTTGAATTTATAAATCAACAGAACCCTGTCCTCACAAGGCAGAGAGTAAGCAAAACTGGAACCTAACTTTAAACAGCTGTAGTTTCTAAACTACAGGGCCAAATGCCCTCAAATTTTGACAGGAGCTAGATACATAAGTTATCTACAACATTTATATTCATCACAATCACATAAAACCAAATTATCATGGGGAACCTTCCAAAGTCCCCAGATCTGTCCGGAGGGACATGATGCAATCAAATAATTGTTAACTTATGATATAAACGCTTAATTGGACAAAACCAACTTTACTGACATATCACACATATTACAAGAACACCAGAAAGTAGGGTGTCCATCACCAAAACATTTCTTTTAATACCTTTCTTAATTTATTTAATTAATTAGGGGAAATAGTAAACATATATGAAAACTGCCCCATTAATTCTACAAAAATTACAATAGACACTACATGCTCTAAGTAGACTACCATAAAAATTTCACACCATTTGAGTAAGTATAACAACCTACACAAAAATGGTAAGGCAGAATGGCTTAAAATGGCATAATTAGGAAACCTTAGTGAAAGGTGTCAAGCAACAGATTTCATATTTTTCCTTGCATCCTTAAGGTACTAGGACAGTCTCCAACAAATTTCATGGTCATTGGATTCATAGATAATTTACAAAAATTCACCCAAGTATCTACCAGTGATACAAGGAAAATCTATAACTCAAAAACTACACATGCAATGACTCTCAAATTTTAACCAGAGCTTCTACTATACAAGACTATCTTACCCACAAAATTTCACAATTTTTGGATCACAGAAACTCAAGATATGATTTAAACAAGTTTGCATGCATGCAAAAACACATTTCAAGTTCCTATTTAATTCACCCAAAATTTCTACATAATGTGCTCAATACATATTTTTCTTAAACACTAAACCTCACAGTGAGTCTAACAAAATTTGAATGACAGTATTTGGATCTACACAAATGGAGTTACCAAATTTACAAAACAGCAGTCAACACTGAATTTTTGAACTATCTTTCTGGATCTGACTCACTGACAACCGGGACCCACTGGTCAGGGGACCCCGCCTGTCAGCGAAACAGAAACAGGGGAATGACGCGGGACGATGCGAAAGCGGCGCTAGCTCACCGGCGGTGTGGACTCCGGTGACGGGAAGGGTACCTCCGCGTTCGCCAAGACTTCCCGCACCGATTGAACCCCTAAACCTAGACGCTAGGGAACCCTAGGCATGCCGGCCACGGAGAGGTCCAACTCCGGCGAGCCTCGGACGGCGGCAGAACGACCAAACAGCCATACCAAAAGTCGAGCGGCTGCGTGGAGATGACGACGAGATAGAGGAGCTCAAGGCCGAGCTATGGGCGAGATAGAGCGAGGTGAGACACGACGGCGAGCGCATGAGAGCTCGTCGGAACCAACGGCGGCAATGGCGCTCCGACGCGGGGAAGAAGAAATGTGGCCTCACCCTTGACTCACTGGCACAACGGCGAGGTGGACGAGCAAACAGAGGCTATGGTGGAGCTTTGGGTGGTTCGAATCGAGTGGAGACGCGACGACGACGAGGCGTGAGCTCCGCGTGGCCGCGGTGGCGATGGCGTCGCCCTCAGCCCGCCTCGGCTTGCGCGGTGAAGAAGAGGGAAAGGGAAATGGAGGTGGGGTGAGCTGGTGGCGTCGTGGCGTACTTGAGGCACGCCCTAGCCTGACTGGTGGGGCCAGCACCGGCATACGGCCTCCACGACGCGTCCACGCGGCAGCGACGGCCTGAGGTCGGTCGGCCACTCGGCCCGACGGAGACAACCATCAGACTCGCGATCACCCGACTGACGGCGAGATTTGGCGTCGATCAAACTCCTAACCCTTAGCTCAGTAGCGCAAACTTCCTAAACAAAAGTTTAAGCCCTATGTACCAGCTACAAAACTCCTTTAGAGACCAAAGTCTAATTCGCAAAGTATAGAGAGAAAATTTATGCCAAAGTTGAGTTCATGAAACTGAAAACTCAGTTTCATACTTAGAAAAATTCTAAGTGTTGAATCCAACCCCAAAACTGGCTTGTGGGACCCTTTTGAGCATGTTGTGCACATTTTCATGAGTTGGTCACAAAATAACTTTTGTTCCACATATAATTCTCTACAACTTTTCTTTAGGTTGCTCAGACATGCAAACATCCTAAGCTACACTTTTTAAACAGTCAAACACAGGAGCTCTTGGGGTCCAAATTGGTCAACCATGACTTGGAAACCTAATTAGGCAAAATGATCAACATGAACATTGTTCCTAATGACATTCTAAGTATGACTAAGGTTCTTAGAATGATATTTAGCCACACCATACCTTGGTCACACAAGAATCAAGCAAGGTATGTACTGAAACAATGAAAAACACATGAAATGTTACAATTGTTTCATAGTCATATTTCACATGTTTCATGATCTTGTTGCATAGTACTAACTAACCATGTTTCACTAAAGTGTGTTGTATATGTTGCACTTGAGTGTTGCACCCTATTCATTTCATAAACAAACATACATGATACATGACCATATGTTACAATGTTTCAAGAGCATGTTTCATGTAATATGAACTCATAAATGGATGAATGATGCTCATGTTTATGAAATGCAAGTGCAATTGTGGAAGCCAAACACCTGGGGTGTTACAGTGACCACCTTGTCGTGATCCTGGAATACATTGTTGTTGCCCCCAGGTGGTCGGCGACCACCGGTGCCGTTGTTGTTGTCGTCGTCGTCCAGCTTTTTAGCCTAGAATTCCTTGGCCAAGCCGAGGCAGTCCTTCATCTTATACTTGGCATTTTTGTGGAGGGGGCACGGGCCCTCGAGGATCTTCTTGTACTGCTCGTCATAGTTGCACTTGGCTAGAGGTTCTTCGACGACGGCGATGATGTGGTCTGGTCGGCGGCGGTGATATTGACTAGACTTGGATCCTTCTAGCCGATCACGGCCACTGTCCCGATAGTGACTGCGGTCATTGTAGCATCGGTCGTTGTGGCGCCCATCGTCAGGGTGATCCTTGCTGCGGTGAGTTGGGCGATGAGTGTAACACCCCGGGTGTTATAAATACTAAAAGTGCCATGTCATCATATGCATTGCAAAGCATTTGGTCATATTGAAAACTTTGTTATGCATTCACTAAAACAAGTTTACATTTATGTTATAAGTGTTGCTTTGTATTGTTTGAATCAAGTTCGAAATCTTTGTATTGATTTGAAATTCCAAAAACCCTAAGTTCAGCATTTAAATTTCTACCCTGAAACCCCATTTAAAAATCGAAGCACATTTTGGGATTGAGCCTTAAAGCAAAAATCTAGAGCTTGTTGAGTTGTACAAAGTTTGTTTTTGGAGTTTTCAAAGTTGTTTAGAAAAATTTGGAGTAATTTGAAAAGGCGTAATTCTTTAAATGTCCCCTTTTTGAATTCAAATTTTGCATTTCAAAATGTAGACCGAATTAGGGGGTGGTTATAAAAGCAAAGTTGTAGAACTTTTGATTTTGAACAACTTTTATTTTTGGAGATTTTTGAGTTGTTACACAAATTTGGGAGTAATTTGGAATTTTAAATGAATGGCAATTCTGTAATTACTATGAACAGTGTTCACCGCCTAAGCTACATGGCCGGCGACCTTCTTCGGCATTCCAGTCGCGCCTGTGGCCGCCCTTGGCTTCGCGCTGGCGCAGTGAAGGCTTCCACGTGGCTTCCTTGATCTTCTGAGCCGCTCTATAAGGCCAAGACGCCGTCGCCGTCGTTCTTTTCTTCTTCTCTGTTTTTCCCGTCACCACCGCTCAACTCCGGTGAGTCCGTGTTGTCGCCATAGTGCCTCTCCAGCCTCAGCAAAGCTTTCCACAGCTCCGCTTGCTCCTTGCGCACTCAGCTGAACCATCCTTGACGCTTGCCTCCCCCAAGAAACCGCTGTCCATGCCTTTCTTCCTCGCGGCCGGCAACCTTACCGTCGCGAGCGCGTTGCTGTGGCCAGCGCGCTACGGTCTGTCTCTGACCTTGAAAAGCTTTGCTTTAGCTTCGTCTCGATGCCGTGGTTCTTAACATCTTGTTGATTGCTCATTTTGACCACCGCAGTCGCCGGAACTCCGCCACCGACGATGTTTTGCTCCGCCGTGTTTGCTCAGCTCGTCGAACCACCTTGATGTTGCTCCTTCGGCTCGGCCTTTGACTCCAACGTGTTCGGGGTGAGCTTCTTGTGCTTCCTGTGCCATTTATTTAATTGCTATCAGTCTCCTGTCACCGGCATAGCACAGCCGCGCCGTCATGGCCGCCATGGCCGGTGTCATGCTCGGTCCTGGCCGTGGTTGGTCTCGTTTGTGCCACCAATCGACGCGTAGGGATGTAGGGGTCATTTTGGTACCTTGGCCGTCGCCGTTGAACTCGCCGTCGGCGAGTTTTCGCCGGTCAGCGCACGTGTCGCCGTGGTCAAAGCGCGAGGTTAGGGATGACAAGTGGGATCCGGGTGTCAGTGACTGTGTAGTTTAAAATGGAATTTTTCTATTTTCAGAAATGGATGAATAGTAATAGTTTTTGTTATTTTTGTGTAGATTTATTTAGAGTCCCAAAAATTATGAAAATGTTTGTATGACCTCTCTGTGATGTATATTATTTAAAAAAATATGAAATGTTGTTCTCAGTACTTTTTGAATGTGATAAAAATTGCTCAATTAATTAATAAATGAGTTCCCATGATTTTTCTAGGCTTATTTATGTATCCAAAAACTATGAAAATTGTTTTGCCACTTAGTTATCATGTGATGAACATTTACAAAAATTTTGGGCTCAATTGGAACAAGTTGATTTATTTCATAATTCTTAATTAAATAATTAATTCATAAAAGCAAATAGTAACCTTTAATGATTTAGGTTTTGATTGGATTTTTGATTGAGTGATGTCCTTGGGTCATTAGTTGGTAATGATCCTTGGCAATTGAATTAGGTGTTACAAAAAAGGTTTCGTTGGTTTGACTTGTAACTGTACCGCGAAGGAAAGTTGTATTCAAAGTTATTAGTTTTGCATCCATCATCGAGCATCATATTTTGTATCTCGCATCATGTTAAATATGGCATTGTTACTACGTGTAGTGAACGAAGGTGAGCACGTGGTAGTTAATCAAGTAGTTGAGGAGGTTGATCCGTCTGTGGAGGTTGGTGTTGATATCGGTGGAACGACTCTGGACCCAGATTTTTCCATCAACGAAGGCAAGCCTCGGATGCATTTAACCCTACCTTGTGTTTTACCAATTGATTTCGCTTTTGCTTTTCTATACTACATTAAGTGATTAGGAGTTAAGTGAAAACCTAATTGGTGCATTACCAACCTTGTTCTTCCATATCTACCCTGTTATTAGTTTTAATTCGTATATGCCTAGTTTTGCTTACCTATGCTTAGAACGATGAAAGTCGGGTGATTACCTGTCATCTGCAAGTGTTAAATGGTACTTTGGTTACTTATGTTATCATGTGATATGAGCATGTGAAGTAATAAATCTAGACCGGGCGGACTCGGTGTGTGTGAGCCACAAGACAAGGAGGTCTTGTCAGCGGGTTCTTTCCGCCTGTGTCGGTTAAGGTCCGTACCATTGTTGAACCGTGTTGAACTGTGTGCGGTGAGACTTTGTAGTACTAACCACATACTCCGGTAAGCCTTAACTTGGTTATTCTATTACGAGAATGGCTACTCGCGCAATGGGAGTGGAGAGATGGCGGGAATAGCGTGTACCCACGTGGCAATGGGCTGGATTGGTGGAGTACTGTATTCTCGGGTGGCGCAGACCCATTCTTGTTTAGAGGATCCGAGGGTAGGTTGGTATATGTAGGTCGGGGACCTGCATATGTCATGTGGTCTGGAATTCCCAGCTGGGTTTTTAATCGGTTCGAATCATCGTTGCTCCTCGGTTATGGAGACTCACTTCTTTGTTCATCATCGTAGATAAATAACTGGAACTTGAGGATGGTTTGTGAAGGTGTTGGTTATGAAGTTTCATGATCTCAATACGGATCGTGTCAGCTTTGTCTATGATCTTATGAAGTTTTAAATGTTGATATAAGAATTTTGTTAAAAAGCTTTTACGCAAAAGAACTTTGATTATTGCTAAAGCCATACCTTGAATCCCCTGAGTCTACATTCCTGTGTTCTATTAATTCTTATTTCGGTTAAGTCTTGTTGAGTACTTTTGTACTCAGGGTTCGTTGACCCTTGTTGCAGGTGAGGTTCATGAGCAGATCTGTTTTGGATCATGTTGCATGACTGTTGTTCCATGTGATGACGATAAGTAAATGTGTGGCTCTTGGGTAGGGTAGCTTATTTGCGTGTTCTGTAATATGTTATAATGCCACTCAACTACTTTGGTTTGTATTATTTATCGAACTTAGTTGTATGGTTTAAAACAAATGGTTTGTAAACTATGTTATTGTAAGACTTCCACTGATTTACTCTGGTGTAGATATTTGAATAAATGTTGTAATACTGCAATGACTCTATAATGTGATCCTGCTCGGAAATCATGGATGATGATTCGGGGTTTTCCGAGGACACCCGACAGTCTTCTAAAGTTACCGGGAACATATGCATAGTTATCAAAGGTCGTCGGACAGTGATAGGTGCATGTGGGCCCTATAATTTAGGAGGTTCTACCACAATGAGTGCCCGCATCCTCGTTGAAGCGCACTTTAGCTTCTTCAGTGTCAGCGTACTGGTTGGCGGTCGTAATCATCTCGCCAATCCCCATTGGCGGCTTGCGGTTGAACTTGGAGCGGAGGTCACGGTGATGGAGTCCTCAGACGAAGGCAGTGATGACCTCAGCTTCCATGAGGTTAGGAATAGAGTTCCTCATCTTGGAAAATGTCTGATATAGCTACGAAGGAGCTCGGACGGCTTCTAGTAGATGCGGTTTAGATCATGCTTAGTGCCTAGCCGAGTGCACGTAGCCATGTAGTTGTCGGTGAAAACCTTCTTCATCTCTTCCCGGGATCCGATGGAGTCTAGGGCAAGGCTTGTGAACTAGTTCATGGCGGTTGGCATGAACATGACGGGAAGATCGTTTGCCATGACACTGGTATCTCCTCCGGCGGCGCCCACAGCAGTGGCGTAAGCCTGTAGCCACTGTGTGGGATTCATCCTTCCCTCGTAGGGTTCGACCCCAGTGATTTTGAAACCATGGGGCCACTGGAGTGTTCGGAGTGCCCTCGTGAATGTTGGGGGCCCTTCGGGGTTGTCGGCGTTGTGATCTGTAGCGTTGCTAGCATCGAGCGGCTCGAGAGCTGAGTCCGGGTTACCAAACTCTTGCTCATACTCCCGACGGTGGCGCACTTCTTCTTCATGATGGCTGAAATAGCGTTCGTTGATACGACGTCGCGCGTCTCAGAGATTGTTGAGGTGCACCCGGATGTCTTGGTCGACCTCCTGGTTGTGTTGGTGTGGGTGTTTGATGCGGTTGCCCCTAGCTCCCCCCTGGAGGGGTTGTCTGTCATCGCAGTGCTGGTCAGTGAAATGACTTGGGCGGTGATCAGATCTTGGCGCAGTTGATCGGCGACTTAAGCTTGTGGAGTACGAAGGCTTCTGATCCTGGCGGATCTCATTGACCTGGCAGTGCGCCGCTTTAAGCATGGTGGCGACCTTGGCGACCTCTGGTGTCTACGGGAGCCGAGCGAGCTCGTTGGCGGCCACGACCATGTTGGCGCTTGGGGTCTTGTAGACATCGTGGCCATCAACATGGAGAAATTCATCATCGAGGTTGCGGTGGAGTTGGTGTGGCCTTCCTTGCGAGTCGAGCTGATCCTCGACCATCGCAAGGGCAGCCTCGTTTGCTTGGCGCTACGCACGGTTGACGTTCCTATTGACGCAGGCAGTGTGTTCCTCCTCGGTTTCCCTATTCTATGAGGGGCTGTCGACGCTGACATTGACGATTCCGCCTCCACGAAAGGGCAGGAAAGGAGGTTGCATGGTGGTGGTTTCGGCGATGGTCTCCATAGAGCCCTAGGACTCAGAGTCCATATTTTCCTCTAGGATAGTTTGGAGGGATGTTTCAGGTCGTCGGCCGACATGTAGCATGTTGAGAGTCGGTGGAGGCTACGGCGATCTAATCGGCGGGAGGTTGGACATCTCCAACCTGGTCGGCGAACTTACCCCTTAGGGCATCTTGGTAGGTGGTGGTGATGTTGGTGAGCCCAAAGGGTGGGGCCGTAGCCCCTAGAGTTTTCCGAGCTGCCTCTGATAGATCTAGATCGAAGGGTGTCAGCTCTGGACCAGAGTGGTCAGAGCCGATTCGGCGATGGAGAGGCAATCGGCGAGCTTCTGGCCAACCTGGTCAATGGACGCAATTAGATTGTCATTGTTGATCTGCCTCCTCGGGTAGCGGGGATGCAGGCAGCGAGTTGTTGATGAAGGCGACCTCAGAGGTGGTTCCGAGATTGGATCTGCAGTCACAGGTGTTGGGGTGATCGGCGCAGCATTGATCTACACCGGCTCGATGAGCTCTTTGACTCTATCAGCGTTGATGATCCACGAGATCGATCCGACCATGAAGATCAAGCTAGGCCGTGGGAGAGACGAAGAGCTCGCAGAACATAGCACGTAGGCCCCTACCTGGCTCACCAACTGTCGATAGAATATCATCGGTAGTCCTTCGAGGGGTATCCCACGAAGGTAGATTAATCGACAGAGATGCATATAATCGAGAACAAGAAGGCAACAGAGACACATGAGTTAGACAGGTTCAGGCTGTCAGTATGACGTAATACCCTACTCCTATGGTCTATTGGATTGTATTGGCTATCATATGATATTGCGTGAGTTTGGAGGGGGTCCCTGCCTGCCTTATATAGTCTGGAGGGCAGGGTTACAAGTCGGTTAGATCTAGGAGATAACCGGAAAGTAATAACAGATTATAGAAATCATGGAATCATACATATCCTAACAGATCTCATAGTATCTGCAGGATATCTTCCCGGTGTCTTGCAGGAGGCGCCGAGCAATGATGTGCCCCGCAAGGCTTCGTCTTGTGGGTCGGGCCACCACTAGGGGTGCAGCCCATGTGGTCTGCCATGGGGGGTCGTGCCCCCCACAGACCTCATCCTCATGGATCACCCGGCGCCGCTGCTAAGGGATTCGATCGTGAGGGTGGCGAATCGCACCGAGGGCGAGCGGCTGAGGAAGGCGAAGGAGGACAAGAAGAGGAAGAAGTAGCGGAAGCTGTTGGCATGGGAATGAGGGGGGACACTGACGATGATGATGATGATGATGATGATGATGATGGTGACAACGATGAGGTGATGGAGGAAGAAGAAATAGTAGCCGACGATATCGAGTGGGACAACCGAGAGAACGAGGATGCGCTGATAGGCGTTAGTTCGTCCTTGTAAGTGTTGGGACCCTTCCCATTCCATGGAGGGGAAGGCACATCTAGGGAGCCGGCGGAGGCAGGCTATTCCGATGCCCCCCTCCCATGAACCAATGGAGGTGGGACGTACCGTCGGCCTGCCCCAGCATCCAACAGAGGCGGGTGGCTCTACCGTAGCGCCCGAGGTGCCAGCGGAGGTGGGAAGCTCTGTCGTCATGCCCCAAGAACCAAGGGGAGCAGGGCGTTCTGCCAATGTGCCCCTAGAGCTACCAGGGGCGAGCCCTCTACCTAGGAGCAGGGGGTGGGCTTGAAACGGCCTCGTTCTGATGAGACAGAGCAAGGGTCGGGGGGTTTGTCCCGCAAATGCATCTGTCGCCCGACGGCATTGAGGTGTGTTATCAATTCCATTGTTTTTCCTATTTTAGTCGGATTTCATCGTGACTTATGTTTTTTGTCCCTTGCAGCATCGGTAGGCATCGGAATCCTATGGCGCTGGCGTTGAAGAAGAGCATTGATCTCCAATCGGGGCAGCGGCCATCGACTGGTGTCGCGCCCATTTCAGGCTGGAGCGGCGCCAGTGTGACCGCGTCGCCGGCCGGTCGGGCACCGTCCATAGTGGCGCATGGGCCCTCGGCGGGACAGGCAGACATGGGAGTTCAAGGGGCGCCTTCGAAGGTCGCAGAGCAGCCGGTGACGGTCGTGATACCACTGCCGATAGCGGGGTGGATGGGGCTACCGATCGCGCTCGTGGCACCGACCGTGGCAGGCGTGACACGGCCAGTCATGACCCCACCGATGTAGGTGGAGGTGGCAGCGGCCGTGATAGATGGGTCATAGCTGGTCGCAACCGCAGCGTCGCCTGAGGCATTGGCGTGACCTGTGCCATCGGCGGCCCAAACAATGGTGCCTGGCACAAGTCGGACAGAGGGGGACGTGGCTGAGGGGTCGCCAGGAGTCATGGTGCTAGGAGAGAGGTTCGCGTCCACACTGCTGACCCCTTTTGTCACCGGAGGGGGGCGTCCCGGTGGGTACATCACAGCAAGAGGGGTTGGCGGTGCTTAGGGCCAGCGGGGAGTCATCCCTGACCCTGACATCAGTGGGTAGTGGCTCGCCCACGTAGGGCGAGCCCCTACTCCAATGGATGGATTCAGCATCGACGCTTTTTACCCTTGACGCCACCGCAGAGAGCATGGAGCGAGAGAGCCTTGACGTAGGGATCACGTCCGTGCTCGAAGCCCTGGACCACACCACGGGCGCATTGCGTGACATTGTTGTTCCCTCCGGCCGAGTATTGTTTGGTCCTGCTTCTTGCCCTTTCCTTCCTCTATATACTTTTTATATCCTGACCATTGTCTCCCTGCAGTCCCTTATAGTTCGCAGTCGGGGGAAATATCGGGTCCTTCATCAATAGAAGGAAGCTTGGGACCGCCTCATCGAGGAGGCATTGCTACGTGGGGAGGTGATAGCTCTGCTCCTTGCCACCCAACAGAGGGTCATCGAGCTGACTCCCCTCGCTAAGGAGGTGGTCAATCTTCAGTCGTGGGTGGCCGAGGCTCATCGGGATGCTGACGAGACTAAGAAGGCGTTCGAGGCCCTATCGGTGAGGTCGCGGAAGGATGATGAAGAAGACGCCAGGGTTAGGAAGGAGCAGGATGAGTTGCTCTAGAAGGACGCCAAAACCCACTAGAGGATCCTTGACCTTCTGAGTGAGGTTGAGAAAGAAAGGGATCTAAAGCTAGGGGCCGAGGAGAAGCTCGTGGCCCTAGAGAAAAGGGTGAGCTTGGATGCCATGGAGATCGCTCAGCTACGCAAGGAGCAGGATGAGCTGATCCAAACTGTGGAGAGGCTCTGCTCGACTAGGCTTTTCGAGAACATGACCAAGCCTGCCAAGAGCACGACAACGCGCGACTCCCTCTAGGCCAATCTCGAAAGAGAGACGACCCAGAAGCTGGAGGCCGAGAGCATTTCTGCCGGGCTGGCTGTGGATCTCGCCGAGGTGAGGAGAAATTTTTAAGCGGAGAGCGATGAGCTTGGTATCCTGAGCACCGCCCTTGGAGTGGTCTACGATGACCTTGAGGTGGTGCGGTCGGAGGGGACCAGCTCGCTCATGGCTCATGTCGTCGAGATCATGGCTCGGGTGCACTAGCTCAAGAGGAATGCCCTTCGCACTGGGGTCAATTAGTCCATCATGATTGCTCATTCTCATTATGGGGATAGCATCGATCTAGAGGCGATGAGCCACGGCTATGCGCCAGGTTATGAAGTCCACGAGCTGGAGGAGATGGAAACAAAGGTGGCTCCCCTTTCGCAGGACCTAGCGGACAGGATAGAAGGCATAGTTCTCCCCCAGAGGGGCTAGTTAGTTAAATAGGTCGGGCGGTCATTTTTGTAATAAGCGGACAAGTTCCGACCGTTGTGTTTTAAACAAGCTTGTTATTTTGTTTGAACAACTTTGTTCTTTCTCCCTTTTTATGTGTAAAAAGGAGTTAATGCGTTCCGACCCTTCCTGTTGTTAAGACCGTAGAGCTCGAGGTGTGGGCAGAAAACTCTGGTCACGCTGGTAAGCAAGAGTGTTGTAGCCGCTGGGGCGTAGGTTTCTTGTAGTTCGACCAGTTTTTCTCGGTGTTTGTTTCCGCAAAACCTTACCTCTAGTTTTTTAACATGAGAAAGGGTCAGGCACGGCGATTGTTTCAAAATGAGTATATATATACCCTTATCAGCCCCCGAGTGAGACCCCACCCCTTAACGTTGCTGGGGTCAGGTTTCACTAAAGATTTGAGCAGACGATAGCGAAACTAGTAGGAGAAAGCGTTTCTTGCTTTAAAAACATTATTCTTAGTTTTCGTACGTATCGCCTCCCCAGGATCTGAGCCATCGTCCTATGACTGCGCATTCGGTCTCCTTACGAGTCCAACTTTCCTTGAGGCCCCGCGCGTAGCGAGGGTCTGGTCGAGGGTCGGCTCGTCTTTGTAATCGTGACCCCGTCCATGGTTTCCGCAATCGAAGGGGTTGAGCTAACGTCACTTGCCTCAATGGCTCAAGTGATGCGCTCGCTGAGCTCGCTAATGGGCATGTCCGAGTGGAATCCGGGTCCATCGTTCACAACGGGGTCGGCATAGCCCTCATGTGGCATTCCACTGCTCCTTAACCCGCCTCCCGACATATGCCTAAGTCGTTTCGAAGATTGACTCAGGTGGCACGCTGGCCTCCCCTCGATGGAGATTCTATGGGCTTGGCTTGAGGTTAGGATCAAATGAGAAGGTCAAGATGACCCTATCTACTTCATAGTGGGTCAGGCAAAGCCAGCTGGGGCTCATCTGTGTTTTCTCCCCTGGCTCTGTTCGACGCGAGGTAGCCTCAAGACCTTCGTGGACCGGCCTTCGAACCTCGGTCGATCAGATTCCCAAGTCAGGGTCGGGCGGCTCGAGCCCCCGAGCCCCATTAGGCTCGGTAGGGGCCGACCGAGTTTTATGCATCACCCCGTCAGTGGTTTCTGCAACCGGAGGGGTTAAGATAATGACACTTGCCTCGATAACTTGAGTGTTGTGCTCGGCGAGCTCACTAATGGGCATGCCCGAGTGGAATCTGGGTCCATCGTTCATGACGGGGTCAGCATAGACCTCATGTGGCATTCCACTGCTCCTTAACCCGCCTCCCGGCAGATACCCAAGTCGTTCCTGAGACCGACTCAGGTGGCCCATTGGCCTCCCCTCGATGGAGATTCTGTGGGCATGGCTCGAGGTTAGGATCGAACAAGAAGGTTAAGATGACCGTGTCCGCTTCTGAGCAGGTCGGACGAAGGCCGCTGGGGCTCATCTGTGTTTTCTCCCCTAGCTCTGTTTGACGCGAGGCGGCCTCGAGCCCTTCTTAGGCCGGCCTTCGAACCTCGGTCGGTCGCCGCTCATACCGAATGAGACGACTACTGCTTCGTGACATGATGCGAAGCGTTGTGATGCAATAATTGCAAATGCGATGCTTGGATGTATGAGAATGGATAATGAATGCTCATGCACTAGGAAAGTAAAGTGGGGGTTGGTAAAGTTACCTCGATGGCTCGAGTGATGGGTTCGGGGAGCTCTTACCGGATATGTTCGAGTGGAATCCGGGTCCATCGTTCATGACGGGGTCGGCATAACCCGCATGGGGCATCCTACTGCTCCTTACCCATCTCTCGGTAGGGCCCGAGCCATCCAATCGACTTGGGTGACCTGCTGGCCTCTCCTCGATGGAGATTCTGGTGGTGGGCCCCTCCAAACCCTTCCTGGGAAGGCGGAGGCTAAAGCTCGGGGTGCAGGGGACAAACTTTGATCATGCTAATGAGTAAAAACACCATAGCTGCTGGGGTGTAGGTTTCTTATAGTCCGACCAATTTTACTCAGCGTTTGTTTCCGCGACCCTCACTTCTAGGTTTTAACATAAGAAGGGATCGGGCATAGAGAATGTCCACCGAATAAACATACTTTTACCAGCTCCCGAGTGAGGCCCGACCCCTTACCGTTGCTGGGGTCGTGCGTCACTTAAAGATCGAGGGGTCGATAACCTAACTAATAAGAGAAAATATGTGTAAATTAAGGGTGACATATCTCTTGGCAGCGGCCCAAGCCGTCAGATCGACTTGGGTGACCAGCTGGCACAGGACTTACTTTGATGGCTCGAGTAACAGGTTTGGGGAGCTCTTATCGGATACATTTGAGTGGAATCCGGGTCCGTCCTTCGAGATAGAGTCGGCATAACCCGCATGGGGCATTCTACTGCTCCTTACCCATCTCTCAGCAGTGGCTTGAGCCGTCCGATCAACTTGGGTGACCCACTAGCATAGGACTTTACTGCGGAGATAGAGGATGAGATCATCCCCCTAAGAAATTAGTTAGGCAGATAAGCTGGGCGGCGAACTTGTAACGAGTGAACAAGCTCTTAGATTTCGTTATGGCCAAACATGTTTTTTTAGCCCTTCTCCCCTTTTGTATAAAAAGGTTAGTGCGTTCCGACCCTTTCCGTCATTAAGGCTGTAAAGCTTAGGGTGCGGGTGAGCAAACTCTGATCATGCTGGTGAGCAAAAATGCATAGCCGCTGGGGCGTAGGTTTCTTGCAGTCCGACCAGTTTTACTCAGCGTTCGTTTTTGCAACCCTTGCTTCTAGATCTTAACTTGAGAGAGGGTTGGGCACAGAGAATGTTTGCCAGGTGGACATACTCTTAAATGCATTCTGACTCTTTCCGTAGTTAAGGCTTAAGAAGCTCGGGGTGCAAAAAAACTCTGATCACGTGGGTGAGCAAAAATGCCATAGCCGCTGGGGCGTAGGTTTCTTGCAGTCCGACCAGTTTTACTCGGTGTTTGTTTTTGTGACCTTCGCTTCTAGGTCTTAACGTGAGAAAGAGTCAGACATAGATAATGTCTACCGGATAAATATGCTCTTTTCAGCCCCTGAGTGAGGTTCGACCCCCTGCCATTGTTGGGGTCGGGTGTCACTAAAGATCGGGGAGTTGGTAGTGAAACTAATAAGAGAAAGCGTGCATAAATTTTAAGGGTAAAAACGACGTAGTTGTTCGATGTTCCAGGCATTGACGAAGACTTCATCGTCAATGGTCTTGAGCTTGTAGGTGCCTAGTCAGAGCACCTCTGCGACGTTGCTCTGGATGTGGCAGAGCACCAGGTCCCCGATGTTGAAGGCCCAACCCTGTACTCGACGGCTGTGGTATCGACACAAAGCTTGCTAGTACTTGGTCGAGCAGAGGAGGACGACATCGCGTGCTTCATCTAGCTGGTCCATGGCATCCTCGAGGGACACCTCGACTCCCTGTTCATCATACGCCCTGACCCATGATGCTCCATAATTGAGGTCGGTCGGGAGGATAGCCTTAGAACCGTAGACCATGAAGAATGGCGTATAGCTGGTGGCCTGGCTAGGGGTCGTCCTTAGGCTCCAAAGCACCACGAGAATCACTTCATGAGGACGCAGTCCTTGTATAGGTGCTCGATGGGGAAAACATGGTTTAGGCATGGCCCTTCAAGCAGCTTCTCGAAGTGGTTCGGGGTACCCTCGGTGGGCTTTCGACCCCCCCTTACGGTCAGCGGTGGCCACGAGCAAGCCCTTGCGCCGCTGCTTATTCTTCTTCTTGCTGGGATGGTTGGAGGCACCTTCATCGGCGTCCTCGTTTCGCTCAGCCTTGTCTTTGAGGTGGTCAAAAATCACCTTAGGGTCAGGCGAGGTGGAGTCCGCGGCCTTGAGGTCGAACGAGACGGAGCCCACAACCTTGTGGTCGGGCGAGGCGGAGCCCACGGCCTTGGGGTCAGGCAAGGCGGAGCCCACCCCTAGAGGTCGGGTGAGGCGGAGCCCGCACACCTAGGGGTCGGTTGGAGCTATAGTCGCGCTCTTGACTGCTCAGATAAATTAATATTGATGGCCATTAGCTCCTTCTCTTCGGGTACCCTAGTATTGGTCCCCGACACGCGTCCTCCAGTCGGCCAGAGGGTTGGGCTCTATCGCTGGATCCTCGTCAAGCTCTATGACTTCATGGTCAGATGGAGCCACCGGCTGGTTAGCCCTCGAGCCAAGGGTAGGTGACCCATCACCGGTTTGTTCTAGCTCCTCATAGCAGACCAAGGGCTTGTACTGATCGCTGGTGAAGACGCCCATCGACACCGGCTCTCGACCAGACACCGTTTTCGCTAGCGCGTCGGCCGTCTCGTTGAGACGCCTTGGGATGTGACTGAGCTTGAGACTGTCGAACTTGTCTTCTAGCTGGCAGACTTCTCGGCAATATGCAGCCATCTTGGCGTTGTGGCAGCTTGACTCCTTTATGACTTGGTCGATGACCAGCTGGGAGTCACCTCAGACGTTGAGCCATCGGATACCCAACTCGATGGCGATGCGTAGGCCATTGATGAGTGCCTCATACTCAACCACATTGTTGGAGGAGGGGAAATGGATGCGAACCATATACCTCATGCGTACCCCGAGGGGTGAAACAAAGACCAGCCCCATGCCGATGCCTTTCTTCATCAGTTATCCATCGAAATACATCGTTCAGTACTCTTGGTCGATGACTGCTGGTGGCATTTGGACCTCAGTTCACTCTGCAATGAAATCAGCCAGCACTTGGGACTTGATGGCCATCCGAGGGGCATATGAAATGCCTTGACCCATCAGCTCGAGTGCCCACTTCGTGATTCTTCCTGTAGCATCCCAGTTTTGGATGACCTCGCCGAGAGGGTAGGACATCATGACCGTCACTAGATGCGACTCGAAGTAGTGTCATTGCTTGTTCTTCTTTTTGTTGGGACGGTTGGAGGCGCCTTCGCCAGCGTCCTCGTCCTGCTTTGCCTTGCCTTTGAGGCGGTCAAAAATTGCCTCGACCGCCTCCTCGCCTAAGGCATGGCTGGTTGCGATGTCGAGGAGCTCCTTGGTGATTCGTGGGCCCTTACATCCTAGCTTGTGAACCAGGGATTCATAGGTGGTCCCAGATAGGAAAGCTCCTATGACATCGGCGTCGACGACGTTGGGCAGCTCATTGCACTGCCGGGAGAAGCGCCGGATGTACCCACAAAGAGTTTTCCTAAACTTCTGTCGGTAGTTTTGAGATCCCATGGGTTCCCAGGACGCCTGTATGTGCCCTGGAAGTTTCCCACGAAGATCTCTTTTAGGTCCGCCCAACTTTGGATTCGGTTGGGCGGAAGGTGTTCCAACCACGTTCGTGCCGAATCGGCCAGGAACAATGGAAGGCTGCAGATAATGAAATCATCATTATCCGCTCCACCAGCTTGTCAAGCAAGTCGATAATCCTTGAGCCATAGTCTAGGGTTCGTTTCCCCAGAGTATTTCGGGATGTTGGTCGGCGGTTGGTACCACCGTGGGAAGACGGCGTTGAGGATGTGTCAGCCAAAGGCCTAAGGTCCTGGCAAGTCAGGGCTCAGTTTTGGTCCTCGCCGCTATCGTAGCATCCGCCACAATGAGGGTGGTAGTCGTGGCTAGCCTCCTCCCTCAAATCACCACAAGTACGCCTACGGGCATCAAGGGTGTCGTGCGCATCACGGTGGAGGATGAGACGTTCATGCACCGGGATCGTGACGTGTGGCCTACGGCCTTGCTGCGCCTGGTGGACTGACATGTCCCTGTTGGGTTGCTCTGAGGGCGCGCGTTGGCTGGCATCGAGCTCTCATCGTTGGGACAACAAGCTCTCATGGATGCTTTTGATGTACCCCTCGGGGGTACCTGCCATGAAACATTCACGAGAGGGGTGATGGCTCTCCCTACTAGAGTCAGAGTTGGAGGTTGACTCCGATTCTCCTGCGAGGAGGTCATGGAAAGATTCCGTGACATATTCGGTCATCCCCATGAACTCGTTGTTCGTGGGGGATGGGGACGTGCGTTGCACCACAAGGTGGCCAACGGTCTCGGCGGCAATGCACAGACTGAACGGGAGCGCTGTCAGGGTGCTCTGGATGAGGTATTTCGGGGAAAGCGGCTCTCCTCCGGCAAGCTGCGTCATGACGTTGGCGAACGAGAAGGTGAGGCGGCCTTGGTCCTCCCGGGATGCTCGGGGTCCCAGGAAGGCGCCGACCTGGCGTTCTAGCCTCCCGTAATCAAAGCCGAAGAGCTAGTCGCTCCTGGGGGCGTAGGCCTCCGGTGCGTGTAGCCGTAGCTCCTCAAGCGCCTTGGTGATCGCGTTGAGGCTGGTGGAGTAGAGAGGTTGGACGGCGACGGGAGCCTGCACCAACTCTCCCCCCATTGTGACGATGAAGTCCAGGTTCCCAAAGCGCACGTGCACGCTCGGGACCCAGCTGACGCTGTGACTAGCCATCCGAGGCCTGATGTGGACATCGAGACGCGCAAAAAGCCCCTACCTGGCACACCAACTGTCGGTGTTTTTGGACCACCGATGAGTAAATTTGTATTTGCGTGTCTGGCTCGGATGGTGTGCTCGAAGGACACAAGGGTTTATACTGGTTCGGGCGAAACATCCCTATGTTCAGTTTGCTGCTGCTCGTATTACCAGCACTTGGTTTCCAGTAGGGGTTACAAACAGGCGAGAGAGGAAAATGATTCCAAGTCTCTGGTGAAAAGAATGAACTGGTGCTGAGAGCTCGATCGCTGCTCAGTCGTATGCTCGTGTCGTGCTCTTGTGTTTTTATCTCGTGGTTCGGTCTTGTGTCGATCTGGATCCGCCTTTTCATGGGGTGCCCTGCTTCCCCTTTTATAGGAGAAGGGAGAGCACGGGTTACAATAGAGGAAAAGGAGAACCAGAGAGAGAAGAAGGCTTCTAGGATCGCTGGGCCCTTCTTCCTCTTCATGCGGGTCCCGCCAACCCTATAGACGTCAACACGGACGGCTCCACGTCGCGGCCCTGTTCGTCACTGACGCCATGCGTAGGCGTCGTCTGTCGATCATGGCGTTCCATTCCGTCTCGGCAGACGTCGTGGTGAATTGACGCGCCTATCAGCGTTCATACGAGGGTTAGGCAGAACAGCACCGGCACGCCCGACGCTGTTCTTGATGTGAATCCTTATGTATGGCCCGTCATGGCCACGGATTACATCGAGGCGTGCTAATCTCTTCCCTGATGTCAGAGTTTTGACCTAGGCCCATACGCTTGGACCTGGAGTGGTTGGCGACAGTACGGGTCCCCGTCGGACGAGACGGAAACCGCGCCCTTAGGGTCGGACGAGGCGGAAACCGCGTCGTTAGGGTCGGGCGAGACGGAGCCCGCACCCAAGGGGTCTGGTGAGACAGGGCCCGTGGCCTTGGGTGAGACCCCCGCGTCCTTGGGGTCGGGCGAGGCGGAAACCGCGTCCTTGGGATCGAGCGAGACGGAGCCCGCACCTAAGGGGTCGGGCGAGGCGGAGCCCGTGACCTTGGGTGAGACCCCCGCGGCCTTGGGGTCGGACGAGACCTTTTAATACGTCTTGCTTCATCCGTGAAAGTCTGTGTGGACGCTAACCTCCTTGCTTTGGATATCCCTAATATCTATATCGGACGCCGAGGATATCATCTTCCTCCCGGACTCCCAGACTTCTTCAGTTGACCTAGCCGGTGATTAATTTCCCATCTGTCAAGGTAATTAACTTAATTTGTTGAGGATATTTTCACTGACCTCCATTAAATGAAAATTCACCACAGGATTTCATTCTCATGCGTGGATTACTTTGTATTATGCTTGTGGTTTTACTTTTTGCTAATAAGCTAGTCACACGGTAGCAGTCGTCTTTCGTGGATTTGTTAACGCCTCATACTAGAGGAGAGCTCGGTAGTAGTTATCCATCGTGAGAAAGCCGCTTGTTGTTTTCGCCTACAAAGAGCCGCAGCACACGCGTGCTTTATTGGCACTAATGAGTCAGCACTTATCGTCCTGTTCCTGAATAGTGTGTGGAAGAGTGAAAGCAAAATGTGTAGATATAGCCAAGCTAGCTAGCTGGCTCATACCTGCCATTGTCGCCGGTTACATACATATCCTGTCTACTCAGATGGTTATAGAAGCCAATGAACCATGATCACCTCATGCTACCATGAAGATAAAAGAGAAACTAATGCCCTTAGCTTGTTTCAGCCATATACGAGTATATACTTATTCATCTGCAGTTTTCTTTTCTTTCAGAAGTTGAAATGTTAACGTGTAGTCGGTCTACCCCCTAAAATTCCAGTGTCACACTTGAGAAATAAAATTGATTCAAAAGGTGGTGCTTTCTATATATATATAACTATGACAACTTAAAATCATATATACAGCCTGATCGCTGCCACTTTTTCGGCTGCGGCTGCAAGAACTGAACTCCCATGTACTGTACATAACACTAGAAACAGCTGCAGCTGCAGCCAAATAAGCAGCGAGCAAGCTGATAATCCTATTTCTCTCTTTCTCTCAATTATATATGTGCCTTGAGTGGATTATGACCTGCTGGTGTTGCATGCCATCCTTTCCTCTCCTCTCTCGTCACTGTCGAATCTCTCAAGTTCCATAACACTGAATGGATGTTAGCCTACCAAGCAAGTCAACTGGATGATAGTGAAGCAAAAACAAATCCGTACGATATGCAACGTCCTGCTCATGAAAAAGCCTAAGGGTAAGCGTATTAGATGAAAATATTCTTATAAAGATTCTACAAGTGTTGCTGCGTGATCAACGTTAGTGTCCCATGAAAGGTCTAAAGATCAAGGTGTTAGGCATAACAAAACTCGAAGTTAAAAATTAATGTCTTCTAAGCAAAAGGTTATTTAAATTGCTGGATGAAGAAGGAAACTGACAGACCTTAATTACTCACAAATAAATATCTAAGCTCAAAATGTTTGACCCAGGCTCAAATTAAACCTGGGGACTCTCAATATTGGAAAGGTCTTTTAAAGGCCAAGGATAATTTTGTAGGATGCGGGACATTTAGGATAAGAGATGGCTCACAAACTAGATTTTGGGAAAATACATGGATAAGCTCCGCACCCCTGGAAGAACAATCTCCTAGCCTCTATAACATTATCTCTTATCCTCGTGTTATTGTTGCCAATGTCATGAGTCAAAGGCCTCTTAATTTTTCTTTTTGAAGAGCCCTAGCCGGAGACGAATTAACGACTTGGCATAAACTTGCAGTAAGAATAGCTAATATTCAGCTTTCCAAGGATAAGGATGGTTTTAATTGGGATTTACATAATCATGGTCAATTCTCAGTTCAGTCGATGTACCAGTTCCTGATTAACCAAGACACCCCTTTTACCAAGAAATTTTTTTGGAAGTTGAAACTCCCTCTTAAAATAAAGATTTTTTCTTTGATACCTTCATCGAGATGTAATTTTTAACAAAGAATAATTTAACCAAAAGAAATTGGTCAGGTACCCAAAAGTGTTTTTTTAATTGCAATGGAACAATTAAATATCCGTTTTCTGATTGTCAACATGCTAAGACAATCTAGAACATACTCCCTCCACCCCATAAAAAGTGTCATTCTCACTTATTGAGAAGTCAAACATTTTTTAACTTTGACCAAATATATATAAAAAATAGTAATATTTATGATTCATAATTAGTATCATCAGATGAATCACTTAATACATAACAATGCGTGCATATACAATACTATAAGCTAATTCTCATCAAGTAATCACAGCATTAGTGGAAGTTACAATAAGCCTGATAATTAAATTGCACAAAGTACACAACGACGAGGTACCCTGCAAGCAAGGTTCGGATCGACAAGCCTTGCATTGGCTGTAGTACACAGACGCAGTGCACATAAAACAACTAACTGATCTGTCTCTGATGACACATTATTGGTTCATGAGCAACCTGATATTTATTAGTGCACGATGACGCGGCGATGAGCAGAAAATGGCGAATCAACCACACCCGTGCAATTTCCCGCTGATAGGACCGGCTGTGCGCACGCAATGACAGCACCACCACGTACACAGCCTATAAAATTTTCTTCGTCGTCCAACCACCACCGCCGTGGGCGACGCGAAAGACCTCATCAGTCATCACCGTACCTGCTGCCTAAGCTTTTCTGGGAACAATCGACCAATGCCAGGCCCTTCCTGCCAACCAAACCCGTCCACATACAGGCTTGCAAATTGCACACCAGATAGAGCTAAACAAGCAGACAGACAAGAAGAACATCTTGTGCTAGTCTGGTACTGATTGTATGCTCCATCCTCTCGATTACTCCTTAATAATCTAAATATGGCCGGGCTTTGCAGTGGGTGGATGCAAGTGGCAGTAATGTTGGTTTGTTGCATGGAATAACTAATACTATGCTTCCTCGCAATGCAATACGATATCTGCACAGATTGGCAAGGTAGAATTTTAGTGTCAACTAGGCAAAAGCGACATTCTCGACCTTCCCTAAATTGGCTTTTGCACAATAATTGATGCTCATGCATGGCGACCAGAAGCCAATTTGGTGTTTTTGTAATGAAGATTCTCCAGACGCATTGGAGGGCTCATAAATTAAGTTTTCAGTTTTTTTTGCCACATCAGTCAGCAACTGTTCTAGTCAAGCTTTAAAAAGTTTTGAGACATGATACAATCGATATAGTATCTTATACAAAATATTAGGTTTGAAATAAAACGTATGCATGCATGACAATCACATATATCTAGATTATTTGTTTGTCTTGAAAATTTTATGCTCTCACTCTCTAGCACCAAAATTGTTATATTTTATAACATTTTCTAATACCACATAGTGGCCAAAGACATATATTCCCCGCTAGCTAGGCCACATCATTGTCCAAAACGACTAGCTAGTATCGTTGACTAGAGGGAGAAGTGAACTACTCTTTACAGTGAAAGGTAGGGTCGTTTAGCGTATAACTTCTAGGTAGATCAAATTACTTCAATTCAATTTAATTTGATTCATCCTCCATGTCCACTTTCGCAGAGATTGATTAATTGTTTCATTACCCATCAGCTGCTGAAAAGGATATGTGACCGATACAAATTGAGCCAGCTGTCATTTGCACTCACCATGGGTAGCACTAGCGTATAAGCACATGTTCTGTGCCATTCTTTATCTTTCCTAGAATATATGTTTAAACAGGAGAACTAGAACATGATGACTATATTCTATGTTACGTAACCAAAACATATATGCTCCAAATTAATATACACCTGAAAATTGCATGTGTACTGTAGGCATAGCACAGATGAAACTAAAGTACACAAACAAACTCATCACAAGTGCCCCCCATGGGCCATAATATGGACACTAGAATCGCACAAGGGGGGAAAGGCTTGTACACAGCAATTGTCGATCGTTGTCGTGGGAATCGCACAACGCAAGGGAAAGAAAAGCTAGCGGAACTGCACCACAACGAGCATGAAGAAAAGGCGAAAAAACTGCTTGTCTCCACGGAAAGAAAGAAAGAAAGAAAGAAAAGGCTTTCCATACGCATCCAGTCCACAACCACAACCCTTATGGCCGCTGGAGAGCCGCGCAGGCAGGCAGCCGATCGAGACGACACCACCACTGTCCACCGATGAGGTCGTCGAGGGAGCCAGGCATGAGGCATGCATCTACCCGGCCGTGTCGCCTCCGAGCATTGGCGCGAACTGCTGAGAGATCGACACATCAGTACATCACCGGCCAGATGAAGCCAAACCCCGTTCGCCTGCCGATCCAATATAATCCCTTTGCAGGTACGAACGGAAGGATACGATCCCCCGGCAGCAGATACGGGCTCTCATAGTCTATGCTGTATAATACTGGCGCATTACTCGCGCGCGCTGTCAATGATGATGCTTGTTGTCAAGGTCTAATTGCGCAAACAATGCACGCAAGAGAGCAACTGGGCATCTCTTTTTCCAGGAAAGCTAGATGGGCGCAACCGATTGGAGGAATAAGAAGAAGAGCAATCATGGCGCCGGGCCGGGAGTTGGTCAGAGTTCCAAACAGCGCCGAATATTCATTCACCCACACACACTTCCCCTCTGACGCTAGCTGTGATGATCGACAGGAAGAGATCGACATCAAGGCGAACACGATGACGACGGTATAGAGTAATCGGCGCCAAAAAGGACTCTTCTGTCGTCTGCAGATGGCTGATGGCACCTAATAATTTGCACTGTATGTATTGGGGGCCTAAAATATACGCGTGATCTGCTGTTGCATCTGAATAAAGTAATGTGGATCGATTAGCTTGGCGATGGAAAGTTGGGGGGTGGTCAAAGACGAGTGAGCGAGCGAGAATCCTATGCGCTGGGGTGGTTTAGGTTAAACAAACAAATAAGCCGCCACTACATGTGATACGAATGGTAGGAAAGCTGGGGCAAATCCTATCCTAAACTCCTGTCCGGATAAGGCTAGCTAGCTTGCACGAGTTAGCTAGCTAGCTAGCTTTGGTATATATAGATAGTGATATAGATGCATTTGCACTTGCAAGCGATGGATGGAAAGAAATTAAGACCTAATCATATTGTCGAACAACAAGCTTAGCCAGCAGCGAGACGTACAGTACAGAGTATCACGATCGCCACGGCGTCAGATCAGAAGCGTGCCAAATGGCCAACACGGAGGATGATAGCACACGGGTGACTGGTGGGTGTGGATGGGGATGTTGGGTGGTCGCGCAGTTGGACTATGGGGTGAGGAGAGATCTTCATAGCATCTGGATGTGGTGGTTCTTGGTTACCTTTGCCGTACACTAATAAAATATCATCATTGTGTTATGTAGGCGCTAGCAATTAGAATGTTCCACCTGTGTGGTTACGTTAGTGGTTGTAGTGGTTCTTTTTTCTTAATGAGAAACTAGTGGTTATATATAGTGGATGCACTGTCGTCGATTTGTTGACATAAAGCCTCGTGGGCTAGCCTCTCATCCACATTACGTAGCATCCGCGATCCAGCCCAATAGTTAGTTAGTTTTTTTCTGAAAGAGAGCCCATAGTTTGTTACTACCACGTCATCAGCCTACTGAGCACCGCGTCCGTTCCCGAGCACTGCAGGCCTAACCCATCGAAACACGCAAGAGGCCCAACACCAACCGCGCCATACCGGATGCCGGCCTGGATCCAAAGCTACGGGCAAAGTTTCCGTCCATAAAAACTGACGCGCGCGAACGAAAGCCCCCGACGCCCGCCTGCCTAGGCCCAGCCAGCCTGCCGACCCAGCACTTCCCCGTTCCCCTCTTCCCCGCTTCAGCCTTCTCTCCATCCGTTCCCCGGCCTCTCGCGCATCCACCGCCACGCGCCACCGCGCCGCGTCTTCCATGAAGGACCCGTTCGAGGCGGCCGTCGAGGAGCAGGACTCGCCGCCGGAGTCGCCGGCGCCGCCCGAGGAGGAACCCGGCACCACGGGCCCCGCGGACGACCCCGAGGACTACGACGGCGGCCCGCCCCCGCGCCAGCCGTCGGCCTCGGCGTCGCACGCAGCCGCCGCCGCCGCCGCCGCCGCGGCCAAGGCCAAGGGCCGGGTCCAGAGGGAGCAGCAGGAGGATGACGACGACGAGGAGGACCAGATGGAGGTCGACCTCGAGAAGCTTCCCAGCAGCACTGGCGACCCCGACAAGGTCGCCAAGATGAAGTTCGTGCCTGGTTATGCCTTGTCTGTTCAATTTTTTAACCTAGCAAATGACGCTGCCTTGCTATCCGTTCAAATTCGCTGGTTCTTCGTAATTGGAATAATTGTCTGAGGAGTAGATATGCGTTTAGGGGACTGCAAACCAGCGAACCCTAATTCTGCCTATGTTAACCACACAGATCAATAACGATGCAAAGCAAATGAGTGGCCATTCCTTGCCTTATTGCTGGTAGTTTTCCGTTGATTTTCCGTAATCCTAGTTGTAAATAGGTGTGATTGCGGATCACTGGATCAGCAAGTTGGCGAACCCTTACTCTGTTTCTGTTAAACACACAGAAACCAATTACACATAACAAAACTAGCTGTTGTTAATTGAATCATGCTACCAGGTCAATATTAGTGTTAGCATCATTTGCCCTTATCTTTTGTATCAGTGTTTGATAGTACGCTTGTTTCCATGATCGTTTGTATTTAGAAAGTTTTTTTTTTCAGAATTACTACTATGTAGTGACGGTTGCTGAGAAAAATATCATGGTTCACATCTGTAATTTATATTCCCTAGTACATAAAAAGTATTCATACTTTCTTATGATTGAATACTAAATTGTATGTCTATGTTCTAACCGCGTCCTTTGTCAGTGCTATACTGTCCCAATTTACAGAACAGCAGATGAACCGTTATGAGTCATTCCGAAGATCTGGATTTCAGAAATCTAACATGAAAAGGGTATGGCTTCACTTATTAATCATATAAATTGTAGGGAAAATGCAAAGACCCACCTACAAGGTAGGGGGTTTCAAATACCCGCCTACACCTCCATTCCTTACACATAACACTTGTAGGTGTGAGACTGTAAGAAATTGAGATGTAAGTGGATATTTGAACTTTGAAATCCCATGACTTGTAGGCGAGTCTTTTCTATTTACCCTAAATTAAATTATCTAACCTCATGCATTATTTATATTTGTCCCAGTATTCCTCAATGATTGAATTTGTAAATGAATATATGCATATAGAGCAGATATTTTATCTTCTCGAATGCACTGTTAATGGTAGTATCTTAAGGCAAATTAGTGCTAAGTGCTAAAGCAAATATCTATTTTTTTCACTCCAAGTCATGGAAATTACTTTGCTCTAGCTGCCTTATATGAAACATACTGAGATGGCCATGTATGTTACATGTATTGATTTTTATTCCCTATAAAAGTGCTTGGAGAACAACTTGCCAACTTGGTGGGTAGTTTTTATCTTGCTTTCTCCATCATGCTGTACTCATGAAAATTTTATGCCCATACCAATTAATAAGTAGGACAGAGGTTGTGCCGATAACAAATTTGAATCTTTTTATCAACGTTTTCCTAAACGGTAAACGGTCTTTACACAGTCGCCCTTCGTTTAGCGTTTAGGCTCTTTACACGGTGTTTAAACGAAGTTAAACGGTCTAAGCGATTTTGTACTTTTAAAAAAAAATACATATAATTATATATGTGCATGTAAAAAATCACGTATTCTAGCATTTATACATATTTATCCGAGTAAAAATCAATTATTTTGGTATGTATATATATTTATGCATGTGAAAAGAACCAAATATAGATATTTATGCATGTAACATATCAAGTGTACACATTTATAAATATAATAAACTTAAGTATACAAATTTATCCATACAAAACTGAACTAGATTTATCTCGTGTTCGCCTAAACAGCTGTTTAGCCCGTTTAATGTTGTTTATCTCCGTTCTGTTTAGGCCGTTTAGACCGTTTTTTCCCGTTTTTTTACCGTTTAAACGGTCAACCGTTTAATTTCCGTTTACCCCTAAACAAAACAGTTTACCACCGTTTACCGTTTACTGGCCGTTTAGGCGAACACTGCTTTTTATCATGTATTTGCTATTCAGTAACTCAAATCAGTCTGCGGACAGATTTGCAGTGTTGATCCATATTTTGTTTACTTACAGCTATTGGTCGGCATCACTGGAAGTCAGAAGATTTCTATCCCTACATCAATTGTGGTATCAGGAATAGCAAAAATGTTTGTTGGTGAGCTAATTGAAACAGGCACGTTCAGAATAGTCGTGTTGTTTACTTTGTTTCTATGGAATCCAATCTGCTACGGGATTGGGTTGCTGAATTGTATGTTTTGTACTTTGTCTAAGCATGATAACCAACATCCAACTGTAATCTTAACTAGTATGATTTTGTGTTTTAGTTTGGCTTCTGTTTCTGTTCGGAATCATAGGTCCTTTTTCTTCTTTCCACCTCACTATGATACAAGGAACTTGCTAGCAGAATTTGTAGGTTTCAACAAAAGTCTTCAGGATGGCTTTCTTGATTGTTGTTTTCTCTTAGCAATTTCATTGTGTGTATTGCAGCAAGAGTAGTTATGACTGAGAGGAAGGATTCAGGACCCATTAGGCCTTGCCACATCAGGGAAGCATACAGAAGATTGAAGCTTGAAGGGAAGATCCCACGGAGATCTGTTCCTAGGCTCTTCCGCTAGAATTGAAGTATGTATATGTATACATCAGTCAGGAGTCAGGACAGATGTGGAATAATGCGTTTTCCCATGTAACTGCAAATATCAAGCCTGTTCGGATGGCTGGTTTGTATCGTTGCTGGTTCGTTTATGTGAGAGAGAAGTACTACTGGCTGGTTCAAATGAACAGTATTTTTGTGAGGGGCTGGGCGAACACG
Source organism: Miscanthus lutarioriparius (assembly GCA_904845875.1). NCBI lineage: Eukaryota > Viridiplantae > Streptophyta > Magnoliopsida > Poales > Poaceae > Miscanthus > Miscanthus lutarioriparius. Next base: position 35,862,789 of record CAJGYO010000006.1, on the reverse strand, counting down.
GCAGAAAACCTGTGTACTATAAAGCAAGGCCCCCATTTGGCAGGGTTTCTGGCTCCAGTTTGTTGCAGTTTCTGGAAAGAAACCTGACCGCTCACAATTTCTGTAGAGAAATCCTGCCAAATGGCATCTCATCTTTAGAGACGGAATTAGAAAGGTACAACGGGAACATAAATCCCTTCCACGGGACCTAAATCGTCTGGGTTTGTTATCTGTACTGACTGTGATTGTGCAGAGTCTGATTTCCATGCTCTATCTGGATGCATTTGAGTTGGGTAGCGTGCTGTTGTTCACATTATATATGCCTTTTCAGTACTAGAGATCGGGTATTTACCATTTCGTTGCTGCTCTTAACGGTACATTGCGCGGATTGCCCCAGTTTCTCTTCAATTTGGACTGGCAATTCGTTATGACAAGGGGCTCAGAGAGGATGCAGGTTAAGAGTTACAAACTGGCCCAAATGCAAATTTTGACTTGTCGATGTGATACTAGCTGCTGAAGTGCTGAACAATAGGGTAGCTCCATTCTGACTTTCTGAGATTCCTTGACCGAGATCAGGCGGATCTGCGGGGCACGTGGCGAACGGAACAAAACGCCAAACTGCTGCCTGTGCCCTGTAGTGGGTCTGTATGTGCCTTCAGGGGCCTGCCGCCCTTTTTGTTATGTGGGTCCGTACGTACGCGCGTGCAGCGAGTTTTTTTTTTTTTTTTTTGGCGCTAGCAGGAAGACGAAGCATGGAAGCAGTGATGGGCAAAACACTTGTCGCACGGAAGCGTTTTTGACCAGCGACGACATTCCTGGTCCAAATGAAAATGATCAAAGGGAAGTCAGAAACATGCAGCGGGATTTGTGGAGAGATGAGCGGCTTTGGCCAGGCCTCCCCCGGATCTTCGCCGATTGATGTTGTACTCGTCAATCGCCATGCCAATTGCCAAGGATGATGTGAATCGTATAGGGGCGGTGCAGGCAAGGATACCTTGATTTCGTGCCGAGCCAAGCAAATCCAGCACAGGGAAGAACCCAAAAAAAAAATGACCAGAAGCTTGCATGTATGTCTTGTGATCCTGTTCCCTGCCCCTACTCGACTAGTACTGCTGCTTAGAGGCAGGCAGCCAGGCTGGGGTGTTGCTCGATGCTTTCAGGACCCAGCGAAACGTTGATGAGGACATCTCTGGAGGCAGGAGGGGGACTGAAGCATCCTCGTATCGTGACCTCGCATGGAAAGGGGGACTCCACTTCCAGATAGAACTTCCTCGGGATCGTCCGTCGTAGATATGCGAACACGCTGAAGATAGATGAACCACAAGCGCAGGAGCTGTGTCAGTTGCCGTAGGCAGGCGCAGTGGCGAAGTTAGAGCGGAATCGAGGGGGGTGCGAGTACTAAAAGAAGTGATAATGAAAATTAACGAAACCAATACCATTAGCATGTCTGACAAGCGTTGATATAGGCAATATATCATTTGACTTCAAGTTTTCAACTTCATCGACAGTTCTCGACATCCTCAAAAATTCAAACAAATGACGTATGATATACTTTTCATTTTTCAGCAAAAAATAATGATGAAATGAAAATAAATACAATACATTACCTCTAAGTTTCATTATTTTTCAGCAAATAAGGCAATTGTTCCATTAATTAACCTGTAGTCATATTTAACAGACAATTAAATATGTAATGATGTTAACTGGTTGTTTCTTTCAGAATGAAGTACAGAACATACAGCGAACTAAGTAGCAAGTAGTGGCTACTGCAGTGGCACCTTGAACCAAAAAATTCCTCTCGGATTTGCAATTTCACTCCACTTCTTCTCAAATGGAAATCCTATGGCAAGGCCTAATAATCCAGTAACAAAATTTAGGATTCTATCTCTAATAAAAAAATGAGAAATAAATATATAATAAGAGGAACTGAACTAGTACTAGAGAACTCCAAAAGCATCTATTTATTTACCATGTACCAGTCAACTTTGGTGGCATACTGGCTTCCCAAATCTCAATCAAATCACTCACCATGGACGGATAGAGGCATGAAGCTGCTACCTGCTGTGTGGCGCAGTGCGGAAGTGGACGGAGTGGATAGTCGCGGCCGACGCTCCACGGGAACGAAGTGGCGGAGACGGACGTCGAGACGCTGGACGCGACCTCCGCGGCTGCGCCGCTGTTGCTGTTGCTCTGTGCGATTCAACGAGCCGTGAACGTCTGTGTCGTCGCGTTGAGAGGAGCGAGGTCCGGTTGAATCGTCGTTTAGAAGTCGGAAAGGCGTCTGGGAACGGATGCGTAGGCGGAGGGTGTCGGTCCAACTCCTGTGTAGTACTTCTACGTGGGAATTGGGATGGCATATAGGGTCAAGATGGCCCAATAATAACTGAATTTTTTTTTAGGGTGGTGCATGTGCATCCACGGGCATAGCCGCCGGCGCACATCCCGACCTCTAAGCAGGGTGAGGTGCTGCTCATGAAGAAGATGATGGCCCAATAATAATTAGAAATTTTTCTTGGAGGGTGGTGCATCTGCATCCACGGGGCGTAGCCGCTGGCGCACATCCCGATCTCCAAGCGGGGCGAGGTGCTGCTCATGAAGAAGATGTCCATCCTAACACCGGCCGCACCAGTCTCATCCACCACCGAGGGTGCGTTCGATGCATTTTTCGCAATAAACTTGTCGTCGAACCAAGTGGAAGCTCTGGACGAGCTGTTCCCAGCAACCAATCATTGGGCTGGTGGAGCAGTTCGTGATAGCATCATAGTACCTCTAAAACGTATATCAGGGGATAATTAGACTTAGATGGAGAAGCTTGGTTATGTACCTCGCCCTAAGGCAGTTGCGGCCATAGCGCCGTAGTGATGTGGTCGTCGGTGGCGCGGCGTCATAGTCAAACGCCGTGCAGTGGAGGCGCGGTCCAGTGGCGATGCAGGAGCGACGGTGAAGTCGGTGGCGGCTTCCCGTCGCTGGCAGCACCGTCTTTCTTGATCGGTTAGCGTTAGGGTTTCTTTGTCGGAGGGTTGCGGCGGCTCAGGAGAACCTCGTACCTTGTGCCCTGGCCCCCACCTCTCTTTTATAGTGCTGTGCGACAGGGGCCCACCAACCATAGAGTGGTTGGACGCCCCCGATCAGGGCGTTGATCCAAGGGTCCAATTGGCCGATTGGTGGAGATCAAACTAACATTCTCCCCTTGACCTTACCTTATTCCTTAAACTTAACTTACTTACTTTATCTTGTTCCCATTCCATCTCAAATCAGTGCATAGAGCGTGCCTCATCGTTACGGTCTGTTGCCATTAGATTAAACAGCTACAATATACATCTCTGTTTTGAAACAGATATTCAACTAGGTCCTTAGTATCCAGAAATCATAGGATATCACATAAACCCATGTCGATTGTGTGTTCTCTGAACGCACTGGGTGGTTAGCCTTTGGTAAGTGGATCCGCAAATATTTACGAGGTACTTATGTGCTCAATGCTTTCAAAATGATTCTAGATTTTCTCTTTTACAACATATACCTTAGTGTCAATGTGTTTGGCAGCACACTTGACTTGTTGTCTTAGGAGTTAACTTACTTTAAATGGTTATTGTTGTTGTCTACCATTGTTAAATTCGGGTACAAATTCCCTTAACAACATTTTGCCTGTTCCTTAAGCCTCATGTTAAGCTATACTATGGTATGCATCAATGATGACATCATAACTGTTTCTTTGAAGCTTTTCCACAATAATACTCCAAAATACGAGTGTTAGCAACTGCAATGGATTTCACTATACATCTCGCCAAGACTTAACTTTTGTACCCTCAACTATTTGAGAGTTCTTATTATTTCTTACTCTGCACGAGGCCTATAATACTTTACAAAATTGCAAGACATTCTCAACTCAATTCCAGTGATCTATATCTGAACTGGGCTTCTACCAAAATATCCCGGATACATAAACTACGTCAGGGTAAGTTCTTACTTGTACTTGTACACACATCAAGCTTCCAACAGCTAAAGCATATGGAACTATATTATTTTGATCGATCTCATATAGGTTCCTGAAACACTTAAAGTTTCCAAATCTATTACCCTCGACTACAGAAGCAGACGTAGGTTTACTCGCATGCATACTTTACTTCTTTAGAATCTTTTCTAAATATACCTTTGCGATAGTCCTAATACCCTATTTTCTTCTATCTCGGTGAATTTCGATTCTTCGAACCAATGACGCTTCACCAAGATCATTCATATTGAAACTTGAGGACAAAACTTCTTCTCCAATGACAGATTAACATCACTACAAATGAGTAGAATGTCATCTATTCACAGGATGTGGAAAATTAATTTTCCATTCTTGAACTTCGTCTGAACGCTATTGTCCTTCTCATTTTGTTTAAAACCCAAACTTTCTTATCATTGTTTTATCAACTTCAAATACTACTGTATAGAGACTTACTTTTGACCCATAAATGGATTTCTATAGGTGGCATCCCATATGTTCTTTTTTTCCATGACAAAAACCTTTTGGGTTATGCCATATAAATGTTTTTATATAAATCCCCGTTTAGGAATATCGTCTTTACATCTATCTGATATATTTCTAAATCATAATGTGCCATGAACACTATTATAATTCTAAAAGAGTTCTTGCATGAGACTAGAGAGAAAACTCTCATTGTAATCTTTTCATTCTCTTTGCGTAAAGCATATTACTACAAGTCGTGCTTTATATCTTTCTATATTTTCTTTAGAGTCATAATTTGTCTTATAGACCTATTAGCAGCCTACTGTTTTAGTTCCATTAGGAATTACTTCTAAGTCCCAAACATCATTGGTATTCATCGAATTCATTTCAGTTTCCATAGCTTCTTGCCATTTAAACGAGTAAACGTTTCTTATGGCTTCTTCAAATGAGGTGGGATCACCCTTCATTTGATTTTCTTTACTAATATAAACTTCATAGTCATCAAAAAACTAGTTTACTAATTCTTTGAGATCTTCTGGGGCCTTAGCTACTAGCACTTTTATATGGGGTTGTTGTTGCTCTTTATTGCTAAGAGAAAAAACAAGATCTTTATTTACATCATTCATCTTCTTAGAAGAGCTAACAACAGGTGTTGTATAAGTCATACAACATCAATAAGTATTGAGAAACTTGTTGTTCCTGAGTTACTAGAGTGGGCACATAGTCCCTCTTCTCTTCAAGTCTTAGGTCTCTACATATCATGCTCCCCCAGATCTTCTCATCTTTTCTAAAGATAGTGTATCTTTAAATATCTTATTTTGGGTTTAATTTGTTAAAATCTCATATGGCGCTTTAAACACCACCTTAACATGTTTGAGACTGACTACGCTATTTCTCTGTCGGAACTTTAAAAAAGTCTAGGAATTTAGCTATTTCTCTGCTTAGGGGTATCATTGTTGTAACCGTTGTACTCCTCCGACAGTCACATTCATCTTAATTAATCTTTATCTCACTCTTAATGAAGAGTATCTTTCTTAATTGATCTTTATATTTTTCTCCCCCTCGAAATATGGCATGAACTTTACTGCCATAATTTCGATAACTATTCAGAAAGCCTATAAACGAGGAGACACTTATAACTTACTTCATTCACATGATTGTGTTATGTAAACAAAGTTATTTCTTCATCCGTTTAGGAGTACACTTTCCTTAATTCACTTTAAGAACTCAATGAGATCTTTCATTAGCAGTACTTTTGCAAGTCGCGCTTACATCTTTTTCTTATCCTTTTGGTTAGTATTGACCATGACTATACATTTCTATTGTGACATGGTCATACTAGGATAGCATAAGAGCTACCCAAACTTCTCTCGCTATGCGGGATAAAAAACATATAATTCATCACAAAACTTCACCCGCCATGCAGAATGGACTAGCATAATTACTATACCAAAACTTCTCCCCACGCATGATATATCTTTACGAAAACTTAGTCATGACGACTAAAACATTCACTTATACTTTATTTTTCAATTAAATCTTCCCATTGGTTCCAATTTAATCAGAAAATTAATAAACTAATAAAAAACTATCATGAACTGGCTTGACTCAAGCCTTTTCATTCACATACCCTAGCATTGCAGCTTGTTGGCATGCAGCCGAGTCATCTCGTCTGTTAAATAAACAAGGTGCTTCTGCATCAATTCTACATCACTGTTGGGCAGATAATAGAATTAATGCATAAAACTCAGAAATTAACTTGAAATCTATATAACTACTCTTCAAAATTAAATTCACCTGTTGGTTAGAATTTAATTAGAAGTTAATCAACTTTATTGCAGCAGAAACATGTTGATAAGATACATTATATTAGTTCAGGAGCATTTCTTGGTCCTTATCTACTCTCTGAAAAATTCAGCACGTTGGTGTAAAAAAATCCAGAGATTTAAACTTTAAACTTAAATTCGTTATCATATTGTCATCATCAACGTTGGTTAGAAAATGATAATACCATAATCTTACTTAAATAAAACGGACTACTCCTCTAATTAAATTTTATCGTTGGTTCCAATTTAATTAGAGGATCAACATAATCATAATTTACTAAATATAACTGCTCTTCAAATTAAATTTTCCTGTTAGTTCAAATTTAATTGGAAGATAATAAACATTAAACTTTACAGCGGAAACATGAAAAATTCTTTATCTACTTTTCAGAAGCATTTTACTTTACTCATCTACTCTCTGAAAAAATTATCCCGTTGATTCAAATTTTGACAGAGATTCAAAACTTGACAAAATTCATCGAAATTTGCTTCTGAAAATTAATAAAACTAAAAACTATTTACTCTGTTCATTTTGGCCCAACCGAGAAAAATTCGCCCATGACTCTGTCTCTCTTGTATACACAGACTTATGGCCCAAATAGCAAAAAAAACGCTACCAACAACGACTTGCTTCACCCGCCCATCTCCGCGCGCCAGAGCCGCAACTTTGGGCTGGGCTGGAACCACGCCCCGCCTAGGCCTAAATCCGGCCCGGCTACTCTCCGTCGTCCATCTTGATCCGACGGCCACACGCGCATTTCGCTCGAACAAAACCGGCGACGGCTGACTCCCCCGGAAACCCTAAACCATTCTTCGCCCTTCCTTCTCTCTCTCGAGCGAGCGAGCGAGCGAGCAAGGCAGAAAGAGCCCCCGTGGCGGCCGAAAGATGGCGGCACCGCCGTAGGCCCCCTCGTCGACGCGCGAGTTCACCCAAGGGTGAGCGCGCCGCCGTCGAGCGGCCTTGCGGTGGTGCCCTGAGCGCGCCCACGCCGCGCGGCAGAACGCCGGTGAGCCGGAGGCTCAAGGGACCCGCACAGAGGCGGGGTCTTCTTCCCGCACGACGGCGGTGGCGACGGCGGCGAGAGGACCCGGGTAGGTACCTCCCCTCTCCGTCCTTTCTTCTACTCTCTCCCATAGTGGGTCTGGTCTAGGGTTAGGGTTAGGGTTTGGTTAGGGTTCGATCCTTTAGGGCGGGCGCGCACGCTGGCTAGAGGACCAACGGCGACGCCTAGGGCATCTACCACGGGTCCTGCTTCTTCTTCCCAGATGGATCCGGTGAGCTCCTTCCTTTCCTCTCAGGTTCTTTCCCTTCTTAGGGTTTCTCTTTTCTACCGGCAGACGTCAATCCTTAGATCCGGCGGCCGTCATCTCGGTCTTGCGGCTTGGCGCCGCCGGCGGTAGTCGGTAGATCCGGCGGACGCCGTTTTTTCACTCGAAATCGAAAATCCTCTCCTTCTAATTGCTTCTCTCCCTAATTTAGATCTACACTAGAACCTCGCTCTGGTACCATTGATAGCATCACAGTACCTCTAAAACGTAGATCAGGGGATAATTAGACTTAGATGGAGAAGCTTGGTTATGTACCTCGCCCTAAGGCAGTTGCGGCCATAGCGCCGCAGTGATGTGGTCGTCGGTGGCGCGGCGTCGTAGTCGAACGCCATGCAATGGAGGCGCGGTCCAGTGGCGATGCAGGAGCGACGATGAAGTCGGTGGCAGCTTCTCGTCGCTGGCAGCACAGTCTTTCTTGATCGGTTAGCGTTAGGGTTTCTTTGTCGGAGGGTTGCGGCGGCTCAGGGGAACCTCGTACCATGTGCCCCGGCCCCACCTCTCTTTTATGATGCTGTGCGACGGTGACCCACCAACCATAGAGTGGTTGGACGCCCCCGATCAGGACGTTGATCCAAGGGCCTAATTGACCGTTGGGCCAATTGGTGGAGATCAAACTAACAGTTCGCCACGAGACCAATGCGGTCGCAACTGGTAGGATGTTATGTCATCGGATAGTTAACTTCAAAATGTAGTCGTTTACATTCACTAACGCGGCTGGAGACCGACATCCTTATATGATAACTGTTCATTCTCCTTAAATACAATGGCCCTGATCGTTTGTCTTATGAGCCGTACTATTTCAACGAACGAACTGTGTTTTTCTCTCACAACAAATCAGCGAACAGTACTTTCAGCCATGGCTTTTCAGCTAAACGAACAGGGCCAATGATAAGCAGTGTTCGTGCGTATTGGAGAAAAAAAACAACTGGGCTTCGCCCCTGGCGGCACTGACGGATGGCTAGTTGGCTACTGCTACTGAAGTCTGATGAATCGCACAAGGATGCCTCTACTTGCTGTTGCTCCTCCGTTTCAGAGCTAGTAGAAGGAAAGAGGAAGGCGCATGCGAATGCACAGCCATTTCGACCGTCAGTGGGGAATTCCAATAGCCACGAGCATGACGTCGAAAGGCTGATATGATGCCCCTGGTCATTCCATTTCACAAAGGAAGAGCTAAAGACGAGGATTACTGAAGCTACTCCAGTTAATGTTGGGCCTTGAAAAACCGACAATAGTCAAAAGAGAAGCAGGGCAAGGAGCTCCGGACGAGAGTGATCGGGGGTGTGGGAGGCGGATCTGGTGTTGCGCACGACACGACGAAGCGGAACAAGGCACAACTAGCCAGGCGCATGCATGTCGTTGCGTTTGCGTGAGAGGGCGAGCGCTCGCTCTCGCGTGTGCACTGCAGGTTCGCCAAGCCGTTTCACGCAAAGCGACTTGGGACTTGCGGGCGAGACGCCGAGGAGTCTCGGACACGGATGCTTGCTTCTAAGGACGACGGATCGGAGAGCGCCGGCCGACGTTTCCGGTACAACTACAAGTCTTGCAGCTGCAGGTGCGTGCCCGGAACAACCGCCTGACTCATGTCTCCTGTTCCTTCTCGGTCCACCGACAAACGAAACGCTGCGCAACGCTCTGGTTCCGTCCGGAGCCTTGGATTCCGCGCACGAGCCTCTTCGTCTGACGCACATGCGCTGCGCCTGCGCACCGACACCTCTCTCCGGCCCACGTCGCGTCTTGCGCGCCTGCTTAACGCAGGAGGCGGTCTCAGGTCTCTCGACGGCTGAGGCTCGATCGGGCTCTCGTCCAGACTGCTGAACCAGGGAGCAGCTGGTGAGTAGTCGCTGCCGGCCGGAGCCGGACCATCTTACTGCTGGTAGGAGTAGCAGTTTTCTCGAAAGGATCAAAGGATCGGATGAAACATGAAACGAAAGAAACAGGCTCGGCTGTACCCCGTCTCCCGCCCAATTGCTCCAATGATAGCGCCCGTGACGGCGAGAGAGCGACAGGCGGCGCAGCAATTTGGCTTTCCACCATCCGACTCCCCATCGCTGCCGTCGTTGCCTTGGATGGAATGGAAGACTTGCCGGTGCCATTAGGTTCGTTCAAGTTCAACGCAGGGTCGGCATCCACCATGTCAAGTTCACCGGTGTTATTACTGAGCTACTGGGAACACTGTACACCAAAGGTCCAAAGTAGTTGAACTTTCACGTCCCTTTCGAACTTGGCGTCATTTTCAATTTAGCGTCACCGGTGGAATCGAACTCAGTAAAGCGCACGGGACAAGAGAGGCAGAGATTGACTGCGTGGGATACATATATATAGATGAACCGCAGCACACGCAGCTACCAGACCACCAAAATAGCCTCGCGGCCGCGGGTACTGTAGCACTTTCTTTGTTAGTTGACAATTAGTGTCTAATCATAGTCTAATTAAGCTAAAAAGATTCGTCTCGTGAATTTTGTCTAAACTGTGTAATTAGTTTTATTTTTTATTTATATTTAATGCTTCATGTATGAGTCCAAAGATTCGATGTGACGGGAAATCTTGAAAATTTTTGGCAACTGAACAGCACCTTATAGCATGAAACCTCACGATCACCGCCACACAAATTTCACCGCCAAAAACACAGCCAGTGTGGCACGCACCATCGTCCTCCGACGCTTCCCAGGGCGGCTGCGGCAGCGGCTCAAGGTGAGCGAGCAGCGGCGACTACTCTTGCCCTCAGCGTCTCCTCCATCTTATCTTCCTATTTTTTCACACTCTGAACAACTCCCTCCCCTTCACTCCCGTTGCCAAGCTACCAGTGAGATCCTTTCCTCTTCCACCCATGGCTGATGATAGCTGCACCTCCATCTTATTGCGCCCTTTTGCAGCCTCATTTGACAGTCCCAGCCATCACTCCGAGTCGCTGTCCATGCTCTCCATCCCTTTCAGCCCTCTTCTCTTCTGCAGACCAAATACAAGGAGATTGATTTCAGTTAGTGCAAGCCATGTTTAGTGCAGAAACATCAATTGGTAGTTGTTGCAAGCAAAGACCTAGTTCTTTTTTTTCGCGCGTCTGGTAAAGGCAAGACCGAGCTCAGGTCATGTGCATGCATACAGTATTCTAACAAACCCAAGCACGAACCAAACACAGCCTTTGTAGATTATATAGATTAATAAATAAACAATTAGAGTCCATGTTACAAGATTCAAGCTGGTCCTTGCTATTGACAAATTGGCCGCTGCAATTTGCCATCAGAATAAACAGGGGGAACCAACGATGTGATACAAGCTCTATCCGGACCACAATCATGTGGTACTAACCAGCGACAGATACATATACGTACGTGTCTCCCAGGAACCCACTTGTCAGTGGCTCAGCTCGACAATCCCAAAGACTCACCTGACAGGTGGACCCCATACGAGCAGACCGCAATAAGTAGATGTCCCCGTACGTGTGACTCACAAGCAAATTTTCAGGCACGGTGAACCCCATTGGTACGATGTTTTGTAGTGCGGCAGTTGTGCACTAGCGTGTGTTTTGTTTTTGCTTGGCAAAGTAAAGCACATACGCCATGGCAGATAAATGAACTCCTCAGGTTAGGGGCACACATCCATCTCCTCCACGTCCACAGCAATAAAGCCGCGGCGGAGCATCACGGGTCATGGGCCCCACGTGAGGCGTGAGGGCCCATCTCGAAAGAAAAGGGCAACCACAATTCCGCCCGCTTTTCAGCTTTATTTTGCATTTGTTCGCACCCCCATGCCCCAATTCTAAGCGATTTTTTCAGCGTGATTTCTTTTTCTTATTATATTCTTTCAGCCATACAAAAAAGAAAAAGGTTTAGAAATTCTCGTCGCTGAATAAGCTGCACGAACTGAAATCGTCGAGCAGGCCAGCTCAGGGTAGTACGTAGTAGAAAAATGATTTTCGATTTTATACCTTCTTCACGCATTTCTTCTCCCGCACTTCGTACCGGCCTTTCGTTAAATCTGACAACCACATCCCCGGGAAGACAAACTGCATGATAAAAGCAGCAAGGGAAGCACATGTAAGTTTTGTGACGACGAGAAGCGAGATCGGATCGGATAGGAATAGGTTCAGATCGAGCTCAAGGCCAGGTGGTTGCAGAGGGTTTACTTGGAGGGTCTTGTCCACGTTCTTGGCCCTCTTCTTGGGCCGCTGGGGCAGCTTGGTGCCCTTCATCGCAAGGAAATCGTCCTCCTTCTCCTTTCGCGACAGCGAGATGTAGATCCGCGGCAGCTCGAACCGCTCCACGCCCGCGGTGGCGGCGCCGTTGCTGGTCAACGGCGAGTCGTGGTGGTGGTGGTGATAGTTCTTGGATTCCATGTGCAGGACGGCGTCCATGGCGGAGGACTTGTGCCCCTTGTCCGGCGACGGCCGCTTCTGCGCCGATCGCTCCTCGACAGGCCTAAAAAGAAAGAAGTAATGTTAATGATGATGCGATTGCGGCTTGCGGAGGTGGTGGCGTCGTGGTGGCGGTGGTTGGCAAGTTGAGGAAAAAGGGTGGGTCGGGTGGTGGATTGGTTGTATCGCGCCTACCAGAGACTTGAGGCTCCAATCCTACCCTCAACAAAGGTGGATGCAATATGAGCAAAGAGCTCCTGCCCCTGCTGTCTGTGCCTACATAGAAAGAATGGATAGGAAGTTGAGATGTGTATATTTATAACCCATCTACTCTACCTCTAGTCTAGTGCAACAGATACCCTAAATATGCAATTCATTCATTCATTCATACCATTGACATCATCCCAATACCCAAAAACAACCAGATTTAATCAAAACAATACGCCGAAATCACTCTTAACCGACGAATACAAGTACAACCATGGGATTTGTCAATATGAGATAACATGGCCCCAACATGCGCTGCAAATGTGTGACAAATACCGTCACTGCTTTCTCGCCACATATCCACGGACTAGCAGAAAGGTAAGGTTACCGTCGACACTGCAGATCCAGACACACAATTCTTCACAAAAAAAAATCCAGACACACAACTTTCCCAAAAGTCATAATAAATATACATTTATAACTAGAAAATACCCCAAAAATAGCTGAAAAATGAAATTGATCCAGATCAAATCGGTACTAAAAATATTCAGATAAAAACCCTACTTCGATTTTTATATTATATAATAAAAGAAGAAATGATACGATGAGAGGGAAAGAAAGGAAGGAATACCTTCCATCCAACTCTCCTTAACGGTGCGGAAAGATGTGGCGGTACAGCTCACCAAAACCAAAGGAGACCGGCCGAGCCCGAGGAGAGAAGAATAAATAAACACTACAGCAACGCCAAGGCACGATCCCGTCCAATCCCATCCCGCCCAAAGAACGCGACCACGACTCCAACAACTCGTCAGCAGTAGTTTACGCGGGGGCAAAACCAGAAACAAAAAAAAAAAAAAGTCGCCGAGGCAAACAAGAGGGAATAGATAGGAGGCTTTTACCTGCGTGTTATTATAAAAGTCAGTAATTACTCATAAGCCATTAAAAAATTAACTTATAGGTACCACTGTTATGAACTATTTTTTTCTTTACGCCACTTCCGTCAGATTTGGCTGTAACGGTGTCAAATCACGAGTATGAAAAGTCGAAAATACTCTAATCTGAATATACAATTAATTTTTTTTTGAGTATCTTAACGACTTTAAATGAAAAAACTCAAAACTAAAAAGTTGAACGACAATATCTATCATTTTTATATAAAAATTATCTTCATTATTTTTATAAAAAAAGATATAATTTAATATGATAAATATGTCTTAGAAAAATCATATTTTTTTACAGATTCAAATGAATATAGTTTTTATATAATTATTATAGATCTCGACCAGATCTATAATTTTCTTGTTTTTAGTTTTTTTATTTGAGATCGTTAAAATACTTAAAAAAATTAATTATATATTCAGACGTAAGGTTATTTTTGACTTTTCCCGTCCTCAGTCCGACACCTTCAGAGTCAAATTCGATGGTAAAAGCCTCAATAGATGGGGAAACGACGCACGCGTAGGATACGAAGGGAAGGGGAGGGAGGGCATCGTCGTCACCTGTGGTGGTGGTGGGGCGGGTGGTGGCTGCCGGCGGCAGCGGCGTAGGCGTAGGCGGAGGCAGAGGCGCGGGACGGGAAGGAGGATGCCGACCGCAGGTTGGACCCGCGAGTGTAGGAACCGGCGGCGGTCGGCGGCGGCGGCATGAGCTTCTCCGCGGGCGCCGACGCGCGCCGCTGGATCTTGACCCCGCCACCGCCGACGGCAGACTGCCGGCGCTGCGCGGACGGCGCGGCGGTGGCCGAGTCGCGCCGGCAGCGCGACCGCTTGTTGTGCCCCCACTGCAGCAGCACGTCGCCGACGACGGCGCCGCCGCCGCCGCCGGTGGAGCTCGGGGAGGCGGTGTCGGAGGAGTCGGAGGTGTGGTGGTGCGCGTGCTCGCGCGCTGGGCTCCGGCCGGCCGTCGCCGAAGAAAGAGGCGCCGGCTGCGGCGCGCGGGCGCGCAGCGGCTTGGACTCGTGCGGGGAGGCCGCGAGGTACGAGGCGAGGCGGGAGCCATCCGTGGCCACGGCCAGGGCGTCGTCATCTCTAATGGAGGATCTGGACGCCTGCTTCCGGGGCACGGCGCCTCCGCCACCGCCGCCGCCGTTGCCGAGGGGGAGGCAGTCCGGGCTAAGCCTTTGGTACCTGCAACGAATCAAGAGGCGAGTCGACTCTTTAGCGATTTCATCGAACAAGGAGATCCGCTGCAAAATGCAAGTGACAGATCGCTCGCTCCGTGGGTAGCGGCTATGAAACGAGCAATCAAACAGATGGATCACCAGCCCCAACCCTTAAGAAGAGAGAACAAAACGACCGCAAAATTCCAACATGAACAGCTGGGCTCGTTGAAACGGAACCAAGGAAGAACAAAAACCATCAGGAACTCCGGGACTCGGAAGAGAAGGCAGCCGGAAACGAAACCAGAATAATTTTACTCCGGCGGCGATGTGATAAACTACATGACTGCTCATCTCCTGACCAGGAAAGGATCGAAGGTGCAAATCAGAAACAACAAACGGATGGCTTATTCTTATCTAGAAACAGCCGGGAAAGCAGCAGAATTTGGGAGACGGCCAGAAAACCATTGAGATGGTTGCGGGCAGAATCCTGAAAAACGCGGAGTCGAACAACAAGAGAGTCAGCACGGCCGCTGGAATTGGCGAGACCGGCATGGAGATACATAGTACGGATCAATCAAACTCAAACTGCAACAAGAACATGAAATCCAGATACCATGACGACAGGGAGCGGAAATATCAAGTGGATGAAGAAAGCAAAGGCACAGAGGCCAGAAAGAAATTTGACAAGGCCGGCCAGCTCCGGCCGGCGGCGAAGAAACCAAATCCTTCAACAACCGAAGCCGGCGGCGAAGAAACCAAATCCTTCAACAACCGAAGCAGGCGGCGAAGAAACCAAATCCTTCAACAACCCAAGCCAGAGACAAACCAAAAGGCGAAACAAACGCAAACGAGTTGAAAAACATGTTGCACTTTGATCTGCAACGAGAACAGCCACATAATAACAGAGGAACCAAATGAACAGAGAGGGAGAGGTGAGAGCCCGGAGATCTGCCGGCTACCTCATCATGTCCAATGCCGGAGCGTCTCTGAGTCTCAGGGTGCTCGACGACGCGACGTCTCTGCCAATCGCGTGGACCTCGACGGCGCCACGCATCAAAAATGGCCTCCGCCGGCCGCCGCAGCCGTCTCGTCTTCGTTCTCCAACCGCTCGCCAATTACTCTCCTTCTCCTTGGTCTACGTCTCAGTAGACACAAGAAATAAGATGCCGAGAAACCGGCAGGAAATTTCAGAAGCAAAATTGTGAGAACAGAGAGATGGGAGAGGGAGGGAGGAAGAAGAGAAGAGCCAGCAATGGCGATGGGAAGCAGCGCCGGGTACAAATAGAGGATTTATCTGTTGCGTTCTCCCCGTTGTGCCCTCGAGCATGGCTCAGCAATCACCCTTCTGCCACCGCTCCTCCTTTCCCCAAACTGCCCCGGCGCGGGGCGTGGCAGTTTGGTGATTAGGGGGAGAAATTAGGGGGCTGTTACGTACTTGTAGGCCCGAAGATCCGAGCGGTACGTGCGGCCTCCTCTCTTGCACTGCAAGACAGCGGGAGGAGATCGGTTTCCAAACAAGCGTCAGTGCGTCACCGAAACGTACCCTGACAGGTGGGCCTAGTGTCTGGCGCCCACGATGTCAGTGACAGGCGTATTCGGTGAGCCAACTGCCGCTCGTGTTTTACACGGATGGTGTACGTGAGATCACGCGCCGCGTCGACGGTGAACGCCACCCCGCCCCGCCGTTGACGTGCACGGCTGAACTCTGACCCACTGACTTCCGGGGCCTCTAGGTACTACTGGGCCACGAGTCAGCGAGACGTGTTACTGTAAGGGATCTCTTCTCCGTGATCGATGGTTTTAAAGGAACGGGCGGGATCGGCTAGTCGTCGCGTGTACGGTGGACGCGACCCATCGCTTGAAACGTCCAGGATGGACGGGGTGTTGGGGCCTTGGGGCCAAGCGGCCAGCCCGCGGCATCGGCACGTGAGGAGGCTGGTGTGCCTATTGGACTATTTGTTGCGGGCTGCGGTGACCGGCGGCTTTGGATCCGGAACGGGGACTGGCAGGATTGTCCCAGGTTTGGGGTTTAGCTGCCGCAAACTTTGATTGAAGGAGACACTCAAATCAAAATAGAGGAGTGTCTTAGATCTGGTATTTAAAAAACAAACATACCTAATATAAAGTATAAATAACTTGACACAAAACGATTTAAAATAAGATTATAGCCAAAACCAATCTGGTTGACTTCTTATTTTGATCGCTAGCTAAAAACACACTGAAAAAAACCATGTAAACACCCTCGCCATATTACAGCTAGGTAAAAAGTCCAATATACTAACATCAAGTATGGTCTATATCTGGATAATAACTTCCTAAACCATGGTATCGTTGAGTTTACTCCCCTCAACTATTTCAGTTGGTTCACCCTCAACCAGATTTGTCTCTTTTGTTTCTCGACATTTAAATTGATTTTTAGTTTCAATTTTTATGAGGGGATAGCTAACACCACAATTTATGTTTAAAAATATGTCATAATTTTTAATATTTGTGTTGATAGGTTACGACGTATAATAATAAATCAACACAGAAATTTTACTAAACGTAATGAAACAAAATTCATCATGTATTTTTAAATATATTTATGATGTACTATAACACCTTACAATTTTTGGAATTAAATTCAACTTGTATGTACAAAAATAGTTAAGGGTAGTAAACCGAACCAAACATTAATTTAGACTATTGTCTGGACATAAGCAATACTTAGAGAAAGTAATTTAAACTTTTTTCTTACAATTATTATTGAAAACCTTATACATTTAGATAATATTAAGAATTTATAAAAAAGTGTGAATCATTTTTTGACGTTTTGGAGTAACTAGTAGAGCTGGGAAAACGATTATTATGTACGAGGACCTACCAAGTTAATCTACCTATATCAAGTGCCATCCTCTTCACCAACTCAGCTTATATAAATCAACCCGACAATCTTTGAAGATGCCGCCGGCATAGTTCACTAGCGCAGGACACACGGTCCTGGTTGCATAATGTACACATATGGGCACCACAACTCAAGATTCAATCTTAATATGAAGGTACACAAATCAGCGAAGTCATACATTACAAGTAGTTTTCAAATTAATAAGTTAGTTACACAGCACTAGTTGAGAATCATACCTAACCCATATGCGATATGGGAACCGGATGACTATCTTACCATGTTTCACATAAGTTGAGAATCCTACATTACGAGTTAAATTCTAAGTAGGAACTAGTGGTCACATTTGCCCACTGTTGGTATTTCTAATGCTCAAGTAGATAATTCTGCATTATCCTCAGAGAAAGCTTACGGACAAGAGTATGTGAAGAAATGTTATATGAAGATATTGAAAACTCAAGTGGTTGAAATAGACATATCCTTTTGATCTTGAGTATATGTATGTTGTACTATTAAGAAGGACAACATGAATAATTAGAAAAATCTCAAGTGCCCAAACTAACCGAACCTAGAGTGCTAGCATGAGAGAACACACATGGCACTGTAACACCCCGGTGTTATGCCAGCATTTAGGCACTGCAAATCATGCATATCATGCATCATCAAGCATCCTAATCATACATGCCCAATCATGTAAATAACAACTGAAACACGGCTTCGAAACATACGAAACATGTTCATTAAACCTGAATGTTGCATACACTTGTTAGAGTTATTTTTGCCCTGATTATGTTTGCTAGGCTAGTAAAACATATTTGGCTACTATTGTAAATCATCTAGGATTATTTAGTTCAATTTTTGGAGTAAGGTTTGTATTCAAATTAATTCAAAATTTTGCTTCAAAAATAATTCCCCAAAAATTAGGGTTTTGAGTTAAACATTTACTTTGATTTTTTTTAATTCAAAATCTATCAAGAATTAGGCTTTGGTCAAAAAATCAAAGTTGTAGATATTGAAAAATGGAACAAATTTCATTTTTGCACCAATTCGTGAAAATGTTTTTAAATGGCTCAAAAATGGGAATTTAATTCTGTTTATTTGAGAAATAAAAAGAAAAGAATTTCATTTCGCTTAACAACAGTCCGCATTTCAGATTCCCGGCCCACGGCCAAAGCCAAACTGGCCAGCGTCCCCTTCTTGCTGCGCCCTCGCCCGCCTAGCCCAGCGTCGTTCCTTTCCACTCTTCATTTGCCTTTTGCACACCGATCACGACTGAAACACGCCCATTGCGTGGCGACCATCTTGCCGTCGCCGCCGCACAGCAGCGTCAGCATCATGCCAGCTTCGCGCCCGCCATACCGCCCGCCTTCTTCTGCTGAAGCCATGCGCTCGCTTGCACTCTCCATGTTGCCTCTCCTCTCCGCTTGACCCGAAGCTCACCCATCTCCCCCCTCTCGCCACCACCGCCGCCCCCCGCCAAATTCGCCGCTTCTCCTCCACCTCGGCCAAGCAATCGTGCGCCCGTAGCTCCGCCTCGCTCTTGACGCGTGGTGCTCGCGCTTGTCTGCCGATTGTCGAGCTCAGTAGCGCGCCTTCTCGCGCCCACCCACCGTCGGCCATGGCGCCCGCCGTGCTCGGCCGCGCATGGAAGGCGCCTTTCTGCTCTTTCTCCACCACCGCCTAGCTTACCTTCCCGCCTTCGCCATGACTTCTCGCGAACCGCATCGCCCGCTAGCTCATCTATCACGGCCGGCAATGGCCGCCGGTCTCGTTAAGCGAGCACACATGCCATGCATGTGTCACAATACAACCGGCGTGGCCGCCTCGGCCAGTGCCAATGAGGCCATGGGCCGACGCCCTGCCGGGCCGCCTCCCCCTTCTCTTTGCTCGGGCCGCGCAGGCCAAGTGTGGTCGTGGGCCGACTAATTCCCGCGGGCCAGCCCAGTAGCAAT
Source organism: Miscanthus lutarioriparius (assembly GCA_904845875.1). Taxonomy (NCBI): domain Eukaryota; kingdom Viridiplantae; phylum Streptophyta; class Magnoliopsida; order Poales; family Poaceae; genus Miscanthus; species Miscanthus lutarioriparius. The sequence continues at coordinate 35,843,710 of CAJGYO010000006.1, read as the reverse complement.
AGGAGGATTCGTTTTCAAATTTTCTTTATTATTTGAAAATAGAAATGGTTTGGAAAATGTTTGGATACTCAAATTTACTCTAAATCTGTTGAAATAAATTTTTCTAGGTTCTTTATCATCAGATCTACTTGGGAAAATTATTGCATGTCATTTTTATGATACTTCTCTGTAGAACTTTATTTAATCATGGATATTGCTGATAACTTGAAAAATATGTAGAAAAACCTATAGGCTTCAGAAAAATATGATTCCAAGTTTGTTAATCTTCATATGTAATGTACTTTCTAGGAAAAATATGTGTCATGCATGTACTGTAGAAAAATTTTGAGGTGTAGTTCAAGTACCTTTAATGGCTGATTTTTGTTATTTTAGCTAGAGAGCAAACTTTGTATAAAACATGCATGTGATAATTTTTGTACAGTGATTGTATGCTATAAAGATCATAGGAAAAATGCTAACTCTGTTGTTTGACACTTTTCACAGTACAAAGTATTTTCCTGTTTATAATCATGTTATAGCTTGTTATTTTTGTGTAGACTAATCCACTCATTCAAATACCATGAAAATCTGATAGTAGACTACTTAGGGTAGTACTGTGCTATGGTAATTTTCTAAGATTTTTCTAAGTAATAAAAATAGATGTTGCTATTCAAACCTATTATTAATTAGGGTTTAAGCAAGTGTTGCTTTATGTGTGATTAAGAAATTAGTGAAGCTTTGGTGTATCTTTGAAGCATTCAATAAGATGTGTTGACTTAACATATTAGTAGTAGAAGAGAATGCAGTAGATGACATGTGCTCGTAGTATATGTTCTTGGATGATGTTGACTACCTTGCATTTAAACATATCCATTGTATTCATCTCATTCGATGCACCGATTGCATAAGCACTTACGCACATTGCATCATACAGGATCGCAAATCGAGAACCCAGTCGTCATACCCGAGGAGCCCGAGGAGCAGCTCGAGGTGCAGCCGCAGGAAATGCCCGAAGCAGACGAGGAGGATGTTGAGGAACTTCCGGAGTGCCCCGATCACCGTCCGAGCTCCTTCGAGAGAGGCAAGCCCCGGAGCATTTTCTCTCGGTTTGCAATTATTAATTAAATGCTTTACTTTAATTGATGCATTACGTTCAGGAGTTGTTTGCAACCGTTGCTGCATTATACCTTGTTATCTTTGTTATACTATATCCTTGTTACCCTGGTATCCGCAATCGAGTCAATGCTTAGCTGGCTTAGACCGGTAGAAGTCGGGTGTTTTCCTGTCACCTATGAGCTATAGGTGGTTACCTGGATCTGCTTGGATGACTATGAAGTCATGGTATAACTAAGTGTTAAATGAAGTTGAGACCGGACGGAGACTTGCAGAGTTTTGGACTGTAGTGTTTTCCGTCTATGTCGATTAAGGACCGATCATTGTTGGGCCTCGAGTCATGTTGAACGCATGCCTTACATTTAGCTGGCCGGATAAAGTACCTTCCGACCGCGAAGCTGGGAGATTATTCGGGCCGAGTAGATTGCCCGCAGCGCACTGTGCCGGAGCAGGTGTGGTAGGACACGGGGGCGAGATGATAAGACCAAAGTGCAGCCGGTCGGCCCCTAGGTACATGTGGTTCCTGGTAAACTCGAGATACCTAGATAGTTGACTCGGTGATCAATATCTCACTTTAGCGGGTGAGTGAGGTTTGTGTAAGGAATAAATCACCAGCTGGTTAGGAATCGATTCGAATCGCCATCGCTCCTGGATAGCGAGCACTTGACTTGAGTTACTTCATTGTAGTAAATGTTTATGGAACACTTGGACATTTATAATGAATATGACAGTATGGAAGTTGTTTAATGATCATTGGTTATCATTATCTGCTTAATCACATGTTTGCTCTAGTATAGGTGCAAATCTAGTCGACAGGTTAATAACAATTAACTTGACAATAATGCTTTTGAAAAGGGTCTTGAAATGCTAAAAATGCTTTCTTTGCAAATGAGTCAGCTACCCTACTATAAAGCCTTCATAATCCTTGGTGTCACTTATTTTTGGTTATGTCGGGTAAGTCTAGCTGAGTACCTTCTCGTACTCAGGGTTTTATTTTCACTTGTTGCAGATGGGCAGATGTATTACGACTACTGTATTAACTGCCTTTATCCTGCGATGGGTGATGCTTAGGACCATGGGCATGGTCATTCCTTACGTCTCGTCTAATGCTTTTGTTGGAGATGATCATTCGCTGGCACTATATTGGAACTCCATGTGAGTGTGTGTGGTTTGAACAAATGGCTTCCGCTACTTTTATTCGAACTTGTTTTGTAATAACTATGTTTAAACTCTGATGTATCTGAGATGCAAACTTTTATGTAATATGTGATGGTGACCGCTAAACTTATTACGATCTTGGCTGGAATGGAAGTTGGTTTGAAATCCTTCGTGATTTCACGGACTGCCGGGTTATACGGGCTTAAGTTTGCTAAATCGTCAGCTCTGGCGGATGATTTTCTTACTTAATTTCGTATAATTGGTCGGTTCTGTTACAGGCACAACACTTGCACTTTGTTTAACATGGGGCTTATTTTTGGTTGGGATGGATAGCCCTCTGAAAAAGCTTTTCAGAAAGTCTAAGATTATGGAAATCAGAGTTTGGAGTAAAAAGTTATGGCATTTTTCGTGTGGTGACATATGTTGTTTTATGCGTATGCAAATTCAATGGCTAGTTTTTAAGCTCTAATGGCTATTTTTTTGGGTGGATATATATACTCATCTCACACCTCTTGAAGGAGTTGATGGTGTACTTATGATCATAGAGAATATTCTAAGCCTTGTGAGAGCCCTTCCCAACCCTTTCACTCTGAGAGTCAGTGATTAGTGTGAGATTCAAGTGTTCAGTTGAGTGGTTTCGAGTTACTAGAGAGTAAAAGAGAGCAAGCTAAACCTTGAGCAATTGTCTGGTTTCACCAATCTTTCATGAAGCATTTTTTACTCTTGTAGCTAGAGGTGAAACCTCCTAAACGGCGAAGCGTCGTCCGGTGAACTCCCGTGCTTGTGGTGAGTCATGGAACAATTTGTCAAGGATGCAATATTTTCTCTAGCAAGAAAAAATATCAACTAGTGGAGACGAGAATAATGCATATGAACACGTCTATTTATGTGTGCACCATACCCTCACATTGACAAGCACGTCCTTATTACCCATCTATAAATAATAGCACATGTATGTAATTTGAGTGGTGCAAGGATGTGAATTTGTGTGCAGAGTCATACCTTCATGGCTTCATCACCACACAAGGTCAAGGTGGCAGCTTCAACTTAGCGTCGGTGTTCTGCAGTAACAATGCGTCCATGAGCAACCACGTACTTATGATAAATTCGTCAATTATGGGAAAAACAAAGGATTGGAGAAATTGCCCCTGCAAACAAGGGATTTATCCTCAATCTAAAGACAAGCGAATCTATCCAGTAGGGTGTGCGGGTATATTCATAGGAATAAATATATGTGCTTTGAGCGTTTGCACCTACATCTATTAAAAAAATATTGGCCCTGAATTTGTTTTGCCTATGCAATTTGAGAATAAGGAATCTTTGAGCTCTAAACCGTAGAGAATCAGACCAATCAGGAATCACACCTATTTATATTTATCTAAATTAGACGTGCTGTGTTAAATTCAAAGACGGGCCAAGCGAATCCATACAGCAAATAGAGTATCAAATATATTAAAATCAAATTAAGAAATTTCTTTTTTGAGGGCTACGGAATATCATACTAGTTGCGACGCTGAATATATGACTGTTTTTGGTACTGCTTGTGGTGATCGCGCGGTGCGACGTCGTACCGCAACCTCGGAGCGCCAGTTGCTTTTAATCAAACCCTTAGTTCATCCTCGTGTTCTCTCTCTCAAACATTTGTCATAGTAAGCAAGCGGCACGCTGTGAGGCATTTGGCAGGATTCTTCGCTTCTCTCCATCGTTGGCTCGCTTCCGTAGAAAACGCGATCCCAAACACGCTCTATACTTGGTACAATATAGCAACAAGTCTATTAAATAGACAATGTCATAAAAAAAGAAACACCATATTCCATCGAAGAGCCAAACATTCAGAATAAAGAAGCTTAAGATCCAACTAATTCTCTGCGCTAACAAACAAAAGCATATTGGCTCTGCTGTAGCATGTAGGCTCTCAATCTAATTCTGAACTGTAAACAGAATATATAGGCCCCGTTCGGCTTATCCAGAAGCCAGCTCGTTCGGCTTCTTTTTTCAGCCGGAACAGTGTTTCTCTCTCACAACAATTCAGCGAGAACAGTGTTTTTTAATAGTTTCAGCCAAAATTCAGTAAGCTGAACAGGTCTTCTCTATCTCGTACCAAAAGCATAAACATTCCAGTGTAAAAAAAACTGTTTGGTCAAATGTGTGTGTAGTGATATCCAAACTGCAATATATTGCCAATAATTCGGTCCAAGCCTCAAGCAAAGTGATGTGATCGATCGCAGCATCATAACACCATCTCGTCTGCTCGCATTTTCGCACCCCTCCGCTTGGCTTGAAGCCTCAAACTACTCGGACGGAGACACTCAGGGCGTGTTTGTTGACCTGGACGAGGACCAGATGCAGGCCGCCAGGTGCAACTAGCCATATTTGTTTGCCAGATGTCGTTTGGGCAGGCCAGCACACTGCTTAAAAGCAGCCTAGAGTCAGGCTCAGGCTCGGGGGAAACACCCCTCCCCTTCTGGCTCGCTTGGTGCGGTAGCGACGGTTCACCTCCCAAATTTTTTAGGGGGAATTTCTTACGTGTCATTAAAAAAAGATTGTAATGTTCTGTGTCTCTGAAAAAGTTGGTCTTCAGTGCTACTGCTTTAACTTTTTTTTTTGCCCTCCATGCCACTGCCGTCAGTTTGGGCTCTAACGCCGTCAAACTATAGGTGTGAAAAGTTAAAAATACCCTTATCTCTAAATATGTTATTAATTTTTTTTCGCATCTTAATAACTTCAAATGAAAAAACTCAAAACTACAGAGTTGTAGATCTCATCGAGATCTATAATTTTCATATAAAAATTATCTTCATTTAATTCCTAAATGAAGATAATTTTTATATGAAAATTATAGATCTCAACGAGATCTACAACTTCGTAGTTTTGAGTTTTTTCATTTAAAGTCGTTAAGATTCTTAAAAAAAAAACATATTTAGACTTAAGGGTATTTTCGACTTTTCACACCTGCAGTTTGACAGTGTTAGCGTCCAAACTGACGACATTAGTATGGAGGACACAAAAAAGTTAGAACAATGACGCTGAAGACCACTGAATTTTGTTAGACACATGCGATTTTTTTAATGGCACGCGAGTAATACCCCCGATCTTTTACCCTCACCCACCGTTCCTCACGACGACGACGCGACCAGCTTCCTCCACTACCGAAGAGGTGCGGCTCCTCCCATCGCAGATCGGCCGGCTTCCTCCCCGGCGCGGATCCGGCGAGGACGCTTCCGCACGGCTCCTCCACTACCTCCACTCGAGCTCCTGTCCGCGAGGCCGACGGCTCCTCCCTCCCCGAGCCGTGCCTACCCCGGCGAGCTGCGCCCTCGGGCCAACACCTTCCCCGCCGAGGCGGCGAGGCACCTCCCAGCGAGGCCGCTCCCGCAGCGAGGCCGCTCCGGCCGCTCTCGGGCGAGGCAGCTCCCCCAGCAGAGGTAGTGGAGCCTCGCCCATAGGCACGCACTCGTCCCCGATGAGCCTGCCGTCGATCTGCGATGTGGGCGACGCCTGCCTGCGCATCGACCGCGTCATCCCCGCCAACGCCGCCAACGGCGGCGATGCGCTGGGCCTCGCGGGCGGGCCGTGCCCGTGCGCAGTGCTCTCGCACCTCCTCCCACGCTGGCAGGCCCGCTGGGGTGGCTGCTGGCTGCTGCTCTGCTCCATTGCTCGCCTCGACCTCCATCGGCTTGTGCAACCAAAGTGTTCCATGCAATGCCAAAGAGAGAAGGTGCAGGGGAACTCTACCGCAATTTAGGTGGTGTTAGGTCCTCCTAAACTTCGCTGTCCCCTGAGATATTTAGACAAGTATTAAATATAGACTAATTACAAAATTAATTACACAGCTTACGACTGATTTACGAGACGAATCTTTTAAGCCTAATTAGTCTATGATTTGACAATGTAGTTGTCGGTGTTTCAGACCGGGGGTCCTCTACCAACTAGTGAATTTGAACTGCGTGCCCCTAATCCCGGATGGTGATGCAAAGAGACACAAGGTTTATACTGGTTCAGGCAATCGATGCCCTACGTCCAGTCTGAGAGATCGATCTTGTATTTCTTGCACCGAAGTGCTAGTAGTAGGGGGTTACAAGCACAGGGAGAGAGGGAGCTAATCCCAGGTCTCGGCGAGGTGTCGTGTGGGCTGCTTGAGACGTTTCTCTCAGGCGACTGGGATGTGTATGTGTGTGAGCTACCAGGTCTTCTCCTTATTCTTCTTTTCTAAGGGGCCCAAGTCCTCTCCTTTTATAGTTGAAGGGAGGACAAGGACAGTACATGTGCTGACTATACGGCGTCGTGCCAACAGGGGCGGTGTGTCTGAGTCCTGTGGCCTATTCCTATGGCGGCGTGGTCGTCGGAGTGGTCCGTCCTTGGAGCACTGGGGCGACGTGCTGGTCACGTCCGACCCTGTGCATCATGGGAGCTTCTGGGCTACCTCGGAGCAGGTGCGGCGGCCAGGACGCGGATCGCTATGGATTGGCGGCGCGTGAGGCCGAGGCTTCGGTCAGTGCCGAGGTTGCACCACAGTGGGGGTCTCGGCGAGCACGAACCCCGAGATAGCGGAGACCTTGGTGTATAGTGTCGAGGCTCCGAGAGGGCGGCTGATCTAGCGCGCTGGCTTGGAGGCGGTGATGACCCGGGCCAAGTAGTCCGCGCGATGTTGTTTTCGAGGCGGGGATCGCAGGGCACAGTGTAGTGTGGGCGCTGATCGTGGGCACAGTGTCAGAATATAGTGGCCGGTAATCCCAGCCGGTATGGGCACGCAATGCATGTGGGCGCGATCATGGGCACAAATCACGAACACACGGTGGCGGTAATCCCGGCAAATATGGTATGGGCACAAAGCGATGTGGGCGTTGATGCGACCTCAGGTCCCGTCGGCCATTCTGTGGTGTCAAGTCGTCGTCCGGCTGAGATTGCGGGAGTGGTTGAAGTATTAATGGGACATGACGTGCTGTCAGGAGGGTCGGTCAAAGCAGGGGCGACGAACTATGGATAAGCTGGCCTCGCGCAATATGGAGAATAAGGCCTTACGTGAGACGGAGGGTGGAGCCTCGCGCGAGACGGAGATCGGACTCCTTGCCGAGGCCTTCCGTGAAGAGCCTCGCGCGAGGCGGAGATTGCGTCAGGACGCCGAGACCTTCTACGCAAGGCTCGAGATGAGGCGGAGAGCCTGGCAGGCTCAGACGTGGCGGGTGAGGGGCCCACGGCTTACCTTCTAGCTTTGTATTTTGATGGGACTTAAGTGCCCCCTTTAATGTTCGCTCGAGGTACCCCGTCCTAAGGTACCCGACAGTAGCCCCTGAGCCTCCGGGGGAGTGCGTGCACTCTCCCTGAGGGTTCGCCGAGGCTTGGTTTATTCCGCTCCCGTAGGAATTAGGTTTTGTTTCTTGAGGTTCCGGTGGTGCGCTGCTGAGCGCCTCTGGCCGGTGTAGTTTTCGAGGCCCCTGGAGGAGGAGTTACTCCTCCGGGGGCTTTTTTTTTTGTTTTCGCGTTTGAGCGAGGAGTTTTTATCGCATTTGCCGAGCCCACAAGCGCAAGTTCGGGTTGCGGGGGGTCTCGGCGAGGCTGCAGAAAAAAAGCTCTAGCCTCCTCACGACGCAGCGAGAGGTCCGTCGAGATCCCCGACTTTGGGTACGACCCTCACGCTTCCTTTTCGTTCGGAAGGAGGGGTGGAATGTGCCGAGCTACCCTTGATGGGCACGCAGCGTGGGCACTTCCGGTGAGTCAGTTATCGTAGTCCGAGTGGAGGCCCTAACTCCGTTTGCTAAGGGTCGGCTAGCGGTCCGGAGACGCACTCCAATAGTACCAGAGGGTTTCTCTAGTGGGTGCCGAGGACGTTCGCTGGGCCTCGGTGGCTCGGTGCCTCCCTACGGTGGGATCCCCTCCGGAGACTTCCCTGCCGGTCTCGGACATGAGTTAGGACGCCCCGAGCGATCGAGCGATCATTCGCTCGGGCCTCGGCCATTCGTAGGCTCGCCCCAAGGTCGTCCCTGATTCTGTTGCCCTGGGGCGACTGTCGAAACCTCTGGAGGCCCAGCCTTCGAACCCCTGGACCGTAACGGGCTCGGTGCCCTTTATCGTATTTGTAACGGAACTTCTAGCGTGGACTTAGACCGTTTGTCTTTGTCTTGGGCGCAGGAGGAGCCCCTGAGCCTCCGCCAGGAGTAGGAGGGCGGTCAGGGGTCCCCTGGCTTTTTCATTCGACCCTCACATGTCCTTTTCGTTCAGACGGAGGGTTTGTTTGCTGAGCCCATTCTGGTGCGAGCCGGAGCCGCTGGTCTCGGCAAGGTTGCAGGAAGAGCCCCTAGCCTCTGCGTGGAGCGAGAGGGCCGTCGGGAGTTCCCCTGGCTTTTTATACGCCCCTCGCGCGTGAGGGTTTGTTTGCCGAGGCCCCTTTGGGCGCCAGCCCGGGTCATGGGGTCTCGGCATATCTGCAGGAAGAGCCCCCTAGCCTCTTGCACAGGGCGAGAGGGCCGTCGGGAGTTCCCCTGTCTTTTTGTACGACCCTCATGCTTCCTTTTCGCTCGGAAGGAGGGTTTGTTTTGCCGAGCCCCTTTGAGTGCGAGCCGGGGTCGCCGGGTCTCGGCAAGGTTGCAGAGAAGAGCCCTTAGCCCCCTCGCATATAGAGCGAGAAGGCCGTCGGGGTTCCCCGACTTTTGTACGACCCTCATGCTTCCTTTTCGCTCGGAAGGAGGGGTGGAATGTGCCTCGCTACCCTCGGTGGGCACGAGCGGTGGCACCTCCGGTGAGCTGTTTTTGGGTAGTCCGAGTGGAGGCCCGAACCCCGTTCACTAGGGGACGGCTAGTGGTCCAGAGACACACTCCAAGAGTACCAGAGGATTTCTCTAGTGGGTGCTGAGGCCGTTCGCTGGGCCTCGGTGGCTCGGTGCCTCCCTACGGTGGGATCCCACTCAGAGACCTTCCTATCGGTCTCGGACACGACTTTGGGCGTCCCAAGCGTTTCGCTTGCTTGGGTCTCGGCCCCGTATAGGCTCGCCCGCGGTCGTCCCTGACTCTATTATCCTGGGGCGGCTGTCAAAACCTCTTGGGGCCCAGCCTTCGAACCCCTGGACCGTAATAGGCTCAGAGCCTAGTTCCTTCATATGAAAGGAATAGGCCGTGGGGAATATCTTCCCTATTGGCTCGGCCACGGGTGGCACGCCTTTTGAGGCGGCTTCCTGGGGAGGCGAAACGACGCCTGCTGCCGTAGTGGCCGAGCGTGACGTGGTGGATGGGACGTAACTGTTCTCGCATTTAATGAGGGAGACGTGGGCGCGTGGGCCGGTGAAATCGGCTTGTGGTTAACTGCGCCGGATCAGGGGGGAAACTTCCCCGATTTCGTCGCCCGTTCATTTCGCCTCCTCCATATAAATACTCAAGAGTCCGCCCTCCTCGTCTTACCTTGCTCTGCATTAGCACCCTCTCGCCGAGCCGTCGCTAGAGCAGCGGGTGCCGGGAAGAAGAGGGGAGAAGAGCGAGCCTAGGGAGAAAGCGAGGAAAAAGCAAGAGCGTGGGAGAGAGAGAAAAAACTAAACGCTACACCCGATTCCTCCATCGCACCCATGGCCGGCGACATCTTTGTTGTCGAGGCAGACCCATGGGATCCGTCGGATGTCACCGAGGAGATGCTTCAGTCGCTTGTCGATGGCGGACTCCTTCGCCCGGTGACAGACCCCACCAGGCCGGAGTGGATTGCTCCGTACGGCGAGCCAGAGCCGAGGCCCCACGATGGCAACGTCGTAAGCTTTGTCTCCTTTCACGAGCGCGGCCTCGGCGTCCTGGCGGATCGGTTCATGCGGGCGCTCCCGCATTACTACAGCGTGGAGCTCCACAACTTCAATCCCAACTCCATCGCTTAGGCGGCTATCTTTGTTGCCATCTGCGAGGGGTACTTGGGGATTGCTCCCCATTGGGAGTTGTGGCTCCTCCTATTCCGGGCGAGGCACACTACCAAGCCGTCGGGCACATTGGGTGCGAGGAAGGCGACGAGGGCCGGCGGCTGCACTCTCCAAGTGCGCCAGGACCGCCTGCACCTCTACATTCCAGCCCAGCTCACGTCATCCAATCGCCGGTGGTACACGAGTTGGTTCTACCTTCACAATGACGACGACTTCCCCCCTACACTGGGTGGATTGTGGGGAGTTGCCCGAAGAGATGGAAGTACGGCGTCCCGAAGGACGACCAGCCCAAGCTGCAATTGCTACGAGGGGTCATTTGGCGGTGCAAGGGCCACAGCCTCACCATGGTCAGTAGTCGTGGCCGCCTTCCACCGCCGGAGGGTGTTGCCGCTGATGGCTCGGCGGCGGCGGCTATTCGAGATGAAGCTGGGTGAGCCCATTGAGGGCACCCGGATGTCCTCCTCCGCCCTTTCCAACGATGAAATTCTTCGTCGGGTGGGGGAGACGGTGGAGGCAAAGCTGAGGGGCGGCAACTTGACCCCTATCGCTATACGGCCATCGCGAGGGTTCCTCTCGCTGGTAAGTCGTGCGTCGCTTGTAGCCTCTGAGCCTCCTCGCCTCTCCCTTACCCCTTGTTTCCTTATGCGTCCATCGTTCCTCTGGGGATGAGGGACGACGCTCATCTCCACCGCTTTGTTCCCGGGGCGCGAGGCGGCGATCAACCACAAGCGCGCCCGATCGCGCGAGAAGCGGAAAGACGCCAAGGCGGTGAAGCGCACGAAGCAAACCCTCGCGCGCGAGGAGCTAGATAAGCGCCGCCGTCAACAACGGAAGGATGGTCTCCCGTTGGAGGAATCCCCATCGACGTCACTGTCGACGGAGGCCTCGGACGGGGATGATGGGAGCGAGGTGGGGCGAGGTCCCCTGGACCATCTTCCTGACGTAGTGGAGGAGGTGCTCGGGGTGATGGCAAGCAGCCCGGCACTCCCGGGAGGAGGAGGAGAAGCGTACCCGGGGTCGGCGGTTGTCCGCTCCGGGGCCGAGGCTGACACGTTCGAGGCGCGGGCGTTGGGCAAACGCGTCGTCAGCCCAGTGGGCTCGGCGGGTGTGGTGGAACAAGTGGCGGTGGAGGCGACACCACCACCCCCGCACAGGACCGAAGGGGCGCCGGGGTCCATTGAGGACCGACCGGCGCCGATGGACACGGAGGCGACGCCTCTGCCGCCGCCTCCGCCGTTGCGAACGAGGTTTGCCATGGCGAAACGGTTGCCGCCCCGTTCAAGGTAAGAGTATTTTTGGCAGGGTCATAGTGCCTTCTGTTCGCCTTTTGGTTTCGCGCTGACCTTGTCGGTTATTTTTCCTTAGTCAGAAGCGGCCTACGGATGAGCTTCTGTAACACCCCGGTGTTATGCCTGCATTTAGGCATTGCAAATCATACATATCATGCATCATCAAGCATCCTAATCCTACATACCTAATCATGTAAATAACAATTGAAACACTGCTTCGAAACATTTGAAACATGTTGTGAAACCTGAATGTTGCATACCTTTGTTAGAATTGTTTTGCCCTGATTTTGCTTGCTAGGTTAGTAAAACATGTTTGGCTACTATGGTAAATCATCTAGGATTATTTAGTTCAATTTTTGGAGCAAGGTTGGTATTCAAAGTAATTTCTCAAAAATTAGGGTTTTGCGTTAAACATGGACTTTGATTTTTTCAATTCAAAATCTAGAAAGAATTTGGCATTGGTCATAAAAGCAAAGTTGTAGAGAATTAAATTCTAATCAACTTTTATTTTTGGTACATTTTCAAAAGATGCCATTTTCTTGCTCAAAATAATATTTGAAAGCTGGCATTTAAAAGTTTCTTGAAAATATAAATGAAAAAGGGTTTTTCTCCTTGGCAGGGCCGCCTGCTTCTGCCCACGTGGCCGGCCTGCTCATCCCCCTTGCGCATGATGTTTCGCCACCATACACCAAGGCTTCAAACCAGCCCACGCCACACCATGCCGCCATGCTGCCCTGCATTTCACTTTCCCCGCCCATGCCGCCACGCTGGCGCCAGACACCAGACACCGGCGGTAGGGCGGTGCTCGCTCACCAGCCGCGCCCCGCCTTCAAAGTGGTCCGAACGCTCGCACGCAACCCCACTCCGCCACTCCACTTCGCCTGCCTCTTGCCCCGCAGCAGCAGCAGCCACGCCCGAGCTGCCGAGCTCGCCGACGCGTTCCGCCGATGTCAAGCTCCTGCACCACCGCGCCATTCCACGATTCGCGTCGCCCGCAGTTCCGCCTCGTCGACCTCCATCGTTTGCGCTCGCCAGAGGCTGCCGTCGTCGAGGTGAGGGCCGAACCTGGCGCCTCCTTCCTCTCCGACGAGCATGCCGCCGCGGTGCCATGGACCCCACGCGTCGGGCCGCCAGCCAATTGCCCGGTCGGTGCGGCTCGCTGTTGATCACGCCGCACTTCGGCGCCCCACGGAAGGGCTCGCCGCCGGTGAGCACCGGCCGTCGGAGCACCTCCCCTGCCACTGGGTCGCTGACCCGTGGGGCCCAGCCACAGTGGCTTGCGAAGGCCCCAGGTGGCTGGCCAGTGGGCCGGTTGACCCGTTGGGTCCCGCCTGTCTGCCTCTCTGGCACGGGTTTTGGGTGGATAACCGGGTGGATCTAGCAGATTTGAGCATTAAGTTTAAAAGGATTTCAAAAATGATTTTTTAGAATTCTATTTAAATGCTTTAGAAAATGTTTGGATACTCAAAGTTGCTCCAAATCTGTTGAAATAAATTTGTCTAGGTTACTTATCATTAGATCTACTTGGGAAAATTATTGCATGTCATTTTTGAGATACTTTTCTGTAGAACTTTATTTAATCATGTATATTGCTGATAACTTGAAAAATATGTAGAAAAATCTATAGGCTTCAGAAAAATATGATTCTAAGTTTGTTAATCTTCTTATGTAATGTACTTCCTAGGAAAAATATGTTCCATGCATGTGCTGTGGGAAAAATTTGAGGTGTAGTTCAAGTACCTTTAATGGCTGATTTTTGTTATTTTAGCTAGAGAGCAAACTTTGTATAAAACATGCATGGGATAATTTTTGTACAGTCATTGTATGCTATGAAGAACCTAGGAAAAATACTAACTCTGCTGTTTGACACTTTTCACAGTTCAAAGTATTTTTATGTTCATAATCATGCCATAGCTTGTTATTTTTGTGTAGGCTAATCCACTCATTCAAATACCATGAAAATCTGATAGTAGACTACTTAGGGTAGTACTATGCTGTAGTAATTTTCTAAGATTTTTCTAAGCAATAAAAATAGATGTTGCCATTCAAACCTATTATTAATTAGGGTTTAAGCAAGTGTTGCTTTAAGTGTGATTAAGAAATTAGTGAAGCTTTGGTGTATCTTTTAAGCATTCAATAAGATGTGTTGACTTAACATATTAGTAGTAGAATGCAGTAGATGACGTGTGCTCGTAGTATATGTTCTTGGATGATGTTGACTACCTTGCATTTAAACATATCCATTGTATTCATCTCATTCGATGCACCGATTGCATAAGCACTTACGCACATTGCATCATACAGATCGCAAACCGAGAACCCAAATCATCCTACCCGAGGAGCGGCTCGAGGTGCGTGCCAGAAGTGCTAGAAGCCGACGAGGAGGACGTTGAGGAACTTCCGAGTGCCCCGATCACCGTCCCGAGCTCCTTTCGAGGGCAAGCCCTTGAGCATTTTTCTCCGGGTTTGCAATTATTTAATTAAATGCTTTACTTTAATTGATGCATTACGTTCAGAGTTGTTTGCAACCGTTGTTGCATTATACCTTGTTTACCTTTGTTATACTATATCCTTGTTACCTCGTATCCGCAATGAGTCAATGCTTAGGCGGCTTAGACCGGTAGAAGTCGGGTGATTTCCTATCACCGCGAGCTATAGGTGGTTACCTAGATCTGCTTGGATGACTATGAAGTCATGGTATAACTAAGTGTTAAATGAAGTTGAGACCGACGGAGAGACTTGCGAGTTTTGGACCGTAGTGTTTCCGTGCGTATCGATTAAGGACCGACCGTTGTTGGGCCTCGAGTCATGTTGAAGGCATGCCTTACATTTAGCTGGCCGGATAAAGTACCTTCCGACCGCTGGTCGGGAGATTTTTCGGCCGAGTAGATTGCCCGCAGCCACGACTGCGTCGGAGCAGTGTGGTCGGACACGGGCGAGATGATAAGACCAAAGTGCGATCGGTCGGCCCCGGTACATGTGGTTCTGGCAAACTCGAGATACCGGAAAGTTGACTCGGTGATCAATATCTCACTTTAGCGGGTGAGTGAGGTTTGTGTAAGGAATAAATCACCAGCTGGTTAGGAATCGATTCGAATCGCCATCGCTCCTGGATAGTGAGCACTTGACTTGAGTTACTTCATCGTAGTAAATGTTTATGGAACACTTGGACAGTTATAATGGATATGACAATATGGAAGTTGTTTAATGATCATTGGTTATCATTATCCGCTTAATCATATGTTTGCTCTAGTTTAGGTGCAAATCTAGTCGACAGGTTAATAATCCTTGGTGTCACTTATTTTTGGTTATGTCAGGTAAGTCTAGCTGAGTACCTTCTCGTACTCAGGGTTTTATTTCCACTTGTTGTAGATGGGCAGATGTATTACGACTACTGTATCAACTGCCTTTATCCTGCGATGCGTGATGCTTAGGACCATGGGCATGGTCATTCCTTACATCTCGTCTAATGCTTTTGTTGGAGATGATCATTCGCTGGCACTATATTGGAACTCCATGTGAGTGTGTGTGGTTTGAACAAATGGCTTCCGCTACGTTTATTCGAACTTATTTTGTAATAACTATGTTTAAACTCTGATGTATCTGAGATGCAAACTTTTATGTAATATGTGATGGTGACCGCTAAACTTATTACGATCTTGGCTGGAATGGAAGTTGGTTTGAAATCCTTCGTGATTTCATGGACTACCGGGTTATACGGGCTTAAGTTTGCTAAATCGTCTGCTCTGGCGGATGATTTTCTTACTTAATTTCGTATAATTGGTCGGTTCTGTTACAGCTGGTATCAGAGCATGGTTTAGCGTGTTACTGTTCACAAGTGTATTTAAAACAAAAAGGCATTTGAAAAACGTGATTTCCAAACTATAAAGTGTGCCAGCGGTCATATCCTTTATGCCCAGTTAAGGACTCTAGGTGGCTTAATTAAGTACTGACTGGGGTTCTTGCATCATATTTCTCTTTCGTCGCTCATACGGCGTGCTATTGTATGAGTGCCACTTGTTTGAGTGGTAATGTATGGATCATTTGCCTCTACGCCTCGGTAAGTGTGAGTTGTGAGAGCATTATCGGATACACCGTCGATCTAGGGTGAATGCTTATATGATGCTGGAGTAATTAAATGTTCTACGCATGTTTTACAAAGGCATCTCATGTATGGGTCTTCAGTCTGTGGAGGAGATGCCGTCAATAGGACGATGGTTCGGGTAGTTACTACCGTTGTACACGTATCTAGGGATTCGTGTAGAGCGTGTAGATAAAATTTACTGCTTTTATGCATTCATTGGGAATTGAGCTGAAATGAATCTTCTGCAGGTACATAACAACGCTATCGTGTAGAACGTATTAGCTATGTATTTGAGAGATCGTTTGTATGCCACCGACTTCGTCGTTAGAAATTATTGTTCCTAAGTTTGTGAGAACGTACGACACGTACATACATCATGTTACTTGTGCATTTCATTCATGTCATGCATTCCTCCCCTTATAAATTGATTATCTCATTTTGATAAAAGTTGTATCACCTAAAATATGTTTCCCCGAGGTAATCAAAGAACTTTTGCTACAGATGGCCCGCACGAAGCAGACAGCCCGTAAGTCCACCGGAGGAAGAGCGCCTCGACGTCCGTTGGCCCTAAGGGAGCACCGCACCACGGACACCTTCTTGAGCGAGTTTGGTATGCCGACTTTGCTTTGGAGAGTGCTCCATGATGTGGGGTACCCAGAGGGTCAAGAGCCGGTGTACTCTTGGAATGAGAGCCAGTTAGCCGAGGATGGACTTGCAGTGGTGGAGATCACGGTTCCTGCTCTCGGTGATGCTCCAGATTGGATGGTTGGCATTTGGAGTTTGAGGGTCGCACTCCACCGAGGGTGCGAGGGGAGCAAGATTCCGTGTCATCGTGGACATTATGAGCAGATTTCCCGATGAGCTTGCAGCAGCTCTAGTGCACACTTTTCCTAGGGATGATCCTCGTGATGCCATTTGGGTTCAAATTAGGGAAGCGCATTAGTCGAGGTCCAAAAAGGACAAAGCTAGCGACAACCCGTGCAATGAGTGCTATGTTCGCTGCCACCAGAGCGTATGAGGGTCTCGAGAGTACCTACTGGACTTTGACTGGCTTGCGTGGTGAGGATAAGCTCAAGGGTAGAAAGCAGAAGAAGAGACAGGCACGTGCTATAGCTAGTTTGCAGGAGCAGTTGGCTGATATGAACTTACAGCGGATCAGGCGGTTGAGAGAGGTGATAGAGCTATGCAGCGAGTGCATACGTTGACTCAAGCCAACAACAAAGCAGACCGCATGATAGGATAGTTGGTGCAGGAAAGGAATGAAGCCTGGGACGAGAGAAACCTTCTGCGACAGAGGGTCGATGAGCTCGAGGAATACAACGGCAACCTACACGAGGAGTTTCACGCGCTCTACAATTGGGTTGGCCCATATGCTCCACCAGACGCCGCTGGCATGGATATCGACGACGACAACCAGGACGAGCCTGTAGTTTCACCTGGGGGCGATGGTGACGTCTCCGATCCCAACGATGGCCCCGAGGAGTAGGCTAGTTGCCTTGCGCTAGTATCTAGATCCTATCGTGATGACCTTTCTTTTGTTGGCATGTAACCTATCGTATGTTGCTTGGAACGTATGAGACTTGGCATGTGGTTGGAACTTGATTTCGAATGCGATATCTGAACGCATAAAAAGTCCAGTGTATGTATGCTGGCAATTTGATTGTATGGACGCGATGTTTGCCGTTGAAGTAATTTGATTAAGCGTTGTTGTTTTAATTGGGATGCGATTGTTGTGCCTCTCTGCTTTTATTGTATGAATTTATTCTCTCCAAGAAATTCAAGACGGCATAATTTTTTCCTTCACTCGCAATTATTACATCTTCACTCAATCATTACTTGTTGCTGAAATATGCACGATGACAAACACTTTCGCCCTGAAACACGTATGAGGTCACGAGACCGGTGCTAACGGTGCGGGGACCGGTGGTGGTGGTGGAAACCACGGCAACAACAATGAACCTCCCCATGAACCGCATTTGCCACCTGCTCCCCCGTTTAACCCCGAGATGTTCCTCGCATAGCTGCTCGGGAGTCAGCGCAACGCGGAACAATCCCAGAAGAACATGGAGGATTTTCTGCGCACCATCGCCAACAACGTTCAACGTGGTAACAATCAAGGTGGTGGCATGGGAGTGAACCAATATAGCAGCTTCAAAGATTTCATGGACACCAGGCCGCCAGTATTCAAGGAAGCAATAGAGCCACTCGATGCTGAGGAATGGATCAACACGATGGAAGATAAATTCCGTGTGTTGAGGATGACTGAGGTGATGAAAACGGAATATGCTGCACTTCAATTGCAAGGACCGGCGGGAATGTGGTGGAAGCACCATCGCACCACCTTCCCTCAAAATGCCCAGATTTCTTGGAGAGAGTTTGCTGAGGCCTTCCGTGGAGTCTATATTCCACCCAGGCTGACCGAGATGAAGTTGGGAGAGTTTCTGGCATTGAACCAGGGCACCAAGACCGTGACGCGATATCTGCATGCCTTCAACAACTTGTGTCGCTATGCTCCCGACATGGTTGACACAGATGCTAAAAGAATAGCCAGTTTCAAGAGGGGACTCAATCCAAAAATTATGAAGCATGTTGGTACCAACAACCGCGTCAGATTCAATGACTTCATCAGCGACTGTCTGAAGCAGGAGAAGAATAACAACGCCAGCACCGCAGCCAAGACATGCAAGAGAGCTCTTGAAGGTGGTCCGTCGCAAGCTAGAGCACCTATGGAAGGTCGTCCTCCATATTGCCCATTGGCACCTGGCGCTAGGTTCTGGCCACCTCAGCAAAGAAGTCAGAATTTCTGTGGACCCCAGAAGCCTTACAAGATGGCAGTGCAGTCCAACAAAGCAGCCGCAACTGCGGTACAAGGCAGTTCCAAGGGAACTGTGGGATCTACCAGGACAGTGAGGGGACCCTGCTATAACTGTGATCAACCCGACCATTTTTCGAGGTTTTGTCCGTACCCGCCCAAGAAGAAGCAGCAGACTTATAATGCTAGAGTGCATAGTACGACAGTGGATGAAATTTCTGAGGGAGAGCCCGTCATTGCTGGTAAGTTTCCTGTCAACAAAAACCCTGCAGTTGTTCTATTTGATTCTGGATCATCGCATTCTTTTATGAGTCAAGCATTTGCACAGAAACATGGACAACTATGCACCGAATTGGGTTATGGGTACCGTATAAGTTCAGCAGGGGCTGATGTTTTGACCAACCGGATGGTTCGAGGGGCAACCCTTGAATTAGGTAGCAGGAAGTTCCGGGTGAACTTAATAGTTATGCCTGGATTAGTTTTGGATGTCATTATAGGGATGAATTGAATGAAGGATTGGGGAGCAGTCATAGATACTGAAAGTCGAGTACTTACCCTTAAGGACCCCCTGGGTGAGGGTACTTTCCAAGTACCATTGCCTCGGAGAACAGACCTTATAAGTGTTACATGTGCTACGGCAGTCATTCCTATTCATCAGATTCCGGTAGTGTGTGAATTTCCGGATGTATTCCCGGATGAGCTACCTGGTCTTCCTCCGGATAGGGAGATTGAGTTTGGAATTGAGTTAGTCCCCGGAATAGCTCCGATTTCAAGGAGACCCTATCGGATGCCTCCAGATGAACTAGCTGAGCTGAAGAAGCAGTTAAAGGATTTATCAAAAAAGGGGTTTATACGACCAAGCAAGTCTGAAAGGGGATGTCCCGCCTTGTTTGTGAAGAAGAAGAAAGAGGGCACGTTGAGAATGTGCGTAGATTACAGGCCACTCAACGCCATGACCATCAAGAATAAGTATCCCTTGCCTCATATTGATGTTCTGTTTGACCAATTATCTAAGGCCAAGGTGTTCTCAAAAATAGATTTGAGATCCGGTTATCATCAGATCAAGATTAAGCCACAGGATATACCGAAAACTGCATTTTCCACCAGATATGGGTTGTATGAGTATCTTGTCATGTCCTTTGGCTTGACAAATGCTCCTGCACACTTTATGTTTTTGATGAATACAGTTTTTATGCCAGAATTGGATAAGTTTGTGGTAGTGTTCATCGATGACATTCTGGTGTACTCCGAGAACGAGAAAGATCATGAAGAGCATCTGAGAACTGTCTTGACCAGACTTAGGGATCATCAACTGTATGCTAAGTTTAACAAATACGAATTCTGGTTGAAGGAAGTTCCTTTCCTTGGTCACATTCTGTCTGAGAATGGAGTTTCAGTCGATCCAAGTAAGGTGCAAGAAGTTATGAATTGGAAAGCACCGACCACAGTTCCTGAGATTAGGAGTTTCTTAGGACTAGCCGGTCATTACCGTCGCTTTATACCAGACTTTTCAAAAATTGCCAAACCAATGACAAGTCTCCTACAGAAGGATCACAAGTTTGTGTGGACAGAGGAGTGTGAAGCAGCTTTCCACACTTTGTGAAAACTGTTGACCACTGCTCCTGTTCTAGCACAACCAGATATCGAGAAACCATTTGATGTGTTTTGCGACGCATCGAAGACTGGATTGGGTTGGGTTCTTATGCAAGAAGGGAGAGTCATTGCTTATGCATCACGACAATTGAGAAAGCACGAGGTCAACTATCCAACACATGATCTTGAACTTGCTGCAGTTGTGCACGCCCTAAAAATTTGGAGACATTATCTACTTGGTAATGTGTGCAATATTTTCACAGATCACAAGAGTCTTAAGTATATCTTTACCCAACCAGAGTTAAACATGAGACAACGCAGATGGTTGGAATTGATCAAGGATTACAACTTGAATGTGCAATATCATCCTGGAAAAGCCAATGTAGTGGCAGATGCTTTAAGCAGAAAGTCACATTACTTGAATGTGCAGCCATTACTTGAAGATGGGTTCGATCTAATGCATCCTGCTGTGTTACATAGTATTCAGATTAGTTGCTCTTTGGAGAGTAAGATAATAGAAGGCCAGAAAACCAACAAGGGGATATTCCACATCAAAGAGAAAATAAAAGAAAAGTCGTCTCAACACTTTAAAGTGGATGAACAGGGCGTGTTGTGGTTTGACGACCGTCTTGTGGTTCCCAAGGATCGAGAGCTTAGGAATAAACTCATGGATGAAGCTCACCTTTCTAAGCTATCTATCCATCCTGGAAGTAGTAAGATGTATCAAGAACTAAGATCTCGTTATTGGTGGACCAAAATGAAGAAAGAAATTACAACATATGTTGTCAGATGTGACACATGTTGTCGAGTGAAAGCCATTCACATGAAACCTGCCGGTATGTTGCAACCCTTATCCGTCCCTAGTTGGAAGTGGGACGAAATAAGTATGGATTTTATCACGGGTTTGCCCACTACTAAAAAAGGACATGATTCGATTTGGGTAATTGTGGACCGTCTTACCAAGACCGCTCATTTCTTGCCTGTCAAAACAGATTATCGACCACCTCAATATGCCGAGAAGTATATCGCAGAAATTGTGAGGTTGCATGGTATACCAAAGACCATAGTATCTGATAGAGGCTCACAGTTCACGGCTCACTTTTGGGAACATTTACACAAAGGCTTAGGAACTAGTTTGATTCAGCAGTATCGCTTATCATCCTCGCATGTATGGTCGATCGAACGAGTGAATGCTTTGTTTTGGAGGATATGTTAAGAGCCCGTATTATCTTCTAAGGGATCATGGGAATCATGGTTACCAAGTAAGCTGAGTTTTCTTATAATAATAGTTATCAAGAAAGCATCAAGATGGCTCCATTCGAAGCTTTATATGGTAGAAAATGTAGAACACCATTAAATTGGGTCGAGCCTGGAGATAGAAGGTATTATGGCATTGACTTTGTAGAAGAAGCCGAGAAGAAAGTTCATATTATTCAGCAGAATATGAAAGCGGCCCAATCACGTCGTAAAAGTTATGCGCAGACGTAAGAAGGAGACCCTTTGTGTTTGAAGTTGGTGACTATGTTTATCCGAAAGTCACACCAATGAAGAAGAAAAGGTTCGGAGTTCAAGAAAGCTTGTCATGCGAGATTCAGTAGGACCATACAAGATCCTAGAACAAAGAGGTCCGGTAGCCTACAAGTTAGAGTTACCCGAGACAATGAGTACCGCTTTTCCCGGGTTTTCCATGTATCACATCTCAAGAAATGTTTGCGTGTTCCGGAGGAAAGAATAGAACCTCGAGGTATCCAACTCAAATCAGATTTGGTGTATCGTGAGCAACCAGTCTGGGTGTTAGACACTAAGGAACGTGCTACTCGGAATAGTGTGGTGAAAACATACAAGATACAGTGGGATCACCATGATGAGGGAGATGCAACTTGGGAAACAGGAGAGTATCTACAAAAAGCCTATGAAGATTTTTATAACAAATGGTTCGTAACCCAAATCTCGGGATGAGATTTTTATAAGAGGGGAGGGCTGTAACACCCCGGTGTTATGCCTGCATTTAGGGACTTCAAATCATACATATCATGCATCATCAAGCATCCTAATCCTACATGCCTAATCATGTAAATAACAATTGAAACACTGCTTCAAAACATTTGAAACATGTTGTGAAACCTGAATGTTGCATACCTTTGTTAGAATTGTTTTGCCCTGATTTTGCTTGCTAGGTTAGTAAAACATGTTTGGCTACTATGGTAAATCATCTAGGATTATTTAGTTCAATTTTTGGAGCAAGGTTGGTATTCAAAGTAATTTCCCAAAAATTAGGGTTTTGAGTTAAATATGGACTTTGATTTTTGAATTCAAAATCTAGAAAGAATTTGGTGTTGGTCATAAAAGCAAAGTTGTAGAGAATTAAATTCTAATCAACTTTCATTTTTGGTACATTTTCAAAAGATGTCATTTTCTTGCTCAAAATAATATTTGAAAGCTGGCATTTAAAAGTTTCTTGAAAATATAAATGAAAAAGGGTTTTCCTTCATGGGTCAGCCGCCACGCTGCCCACCCACTACCGGCGCCTGGCCTGGCTCACGTCCCCCACTGCCACAAGCTTTTCCCCACCAAGGCTCACCGACCCAGCCCACGCCACAAGCCGCCTCCCTGCCACAAGCAGCCCGCTTCCTTTGCCCTGGCCACCACGCTGGTGCCCAGACACATCACGTGGGGGCGGTGCCTGCTCCGACCAAAAGCGCCCCGCCTTCAAAGTGGTCCGAGCGCGCGCACGCAACCCCACTCCGCCACTCCACTTCGCCGCCTCCTCCGCTTCTTGCCCCAGCAGCAGAAGCAAGCTACCGAAGCTGCCGAGCTCGCCGACGCGCTTCACCGACGTCGAGCTCCCACACCACCGCGCCATTCCACGATTCGCGCCGCCCGCAGTTCCACCTCGTCGACCTCCATCGTTTGCACTCGCCAGAGGCTGCCGTCGTCGAGGTGAGGGCCGAACCTAGCGCCTCCTTCCTCTCCGGCGAGCATGCCGTCGTGGCTGCCATGGACCCCACGCCGCCGTCGGGCCAGCCACAGTTGGGCCGGTGGTGGTTCGCTGGCTGAGCATCGTTACACGTTCACACCCCACGCCACGGAAGGGCTCGCCGTCGATGAGCACCGGCCGGCGGAGCACCTCCTCCCCATCTGGGTCGCCGACCAGGGGGCCCCCACAGCGGGTCGGCAAAGTCCCTGTGTGGTCGCGGTGGGCCAATTGACCTCACTGGTCCCTTTGTCTGCCTCTCGGCATGGGTTTTGGGTGGATAACCGGTGGATCTAGCATATTTGAGCATGAAGTTTAAAAGGATTTCAAAATGATTTTTCGTAATTCTATTTAAATGCTTTAGAAAATGTTTGGATACTCAAAGTTGCTCCAAATCTATTGAAATAAATTTGTCTAGGTTACTTATCATCAGATCTACTTGGGAAAATTATTGCATGTCATTTTTGAGATACTTTTCTGTAGAACTTTATTTAATCATGTATATTGCTGATAACTTGAAAAATGTGTAGAAAAATCTATAGGCTTCAAAAAAAATATGATTCTAAGTTTGTTAATCTTCTTATGTAATGTACTTCCTAGGAAAAATATGTTCCATGCATGTGCTTGTGGGAAAATTTTGAGGTGTAGTTCAAGTACCTTTAATGGCTGATTTTTGTTATTTTAGCTAGAGAGCAAACTTTGTATAAAACATGCATGGTATAATTTTTGTACAGTCATTGTATGCTATGAAGAACCTAGGAAAAATACTAACTCTGTTGTTTGACACTTTTCACAGTTCAAAGTATTTTTATGTTCATAATCATGCCATAGCTTGTTATTTTTGTGTAGGCTAATCCACTCATTCAAATACCATGAAAATCTGATAGTAGACTACTTAGGGTAGTACTATGCTGTAGTAATTTTCTAAGATTTTTCTAAGCAATAAAAATAGATGTTGCTATTCAAACCTATTGTTAATTAGGGTTTAAGCAAGTGTTGCTTTAAGTGTGATTAAGAAATTAGTGAAGCTTTGGTGTATCTTTGAAGCATTCAATAAGATGTATTGACTTAACATATTAGTAGTAGAAGAGAATGCAGTAGATGACATGTGCTCGTAGTATATGTTCTTGGATGATGTTGACTACCTTGCATTTAAACATATCCATTGTATTCATCTCATTCGATGCACCGATTGCATAAGCACTTACGCACATTGCATCATACAGGATCGCAAACCGAGAACCCAGTCGTCCTACCCGAGGAGCAGCTCGAGGTGCAGCCGCAGGAAGTGCCAGAAGCCGACGAGGAGGACGTTGAGGAACTTCCGGAGTGCACCGATCACCGTCCGAGCTCCTTCGAGAGAGGCAAGCCCCGAAGCATTTTTCTCCCGGTTTGCAATTATTTAATTAAATGCTTTACTTTAATTGATGCATTACGTTCAGGAGTTGTTTGCAACCGTTGTTGCATTATGTCTTGTTTACCTTTGTTATACTATATCCTTGTTACCCTGGTATCCGCAGTCGAGTCAATGCTTAGCTGGCTTAGACCGATAGAAGTCGAGTGATTTCCTGTCACCTGTGAGCTATAGGTGGTTACCTAGATCTACTTGGATGACTATGAAGTCATGGTATAACTAAGTGTTAAATGAAGTTGAGACCGGATAGAGACTTGTAGAGTTTTGGACTGTAGTGTTTCCGTCTGTGTCGATTAAGGACCGACCGTTGTTGGGCCTCGAGTCATGTTGAATGCATGCCTTACATTTAGCTGGCCGGATAAAGTACCTTCCGACCACGAAGCTAGGAGATTTTTTGGGCCGAGTAGATTGCCCGCAGCGCACTATGCCAGAGCAGGTGTGGTAGGACACGGGGGCGAGATGATAAGACCAAAGTGCAGTCGGTCGGCCCCCGGGTACATGTGGTTCCTGGCAAACTCGAGATACCTGGAAAGTTGACTCGGTGATCAATATCTCACTTTAGCGGGTGAGTGAGGTTTGTGTAAGGAATAAATCACCAGCTGGTTAGGAATCGATTCGAATCGCCATCGCTCCTGGATAGTGAGCACTTGACTTGAGTTACTTCATCGTAGTAAATGTTTATGGAACACTTGGACAGTTATAATGGATATGACAGTATGGAAGTTGTTTAATGATCATTGGTTATCATTATCCGCTTAATCATATGTTTGCTCTAGTTTAGGTGCAAATCTAGTCGACAGGTTAATAATAATTAACTTGACAATAATGCTTTTAGAAAGGTTCTTGAAATGCTAAAAATGCTTCTTTTGCAACTGAGTCAGCTACCCTACTATAAAGCGCTTCATAATCCTTGGTGTCATTTATTTTCAGTTATGTCGGGTAAGTCTAGCTGAGTACCTTCTCGTACTCAGGGTTTTATTCCCACTTGTTGCAGATGAGCAGATGTATTACGGCTACTGTATCAACTGCCTTTATCCTATGATGGGTGATGCTTAGGACCATGGGCATGGTCATTCCTTACGTCTCGTCTAATGCTTTTGTTGGAGATGATCATTCGCTGGCACTATATTTGAACTCCGCGTGAGTGTGTGTCTGGTTTGAACAAATGGCTTCCGCTACTTTTATTCGAACAGGTTTTGTAATAACTATGTTGAAACTCTGATGTATCTGAGATTGCGAACTTTTATGTAATATGTGATGGTGACCGCTAAACTTATTACGATCTTGGCTGGAATGGAAGTTGGTTTAAAATCCTTCGTGATTTCACGGACTACCGGGTTATACGGGCTTAAGTTTGCTAAATCGTCTGCTCTGGCGGATGATTTTCTTACTTAATTTCGTATAATTGGTCGGTTCTGTTACAGCTTCCCTTGGCGCCCCTTAAGGCGCTCAAGGCGAGCCCCAGCTGCTCCGCCTACTGGGTGACGGAGGCACAAGCCGCTATCCAACGCGGCGCGGCGTCGGCGAGGGTCGATCCGAAGGTGCCGGCCACCCAAGGAGGGGTTGCCGAGGTGGCCCCTACACAGACGAGGGAGGGAGTGCCTCCGCCCCGTGAGGATGAGGCTCACGAGTTGGATGGGGCCGGCGTGCCCTTGGTTGTCGAGGCCCCCGGGGTCTCCGGGGCTGAGGCGATGGAGGCCAGGGCGTCCAAGACCGCCGAGACCGTAGTGGCTGCGGTCGGTGTTTCTGCGTCCTCCGAGGCCATGATGGCGGAGGCCGGAGCCCCCGAGACCACTAAGGCCATCGTGATGGCGGCGAGGCTGTCTGTCCAGGAGGCGGAGATGAAGGCGGTGGAGGCCTTGGTGGCACCCTTGCTTCAGGGGCCGCCGTTGTTGCGAGAGAGCGCCCGGGTGACAGAGGTCTATCTGATCTCCTCCGACGATACTTCCCGGGTGCGGGGGGTGGTCGACACCGAGGATGCCGGTGCCGTGGGACAGCCGGTGCCGATCTTGGACGAGGGAAACTCGGCCCTCGTGCGGGTGCGACCCGAGCCTCGCAGGTGGGATCACTCGCGGGTACTGTGGCGGAGCCGGGACGACCCTGAGGGGGAGCCTCTGTTCGCCCTTGAGGACGCAGCCGTGGGCGGGCGCTGGGGCACCTTCGAGCAATACCGTTAGCTGGCGGAGCGGTCGCTATGGACGGCCCTATCCGTGGTGGCCGACGACCTGCCCGAAGTCACCCAGGTTTGTGTTTTCCTTTCTCGCGCGACGTTGTCCTTTTCTGGTTTTGTTACAATCAATGACCCCTGTTCTGCTTCCCCAGGAGCTCGAGACCCGGTCCCTTGGGAAGCCGGTCTTTCTCCGGCGGGAGAGGGGCGTCTGGGACCAGCTTCAGCGGCAGGAGGGCCTTCTCGCCGGCGCCAACGAGCTCCTGTCGGCGCGGAGCGCAGAGGTAGAGGACCTCCGCTTCGCCAGCCGACGCTGAAGGTCGAGGCGGCCACGGCCCAGACGCAGCTCGCCCCTCTGGCGGCGCGGGTCAAGGAGTTGGAGAGGAGCTCACCCGCGCGGTCAGCGATCGGGATGCCTTCAGGGGCCGAGCCACTGATGCTACGGCCTCGGCCGCGGCTCTCGCGGGGCAGCTGGGGTCGGAACAGAGGGCGCACCAGCTGATGAAAGGTGCCTTGGATGAGGCCCTTGTCAGAGCCGAGGCCTCATGAACCGAGGTCAGTGGTTTGAGGGGTACGGCCGAGGGTGAGTCTTAGTCCCCTCATTTTGTTTTCTTTTCCTTATGTTCGCCTCCCTAACTCCCTTGTGTGACGCAGAGCCGGGGAGTGAAGCTTCAGGCGGCCGAGGCTTCTTGGGTCGAGGCCCGGCTTGAAGGAGGAGGCCGAGGCTTCTAGGGCCGAGGCCTCTGCTACTGAAGGAGAAAGCCGAGGCCTATCAAAGTCGAGACCCGACACTTTGGGAGGTGAAGGCCAAGGGTGAGTTATGTGGGCTTCCTCTCCTAATTTAGGTTGTTTTTTCCCTCGCTCAACCTTACTCTGTTCTCCATGGTGCAGTCGAGAGGGGGAGGTTACTCGGGCAGCCGAGGCTTCCAGCAGCGGCGAGACGGTGCTCGATAACGAGATCGAGGAGCATGAGGCGCAAACGTGCTGCCTTTTCTCTGCGAGGCCTTGGAGGTTGAAGGGGTTCGGTCGAGGCTCCCCTAGGAAGCCATTTGATCGCTACCGAGCAACCGGATGTGAAGCGGCTCGAGGAGCGCTGCACACGGGTGTCAGGCGCACGCTGGCCGTCATCTCTTCTCACTACGTCAGTGTCGACCTCCCGGCCATCAGTGATGGGTATGTCCTGCCTGATGATGACGAGGAGGCTGACGCGGTGGTCACGAAGCTGATGGAGGCGGCGGAAGGCCCTGGCATGGCGCTGGCGATGCTCTTCGAAGAGGAGGTGGTTCCTCCCCTACCATCTGCCGGTGCTGAAGGCCCTGAGCCTTGATCTGGGCCCTGGGGGCTATGTAAAAATAGAGTAGGAGTTATTTTTGTATCGTAACGCTTGTGGCCGTCGAGGCATTTATTTTTGAAGTATTTGTGTTTCTTAGTTGTTTTTCTCATGTTTCCAGCCTCTGCCCTCTGTTGCTCCTGATCAGATTTCGCTTTGCAAAACACCCCCTTGGGGCCTAAGCCATCCCTTGGGCAAGAGGTAGTGAGGGAGTGTCGTAGCCCAGAGGCGTAGGCCGTCTTGCGACTCTACCGGCCTCTTGCGTAGGAAATAGACCTTGGTCCGAGGGGTTTTTACAACTGATTCGTTAGAGCATGCTAGAGTCTTGGCGTAGGAATTTTTGCAAAAACCGACTGAAGAATGGTGCGTGGGACCTAGGGGGAGTCCCCCATCTAGCCCCCGAGGGAGGCTTGGTTCTGCCAAGGCAGAGCCGAGCCTCCCTTGTCGTGTTACTGTATTGCCGAGACCTACGATGGGCTCGGGGGGTTTCTTGAAACATTAGACCAACTAAAGAACGCTTTTTAATTGTATTTCGAGAAACGACATATACAATGCTTGAAAATTTAGGGATAAAAGCGACGTAGCTGTTCTATGTTCCAAGCGTTGAAAGACTTCGCCCTTCTCGTTGGCTGCCTTGTAGGTCCCGGCTTCATGATTTGGGCGATGATGTACGGCCCTTCCCATGGCGGGGTCAGCTTGTGACGGCCCTTGTTGCTCTGTGCTAGCCTCAACACCAGGTCGCCTACCTTCGAGTCTCGGCCTCGGACGCGTCGGGCCTGATAACGCCGTAGGCTCTGCTGGTATTTGGCCGAGTGTAGTAGCGCGACGTCTCGGGCTCCCTCCGCTTACCCTTGGTGTCGCTGTCGGGGAAGATGGCTCCGACATCCTCCTCACCCGAGGCGAGGTTGGTAGCGACGTCGAGGAGCGCGGCAGCGGAGCGCGGCACGTTCCGACCTAACTCTCGAACCAAGTCTCAGCAGGTGGTGCTGGAGAGGAAAGCCTGGACGATCTCCGAGTCACCGACGCTGGGCAACTCGGTGCACTGCTTGGAGAAGCGCCAGATGAAGTCTCAGAGAGACTCGTCCGTCTTCTGGCGGCAGCTCTTAAGATCCTAGGAGTTCCTAGGGCGCACGTATGTGCCCTGAAAGTTCCCGACGAAGATCCTAACCAAGTCGCGCCACCGTGGATTTGTGAGGGAGGAGGTGTTTTCGAGCCAGTGCTCACGCCGAGTCCGACAAGAGCAGGGGAGGTTGCGGATGATGAGCAGGTCATCATCCGCGCCACCTAAACTGGCAAAGCCAGCGTAATCGGCAAGCCGTAGTTTGGGGTTGGTCTCGCCACAGATTTCGCGAGATTGGTCGGTTACCAAAATCGGGCGGGGGAAAAGAGCAGCTGGATGGCCTCGTTGAAGAGCCAAGGGCTCGGCGGTTCGAGGAAGGATCACGGTCCTCCCGCTATCATAGCGGCCGCCTCGGTGTGGGTGGTAGCCCCGAGCGGGCCTCTTCTTTGTCGTGGTGTCGTCGCCGCCACCGACCACCTCATGGTTTCCCTGCACCTCGCGTCGATTGCCGAGGTGGTCCGAGATATCGGGGCCCCTGTGGGCTATCGGTGCTCGAGCGGGCTCGGACGAGCCGAGGCTTCCCCTTCTTGGCGGTGCCGCGGGCAGTTCGAGACGCCCGTGCGTTGCCGGGAGGTGGAACCCTCGGCCCATCTTGAACCGCTGGCGGTCTCTAGGAGCTCTTTGAGCTCGCCGTGGACCCCGCCCCTCCGTGGTAGAAGGCTCGGGCATCGCTGCGGACCAAAGATTGCCACGCCCATGATGTTCTGGCTAGCGCGATTGAAGACTGGGGGTTGCTCGCTCCCTTCGTCGTCGTGGATGCGATGATGTACATCACGGGCCCTTCGTTGGGCTCCTCCGCCTTTGCCACGACCTCGCCGCCCTGCTCGAGAGTCTCGGCTCTGCCAGAGAAGGAGTCGGTCCTGTTCGACCTTGGCCCGGAGCTCACGGAGCTGTTCCGTGTCCGGACGTTGAGGTCGCGCAAGAGCAGGGTTCTTGTTCCGTGCTGCCGGTAGGACAATGCACGGAGGTGTGGCGGCGCCTGTACCTGGGCGAAGCGGGGAACGACTACCCGCCCCCTCGTCTTCCTCGCTCGCCCTCGGCATCCCGAGCCCGACGTGGAAACACTCGCGAGCGGGGTCGTAGGTGCCCTCGTTGTCAGAGTCGGAGTAGCCGAAGCAGTAGTCGCTTGCAGCCAGGAAACGGCGCATAGCCCTAGGGTCGTGGAGTCCAGAGAAATCCACTCCGGGCCATGCCTCGTCCTCCTCCGAGGAGTCGGCGTGGGTGCCCAGGTCGAGAGTGAAGCGCTGGCGGCATTCTGGGGGATCCTTGTGAGCGGCGGCGTAAGCGTAAGCATAAGAGGTGGCGGCATTTCTCAACCCAAAGGGGTATGAGGATGGTGCCGTCGCCGGACTTTGCTCCACCGAAACTGGCTCTTCAGGGAGTGGTGGAGCGGAGCTTGGTGACTGGGCGTCGCCATGTGCCACCGGCGTTTTTCCTTCGTCCAAGCTCAGGCTAGACAGGTCCCCAACCAGGGAGCCTGTACCAACAGCTGGTCGTAGGATGTCGGCGGGGAGCGGCGTGCCATCCTGGATTCGAGTAGCATCGGGGTGGTCTTGCTCGCGTCGTGCCTGGCGAGCACGGCGAGAGCGGCCGCCCGGGCGCCGCCTGCGCCTGGGCTACCGGTGCGTGACGTCGCCGTCGGTTGGTGGGGCTCGGGGCGTGAGGAGTACCATGTCGTACTCATGCCCAGAGACATAAACTCTAGGCCCCCGAACTAGATCACCGTGCCGAGACGTAACGGTCGTACGGGGTCTGCCATCCGGAACTTGTTGGGATGGCGAAACTGACACGCAGACGCCCCTACCTGGCGCGCCAACTGTCGGTGTTTCGGACTGGGGGTCCTCTACCAACTAGTGAATTTGAACTGCGTGTCCCTAATCCCGGATGGTGATGCAAAGAGACACAAGGTTTATACTGGTTTAGGCAATCGATGCCCTACGTCCAGTCTGAGAGATCGATCTTGTATTCCTTGCACCGAAGTGCTAGTAGTAGGGGGTTACAAGCACAGGGAGAGAGGGAGCTAATCCCAGGTCTCGGCGAGGTGTCATGTGGGCTGCTTGAGACGTTGCTCTCAGGCGGCTGGGATGTGTATGTGTGTGAGCTACCAGGTCTTCTCCTTATTCTTCTTTTCTAAGGGGCCCAAGTCCTCTCCTTTTATAGTTGAAGGGAGGACAAGGACAGTACATGTGCTGACTATACGGCGTCATGCCAACAGGGGCGGTGTGTCCGAGTCCTGTGGCCTGTTCCTGTGGCGGCGTGGTCGTCGGAGTGGTCCGTCCTTGGAGCACTAGGGCGACGTGTTGGTCACGTCCGACCCTGTGCATCATGGGAGCTTCTGGGCTACCTCGGAGCAGTCAGTGGGCGCCAGTTATGCGGATCGGCTGTGGATTGGCGCAGCGCGTGAGGCCGAGGCTTTCCAAGGCCGAGGTTGCACACAGTGATGGGGTCACACAGGCGAGCATGAACCCCGAGATAGCCGAGACCTTGGTGTATAGTGCCGAGGCTCCGAGAGGGCGGCTGATCTGGCGCGCTGGCTTGGAGGCGGTGATGACCCGGGCCAAGTAGTCCGCGCGATGTTGTTTTCGAGGCGGGGATCGCGGGGCACAGTGCAGTGTGGGCGCTGATCGTGGGCACAACGTCAGAACACAGTGGCCGGTAATCCCAGCCGGTATGGGCACAGCGCAGTGTGGGCGCTGATCGTGGGCACAGCGTCAGAACACAGTGGCCGGTAATCACAGCCGGTATGGGCACAATGCAGTGTGGGCGTTGATGCGACCTCAGGTCCCGTCGGCCATTCTGTGGTGTCAAGTCGTCGTCCGGCTGAGATTGCGGGAGTGGTTGAAGTATTAATGGAACATGACGTGCTGTCAGGAGGGTCGGTCGAAGCAGGGGCGACGGACTATGGATAAGCTGGCCTTGCGCAATACGGAGAATGAGGCCTTACGTGAGACGGAGGGCAGAGCCTCGCACGAGACGGAGATCGGACTCCTTGCCGAGGCCTTCCGTGAAGAGCCTCGCGCGAGGCGGAGATTGCGTCAGGACGCCGAGACCTTCTGCGCGAGGCTCGAGATGAGGCGGAGAGCCTGGCGGGCTCGGACGTGGCGGGTGAGGGGCCCACGGCTTACCTTCTAGCTTTGTATTTTGATGGGACTTAAGTGCCCCCTTTGATGTTCGCTCGGGGTACCCCGTCCTAAAATACCCGACAGTAGTGATACAGTAAATATGTGCTAATGATGAATTAATTAGGCTTAATAAATTCGTTTCGTTGAGTACCGATGGATTCTGTAATTTATTTTTTTTATTAGAATCCAAACACTCCATGGAACACCCTCACATGACACCTTCTAAATTTTAGTCAACGAATCAAACACTCTCTCAATCCAAGATGACCACGTCCAGTTGTCTAGATAAACAAACATGATCCTTAGCTAGCCTGGCTCTGCTGGAAAATGGAATCAAACAACTGGCTGTTGCAACTGCCGAGCCTGGTCCGACTGGTCCGACCCGGCTGAGAATGTCCAGGAAACAAACACGCCCTCGGAGCCTCCTCCAGTGCAGGATGATGCGTGGCCGCGGATCCGAACCCTGTCGATGCATCCACAAGGGACGCCTTGCGTCGCCAGCACGGCACGCCTGAGCCTGTTTCCTCGTGACGCCCGGCCCAACGAATTGGCGGAATTGGCTTGTGCCCCCTTCCCAACAAGGCAACAACCCTCCTGTACGATCCTACCTGCCCCACTCCGCTCGTCTTTGATCTCAACAACTCCACTCCTCTCTCCTCTTCTCTCGAACGCGTCCTCGCGGCCTGGTCCTTGCTCCTCGCTCCAGTCCCCGTCCCCCTTCCAAATCAGGCGCAGAGCCGAGCGGCGGCCTCCAGCCCACACTGCCCACGTCTCGGCAAAAAAAATTGGTCCTCCTGCTCCTGCCGATTTCTGGTTGGCGAGACGATGAGTGAAGGCGTCTGGTGCCTTTCTTCCATGCGGCCATGGAGCGGATGGCGAGGCGGCAATCGCTGCATGCCAGGAAGTGTGAGTCCGTGAGGCTTCAACCCAAGTCTCTCGGCTGGCAAGCACTCTTCCAGTTCCAGACCAGGTAGATTTTTCTCATCAGAGCCAGGCCCGGCCCTGGGGCAGGGCGAGCGGGGCACACGCTCCAGGCCCCTGACGCCAAGGGGCCCATTAGCGGCCAGCAGGTATGTGTTCTGTATACGTATTTTATATAGTTGAGCAGAGGACGTCATAGCACCGTCCATCAATACTCGGATATTGCTTGTACTGGTAGATACGTGCTGGTTGCCGACTTGCCCTACTGCACTATAATCTATCTTTTAATCTTTCAATCTTTAGAACTGAGATTTGGGATCCACGAGTCATTTCTAGTGTTTATTGTAAGATCAACGATTGGCACAGCCAAAGGCCACAGCAAGCCTAATCGTATGAGGATGTTTATGTGATTCATTGAGCGTTTCCTCGTCATTAAGACATTAAGTTGCAGGTTTTTGCTCCGTTGTAAGTTGTTTTTAGTTCGTCTTAAGCCAAACTCTAACAAGCTTACAAATCTACTAAGTAAAAAATCTACTAAGTATTATTACTACTAGTACTATGTTTATGTTGAGAGGCCCTGCTTGCCAGTTTCGCTCCAGGTCTGTGAAAACTCAGGACCGGCGCTGATCAGAGCAAGCCTCTAATCTAGCTGTGGTAATTAAGCCTCACATAAAGTGTAAATAGTAAAGTATTTGAGAGAACGTGTAACGTCAAACTGCCTCTTCTAAAAGGAAATGGGAGTAGTTAGCATAGGGACTCAGGGCATCACTGACGGAGGCTAACACTCCAATGATTTAAGTAGACTAACAAATATTGAGACTACTATTTACACAATACAACTATTACTACTCGTGATTTGCAAAGAAACTTTTTTTTCTTCATATCTTATCTTTATTTTCTCTCCCTCTTCTTTTTAAGAATGGACCACATTCACTCCCCCTAAGCATATGTAGTTTCTGATAACCACTATGAAAGTGTAGATAACCACTATGAAAGTGTAGAGTACCTACTTTTTTTTATCTGATTCTACGAGCGCTTAGAGGCCACTGATAAAAAAAAAGCAGCGTGGGGAAGGCATTATGGGTCCTGCGTCTTGCTATTGCTGGGTCCGTCTTGCTGCTGCTGGGTCGGTCGGTCCGCAACAACGCCGCTGCTCTGTGCGTTGCCGTTGCATACTTGCGCATCTTCAGGTCCTGTTTGGAACGTGAGTTTTAAAAAAATTCAACATTCTTTGTGAAATTAAACTGAATTTTAGTTAAATTTCTAAACAAAATTCATGCGAAATTCCCACGGGACATCCACATTCGTACCAGTGTACCACGTACTCCCAGTATTTACCTGTCCGTCATCTCCAACTCTTTTCACCCAAACAGGACAACACCGACTCTGACGTAGTTCTCGCAGGACCAAAATTGGAAATCCACTCTTTTCTCGGCAATAGCCGCGCGTCTGTGCGCACGTACTCCTACTCCTACCTTTACTAGTACTTGCCGCAAAAGAGAAAGAAACGAGCAGCTTCGTGAGGCAGGCACAGTGTCACACCAGATCTACCACCATTCACACCAACGGAAATGATGCGGAAATCATCATTCCATTAATCCATTTCCATCTCCATTCGGAGCAGTCCAAAAGGCACCGCAACGGAAGTCCGGGACACATACACGTTCGCACATCCTATCATGCCTTTCTGACCAGTTCTAACAAACACCAAAACGCATCACGCACATAGGCTACTCGTCTTGCAGATGCAGATCTTTGCCGCTATAAAAGATCCTGCAGCACACGCGAACATTACACTTGAAAATATTGAAAGAAAGAATATGAACCTCCTTCAGCGACCATCACAAACACCTAAATCGGTAAGTCGCTAATATGCCCCCGTGGAGCCGAAGTTGTTTTTCCACCTTGTCCAGAGCAGGACTTCCAGGGTGATGATGGTGACCAGAAGGACGGCCAGGTTGAAACCGTAGCCGATCTTCCACGAGTTGCCTGCGCCGCCGACCTTGATCCCGAGGACAATGTTGATGGCTGCAAAGAAGAGGGCGAGCCTGCCGACCCAGTGGTGGTACCAGTTCCAAAACTTGCGGTACTTGGAGTCCTTATTGGGCCTCAGGAAAATTGCCAGAATCTGAAGAAGTAGACAGACATTCAGATCTGTGTAGCATGTCTATTTTCAAAATGCTGATATTACAGTACTACTACTTTTAGTGCAAATCGTTATTTGAACAGCTTTAACACTCAGTCACGGATGCATAACTACCGTGGGTGTTCTGAAAAAACAAACTGTTCTGACTTGTTATAAGTACATGGCATGATTTCACCTTTACAGAAGCAGAGAGCACATACCTGCAAAATGCCTAGCACAAGCAC
Source organism: Miscanthus lutarioriparius (assembly GCA_904845875.1). NCBI lineage: Eukaryota > Viridiplantae > Streptophyta > Magnoliopsida > Poales > Poaceae > Miscanthus > Miscanthus lutarioriparius. The sequence continues at coordinate 35,808,375 of CAJGYO010000006.1, read as the reverse complement.
AAATATGCCGAGGCCCCTATGCGCCGGGACGTCGGCTTGGATCTTGTTGTACAATGATATTCCAGCCACGACGCCGGCCAGACCCAGAATGAATCCCACAAACTGGATACCGGCATGGAGGTAGAACCACAGAGGGTCCCATCTCCTGCAGTACCTTGCAACAATGGCGCCAATTGGCAGGAGCACACCCCACGCGAACAAGTTGAGCGCCCCATGGGTCCTTTTCAGACCTTCCGGGAAGGATGATGAGCTTGAAGAGCTGCCTGCAAACAACCACAGTTTGTTTGTTTCTTTCAGTGAGAAGAATGAGTTGGTGATTGGGACGTCAGAGCAGAAGTGCATTCGTCAGTTGTTTGTCATTTGTCTGAGCTATGGTTCTCGGATTTGAGAAGCATAGTAGATCAGATCACACTGGATTGCACAAGCACTTTGCAATTGTTCAAATGACAATGTGTTCACGAAGCAGAGGCATCTATCTTTCAGGTTTTACCAAAAAGAACCCCAACGATTTCAGACCTAAACTTACTGAAATTTTACTCTGTCATGGACCGATTTTTCTCTCATAGTAAAAGGCACTGAATGAATGAAGCAATCAAACGGACCTGTGGTGAAATCAAATACGATGGAGGTCTTGTCCTGGTGCTCGGAGAGGCGGTCGTTGACGGGGATGGCGGAGCCGATGGCGAGGAGCACGTTCTGGCGCTTGAGCGGCTCGGTGAAGCTGAGCTGGAAGGCGAGGTAGATCTTGGCCTGGTGCACGAGCACGGTGGGCTTGTGGTGGTCGCTGGAGACGAGGAAGCCCTGGTCCGCGACCACCTGGGAAGGGGTCTTGCCCCCCAGCGAGAAGGGCTTGATGTGCGGGAGCCCCGTCTTGCCCATCCACCCCACCATGGCGCTCGAGCCCACCATGAGGCCGTTCTTGGAGAACCCCATCCCCACCCACCCCGTGCTGTACATGGTCGACAGCACCACCCGCAGCACGTTGTCCTTGTCCTGCGCGTACTGCAGTCCAGGCCAGGGAATAGCAGAGGAGTTTCAGTGAGAGCGAGCACAGGGCTGCACCGGATCGCCACGGATCTAGCGCCTGGCGGCAAGAATCTCGCGAATCGTAGCAATGGCGGGAGGTACTACATACCCGGAGCACGAAGTTGTTCCAGACGGGGGCGCAGGCGAGCCCCGAGAAGTTGCCGGCAAGCTGAGCCGGCAGCTCGTCGTCGCAGGTCTGCGCCATCACCGCCGGAGCGAGGACGGCGAGCGCGACGAGCAGCGTGGCGGCGGACGCGCGCCCCATTACCATCTTCCCGGGAGGGAGACGGCCGGCGGCGCCGACGCGGGAGAAGCAGTACGCGGCTACGCCTGCGTATCAACTGCGACGTGCCAACCACCGCTGCTGAACCTTGAACCGAGCTGCGTGGGAGTTGGGTAGGTGCTTGGTAGCCGGGTGGGCAGCTGCGACCTGGAGGAGGTAGGAGTAGGATGCAGCTTGCGATTGTGCTTATGATATTGGCATGTTGCTAGTGCCGGTGAGCTGTTCTTGCGAGAATCTCCTGCGGGCAAGTGTCGCTAATCGCTAGATCTAGAATGAACAGGCAAAAGGGATCCATGTGTGTGCACCTGCACCGTGCACACACTACTCTCGTGGAGCTTTCTTGGCTTGAGCTAGCTTTTGTCCTCATGTGATCCTTTTTTATTATGTGCAATCTTTTATTCTGATTTAGGCTGCACTATGAATTCTTGATAAATCTTAAATAGCCATATAGAATTTTACTGAAAATTTCAATCCCTCGGTGTGGAGATGTACTCTCAAAACATCTTGGTCCTATTTGATGGGATTTTAGGATCTAGTAAAAATTAAGAGTGTGTTTCAGACTTTTTTGCTCTGAATTTTTCAGCTCTACTTCCAACTTCGTTAGCTAAGCTCAGCTGCACAAACGGTCAAACACAACCATATTCTGATTTAGGCTGCACTATGAATTCTTGATAAATCTTAAATAGCCATATAGAATTTTACTGGAAAATTCAATCCCTCGGTGTGGAGATGTACTCTGAAAACATCTGGGTCCTATTTGATGGGATTTTAGGATCTAGTAAAAATTAAGAGCGTGTTTCAGACTTTTTTGCTCTGAATTTTTCAGCTCTACTTCCAACTTCATTAGCTAAGCTTCGCCCTGTTCGTTTGGCTTATAAACCGTACTTTTTCAACTAACGAATAATATTTTTCTCTCACAACAAATCAGCCAACAATACTTTCAGCCATGGCTTGTCAGCCAAGCGAATAGGGCACTTAGCTGCACAAAATGGTCAAACACAGCCCTAGGGAAACCCAAACCGTGGAGGGGGGAAGGGGGAGAGCTAATTTTGCGTTTTTTACTTCTCTAAGGTAATTTCATACATTTCCTTTCTTCCTTCTCTAGTACAGTAGCACTCTCTCCCCAACCTTTCTTTCTTCCCCTTGGCGCCACCTAGCCCTAGCCGCCACTACACCTTTTTCGATCACCACAGACACTCCTCCGACAATGTGATGGAGGGAATGGATATATCAGATAGTTATATACTAGACGAAAACCTTTTTTGAATCCCAAATATCCTCTCTTGGCTGCCCACAAAGCTCAACTTGCTATTATGCCGGCCACTGGTCGTGGAGGGTCTTCTTTGTTGGCATCAAGAGTGGGCCTACCTTGGCCTAGCTTGCCACGAGTGGCGGCCTCGTTAGAGGCACACCTGGTTAGCTGCCACTCATGACCATCGAGCCTGTTCGGCTGGTATTAAAGTCGGCTGAAGCTGTTTCGTTGTGAGAGAAAAATACTGATAAGCCGGCTGATAAGTTCAAACGAATAGGTGGCTGCCCAAGTCGTTGCCACGACAGCCGTTAGCCAGCCAGGCCTTTAGGCCTAGGCCCCGCTATTGATGGACACTTCGTTTACCACTAAAAGAATAATATTATTAAATTTGCTCGCCCGACGCTAGTATTAGGGCGGAAATGGTACGGAACGTTTTCATCAGAGGAATAATGTTGCAAGGCCGCATAATACGCCACTGAAAACATGTTGCCATGTTGGGGTCTTTAATAAAACAGTCAGATTCACGCCTGCCCATTACACATGCAGGCATGTTCTCCTACCCTCTCATCTCAAGCATAAAACACCGCTAGTGGCAGGTGGTTCGCTGCAACTACCTAATAAAATATTGAATATTCAGTCGTGTCCTGTTTAGATGTCAATCCTTTAGCCAGTCGTCATCGCAGTGTGTGAACTGTGAAGGAAGGAATCAAGGAATCCATCCTTCACCGGTGTTCAGAGATGGCATTTCACACAACTGAGAGATCCAGATGGCTGGACTGTAAAATATCGATCGATCTTATTAAGCCCCTGCCCCTCCCTGATTACTGAATATGAATTTGAATGAACAATGGAAAAGGGATACATGCAAATTTGTCTAGTAAAGCTCTGGTTGAATGAATCCAACACGATGTGTGTCGGTAGGCAGTTAGGCACTAGGCAGAGTATCGTGTACTGATGTATCTGCGTTTTTGCTCCATTTTGTATGCTTCTTTTCTTTGTCGTCGGTGGGAGGCTTTGCGGTTCATTTTCTAAAATCAAAAGTGATGTCTGCAGCTACAAGTGGACCACATGCGTAAGCCTAGCACGACCTTTAGCGGAAAAGGAGCATTTTTTATGCCAACTTTATTAATCATTTGCTTCCAAAGATCATTGCCTTTATGTTTCATTATCCAAGTTGAAAGATTAAGTAACCTGAACCTCTGTCGTAGACTATAAATCAAACCACCCAAAAAGTTTGTGATGACCAGCAACAAGATCTCAAATGCGCGCACGCACACACACACAAAGGGAGAGGCAAAGAACTTCACGCAGATCTGCACAATTTGATGACAGATAGGTTCTGTTCGTTGCGTGAACTATGTTTCTTCTGTCCAGTGTGCTGATATTTCTGTTACACACCTATGGGATGCTTGGAAATTCTGCTGTTGCTCACACACACACACACTTGTCTATCTATGTATGCTCAACTGGAAGCAGCATCCTGCGTCTCCCCTGCAGGTTTTCCTGAAGCCAGTGGCGGATCTGCCGCCGGGCACCGGGCTTTGGGCGAGCCCCCCCCACCCACACACACACACAGATCCGCCACTGCATGAAGCTGCCTTGCGAATGAGCCTGAGGGACTCGGCAAAGTCGTCCAGGAGCCGATGGCTATCCGGAAACTGTGTTTCATCTACCGACAGGACTAGCTTCACGGAGTTCATGTAGCTCTGGTAATGCACAGTCAGCGCCTGCACACACATGCATCCAGATCACACGACACGATTATAACCAGTCACTGCATGTTCTTCAGATCCAATCGCGCACGGAAAGACATGGCACCGGCATGGCATTTTGAGGAGAAAAAGAGCAGCACTGTCGTATATAAAAGACAACAACTGAATGAACGCTGGATATGCTGCCTGGGAAGAACTTAACATGTGGGTGCCCGTAGGTGCCGGGTGCAATGTAGAGGATGGGGTTGCCGCAGAACAGCACCTGTTCCGTCGGCCCGATCATGTTGGAGAAGGACAGGGTGGTGTGCGCGAACATGCCGTAGCAGAGCGCTGCTGCTGCCTGCACAAACAGATTCTCGCAAACTCTGTCAGGAATCAGGATGCGGTGAAGAATCAAGATCGCAAACTCTGACACGGCAAGAACGCTCAGTTCTCCTCCTGTCACGGCACCGGCAGCGGCAGCGGCGGCGGCGCCGGATGGAGATAGGATAGGAAACCCAGCGCACCTTGATGCCGAAAAGTTTGAGAACCGAAGACCGACTCCATGGAGCTCTTCTTCCTGCGCGCGACCTTGGTCGCCTTCCGGACGTACTCGAGGGGGTCATCGTGCTTGGCCAGGTGGAAGGGGATTAGCATGTAGCCCAGCTTGTTTCCCCATCTCGCGCCGTTGTCCTTGCTGGACTCCATCATGCTTGCCAATGCCTACCAGTACTACGCATGCAACAAGCACAAAAATGGAAACTGTGTTAGCTGTGAACAACAAGTAGAAGAGATCTTCCCCACTGGTATGCCGGGCGTCGCCCGTAAGTTGACGAGAACAGCGGACCGCACCGTCATGCTCTTACTGTCGCTTTCACCTGAAGATTTTGGTTTCGGCGTCAGTTATTCAGTTGCAAATGGTCCACAGCAATCTGATGAATCCATCAAACAATGCACTACCAAATATATTCCATTTCAGCACTTGCTCACCTGTTCTCCGGAAATAGTACCGAGATAGAGCGCTAGAGGTTATCCCAAGAAGAACATCATTTACAGTCTGAAAAAGTTCAGAATACAGAACCCACAAGCACTTATGTGTTGAGAAAAAAAAGGAAAAGAAACAGTGATGTATAGTGGCCAGTGGAACGAAGAAGAGGAGCACGTACGCAGCTCATGGCATTCTTGACGGACTTGATGCCGTCCAGGCTGAGCGTGCGGTTCACGAAGCGCCTGGGCTCGAACTCGGTGTCCTCCTTGCCCTTGAGCACGGTGGGCGCGTCGCCCAGCAGCGACACCGCCGTCGCGAAGAAGCACACAACGTCCACCACCGTGTGCCAAGCGAGCACGAGGAAGGACAGGAGCCACACGGCCAGCGCCGCCAGCGCGTCGAGGGCGCCCGCGGCCGAGGAGAGCGGCGGCGGGCGCCGCACCGCGTAGACGGGGCCCGAGCGTCGCCCCGGCGGGAGGGAAGGGAGCGCGCCCGGGTCGGCGGCGCTGCGGGTGCAGGCCATGAAGAGGGACAGCATCGAGACGCCGTCGCCGACGGAGTGGTGCACGCAGAGCGCGACCGCGGCCGCGGCGGCGGCCTCGGCGGTGGGGAAGTCCAGGACGTGGACCTCCCACAGCGGGCGGGAGTGGTCCATGGGCCGCGTCGACAGGGATGACACGTAGTCCTCCAGGGCCTTGTCCGGGTCGGCCGACATGGCGGCGGGGTCCAGCTCGGGGACGATGATGTGGTCGTCCATGTTCACCGCTGTCCGTACCCACTTCGGCCTGGAAGAAAATTGTATGAGCGACGGGCGCACGGTGCGGCTGCTGCTCCCCTCGGCCGGATGGACGCCACGTATACGCGCCTTGTATCGGACGGCAGCCGGAAACTAGGCGGCTTGCGTGCGTTCCCGTCGGCTCCGCATCGCGGCTTGCGTGCCCTTCCCATCGGCTCCGCATCGCCCAACGGCTCAGCCCAAAATCGATCCTTATCGTGACCCTTTCCTCTCGTCTGACTCCGCCGTCGCCGGAGTACCTGCGGTGTCCGGGGAAGACCACGGCGAGGAGGTCGCGAGGATGGCACGGCGAGGCACGTATGCTGCGGCACCTAGAGCAGTGCTCGCCCGCGCAGATAGAAAGGGAGAGGATAGGGAGATGGGAGTGGCGGAGACGGATTGGGAGGAGCTTCAGAGGCGGCGGCGGCAGATTGGGACGAGATCCAGAGCTCTGTGGCGGCGGCCCGGTCCCAGCGACCTGAGCCTATGCCTGGGCGTCCTCGCCGTCCACCACGACTGGCTCCACCAAGGTGATTCCTGTACTGACACTTGATTGCTCATTGCTGAATGAACTGAACCAACTGAACTTAACTGTCTATCATGTTCAGGACAATGAAGGGCAAGCAGACTCAACTGTAATGCTATTTGCTCGTCAAGCATCATGTCGATCTTCAGATGAAGGATGAGAATGGGTCAAGTGTTATCTGCCAAGGAACATGCTACCTTACACTAGCTGTATCATGCACTTGGGCATGTGCTTTTTTTAATTGCAAAATCAGTTGTACGAGTAGCACTGGCTGGTAGTATATATTCATTTTCCAAAGCATACAGGTGCTCGCTGTTTTCTATGTCAAGGTTGCAAGTTCAGAACTTAATTTCATATAACAGAAACATGGTCCAAGTTTCTGTGTTTTGATGTTTGTTGTCGAAATTAGACAAGTTGTAAAATGCGATTTTTGTCTGAAATATATTTGGATGTTCTGAAATCAGCAGTGGAATGCATGTCTGAATAATCTAATAATTGTTTCTGTGGAATGCATTATTCTGAATAAGCGCTGCCTGTAAGGTTCCTATTCAGAGCAAAGCCAACAGACTGTACATGTACATGTTCCATTTCATAAGGTCACTTGACAACGAATGAGCACAGTTACATAGATTCATGATTTTGCACTCCATCAAAATGTAACTTCCTAACAGTGGTTTGCACTATAGCATCTTGATAAACTCCCATTAAGAGACTTGTGTATCCTCGTGGAATGTATGGAGCAGCCATTGCAGAAGGTTCTGGAATTAAATTGAAGTGTGCCATTGTAGAATTAGCATATCCACTTTGCAGGAAAGGAGCATCCATGGATGAAGATGGCCCATCATTAAAATTCTGTCATATATTGCATAAGAAAGTGTTCAGGAAATCATGCTTGTAATTATAAGGGAATAAATTATGAAAATAGTTAATATCTTACTGTTATTTGGTTTGGAACAGAACTTTCATCTATTGTTTCTACAACATTATTTTCCAGATCGTCACCTACAATAAAACATAGTTTAATATTCTAAAAAACTTGTAGACATAAATTGTATTCTTTGGGCAGGTCAGTACCTTTCTTCTGAGAACCTTTCTTCTTCTTCCCTGACTTCTTTTCAACAACATTTTTAAAACATGTATTCTTTGGACCTTTTATTACTTGAGGAATTTTAAATGATATTCTACCATTTACTGCATCTTGAACACATTCATTTGGAACTGGAGGAACCTCGTCGGATTTTTCATGCGTCTCACTTAGATAAGTATCCGCTTCCTTGTTGAAGTCATGTAGAGCTTTCTGCAATTTATCAAGAAGTTTTTGTGATGGCCAACACTTCAATGCAAGAGATGTGGCCTAGCGAGATATAAGTGCTGCCTGTGATTTCAAATCTCCCTTCTCAGTTCCTTGCTTTTCAATATAAAATCCATTTTTCACATATTTTGTCCATCTAGGCAGTATATATTGCGATGGCAAATTGTATACTCCATTCAAATTGAAGACTCTGAGAGCATGCTTACATAATAAACCTGTAAGATATAGTTTTCTATTTAATTAATAAACCTATATTACACCTTACAATGTATAAATTGAAATGTAGTAGTATATATACCTATGGATTCAAACATCCGGCAAGAGCATGTAATGGTGGAATCTTCAGTGTTCAATACTACTGTTGCTCCATGGTCAGACTGCATATACTTAACAAAGAATGTCAAGTGTGTCCCCACAGTTTTCAACAATTCACAAGTCAATGTAAATTGCCTTTTAAATTCTTCCTCAAACTCTCAATACATTCTCCTTGTATATGATTCAGCTGCAGTATTCAACATAGGTAGGTTTGGAATGTATGTAACTGGATTCTTTCGGCGGGACTGAAAATCGGCATCCAACTCATTTGCACGAAGACTAGCTGCAACCTTGTCACATTCTACAAGGAGTTCCGAAAGACCAAGTTTTCTACGAAATCTTTTCTTGAAGACATTGTTCATACCTTCGCTCCTTTGGGTCGAGTTCATGTCTACTGTAAAAGAGTCGCGATATACTGCATCCCACTTTGCCCTCAAAGCATATAGATTTGCCATCCATGAGTTTTCCTCCAGGTTGTATTTGGCCAACAATTCATGCCATTTCTCTATGAAGTATGTCTCAGATCTGTCTTCGTACACACATTTTTTGAAATCAAATAGAAACTTGTTATCTGACTCATTCTTATTCAACTCATTCTTATTCGACTCATGAATTACGTGACTAAGATGTTTAGCAGCATTTAAGCAAATATGCCACAAACAAAGACGTTGGCTTGTATTTGGGAATACATAAGCAATTGCTCCTGCCATAGCCGCATCTTGATCAGTGAAAATTGTGCTTGTGTGCTTTCCTGACATAGCTGTTAGGAAGGTTTCAAAAAGCCAAACAAATGATTCTATAGATTCATTAAATATAAGTGCACATCCAAAAATTATTGTCTGCTTGTGATGGTTGGTGCCAAGAATCGGAGCAAAAGGCATTTCGAACTTATTAGTTTGAAATGTGGTGTCAAATGACACAGCATCACCAAAGCATTTGTAATCCATGATGGATTGACCATCTGCCCAAAAAAAATTTGCTATACGACCATCATTCTTGTCTACCTGAATAGCATAAAAAAATGTAGGATCTTGTAACTGCTTATTTCTCAGGTATTCAGATAAAGTTTATGCATCATTGGCTTCTAAATACTGTCGTCGCTCGCGACCAATCTCATTATAGCAATCCATCTTAGCAAAAGGTAAGTTCTCTTCCCCACCGTAAAACTCTTTCATGAACTTATAAACTTGGGAAGGCTTCATTCCAGCTTCCCGTAACTGCCCAATTAGTTTTTTGTCTGCTTCAATAACTTGTCGTTGGGACCTCAGCTTGTGTGACTTATTTGGACTAGCAAGAAAATGATTGTGCTCTTGTATGACCTTTTGCATTGTCCAAATCCCCTCCTTGCTGATACTAAACTGAACACGAGCATCACAACCCGTCCTTGTAATGTCCTTTTGTGATGACTCATTTTCTCGTTGTCCTTAGCTACTGCAAACCATATATTTCTGAGATAAACTACCATCTTTGCGGTGCTTTGTCCTGCTCTTTCTAACACTGAATCCAATCTTACCAGCATAGGTGTTGTACATCTCATAAGCTTTTTCCTCGGATTGAAAAGTCATTCCAACTTCAGGAATAATCAAATTTTGCCTAGCTTTATTAACCACCTCCTGCAAATCAATTGGTAATTGAAGGTGTACTATAATAAAAACAAAATAGCATATGTTCTGACAAATTTGTTACTTATATGATTTTTTACCTCATCAAGTGCTTCATTCTCCACGGGTGCAGAAGTTTGTGAAATGGTGCCGATGGTCTGTACACCGGCCATAACCGTGGTGTTATGTGAAATATACAAGAAAATGCATTTGTTTCATCAAAAGAAAAAAAAGAAAAGAAAAGCCCCATCAACTCGAACAGATAACTCCCCGCTCAGTTACCTTATTGCGTCTTCATGACGACCAGCAGCAGCAGCAGAGATCAATTTCTAATGCACATGAATCCTCCATGACGAAAGAAGATCCCATCGGGTCAACAATGCGATCCTCCTTGGCCCCCAACGTCATCCATGGAGTCTCTTCGGTTCATCCACGGAGACGGCGCGGCGGCGGCGGCAACTCGTCTAGGGCAAGGCATCGATCGATGGCGGCGGCGCGTCCGTATTCAACGTGACTTCGGGTCGCGTCGTTCAATATTCTCAACACGACTGAAACGAGCCGATTTGGTGCCGTCGTCAGCCGATGCGGAGCCGACAGGAACGCACGCAAGCCGCCTAGTTTCCGGCTGCCGTCCGATGCAAGGCGCGTATACGTGGCGTCCATCCGGCCGAGGGGAGCAGCAGCCGCACCATGCGCTCGTCGCTCATACAATTTTCTTCCCTTCGGCCTGGCATCCTTTTCCAACTCATTGTGGTGGTTTCTCTCTCTAAACAACGAGGAAGAAACAAAGAACACAGATGCACGAACATGTTGTAAACTCCCATCCACGTTTAGAGACACATGCACCCCTATCACAAATCAAAATGATCTACAACGCAAGAAGACGTTTGATTTCATTTCACCTTAGTTAGACTGTCTCCAAGAACCTATATGGTCACTCAAACCCAAAATAAATAGCAAGAGATCTAAAATTAGCCTCTAACAGAGTACCTATACGTGAGATCTATTTTGGGTTGCCTGAGAGGCACAACCCAAATATGGACATCCTCTCTCCTAGAAACTCATTTGCAGAAATAATTTTCTTTTGGGTCTTGTTGTTGGAGAAGATGTCGAATAGGTATTGAACCTTTTATCTGTAGCGCTACCAAAGAACAAATAGATCTTGTATTTTGGGTGTTGTTGTTGGAGATAGCCTCGGAGGCTTGCACCATGGTGGAGTTGTGTTTGTATTTATTACTCTGTGACTGTGAGTGGCAACATTCTAAAGATGTTTTATTGACCTTAGGGGGCAATCTTGTAATCAATTTACTTTTCTTTTTTAGTTGATAGACAGAGCTCAGTGGGCTACAACAATAAGTGCACTGAAGAGTTTGTGAGACTACTTTTTATATAATTAGTTAAAATTAAAGAAGTTTAATTAGAACAAAGATAAAATGACCTGTAATATAAAATAGAAGGTGCACGTCGTCGGATGCTATAAAACACTTGAATTCTCTATACTCAACTCTCTACATCGGTTAATTAAGCACAAATATTTTGACATAGACCTAGACATTGTTTATCTTAAATGGTCATTTAGTCAGTTTACACATCGTTTAAAAGCTACATGGCGGTGTATTATTTTATTTAATCGCTTGTTTCTATCATTTAAATAGCCATTGTGTCCGTTTAGGCGTCTGTTTAGTCCGAATAGTAATAGCTACAACAAGTAACGGACTGTTTAATATTAGATCTATGTCAATAAAGTTCTTGTGTTAAATTCTTCTAAACCACTAAGGGCCGTTTGGTTCTTTTTATTTGGAGAAATTGAAATCTATATAATAAACTAGGCTACTTGGCTTAGAATTTGACATTCCATTATTTTCCAAAGTTAACATATAAGACTATCTCAAATTCATAGGATGGGAGATGGATATTGATTATGTATATCTCCACTCTATATTTCTACTTTGCAATTTATAACACGCTTTTTAACTCGCTCACCTACGGTAGAAATGAATCTCATGAACCTCTCTCGTGTAGCCAACAATAATGTCGGTGTTTTGGACCGGGAGTCCTCAACCAACTAGTGAAAGTGTACTGCGTGTTCCTAATCCCGGATGGTGATACAAAGAGACACAAGGTTTATACTAGTTCAGGCAATAGGTGCCTTACGTTTAGTCTGAGAGAGCGATCCTGTATTCCTTGCATCGAGGTGCTTGTAGTAGGGGCTTACAAGCTGAGCGAGAGAGGGTGCTAGTCCCAGGCCTCTGCATGGAGTGGCGTGGGTTGCTTGAGATGTTGATCTCTCGCAGTGAAGGAGCGTGCGTGTTACAGAGTGTTGTGCGTGGCTTGCACTGGTGTGTGTGTGATCTGATCCGATCTCCCCCCTCTCTCCCCTAGGAGCGGCCCCGATCACTCCCTTTTATAGTCGAAGGGAGGCACAGGGGCGGTACATGTATTTGCTACGTGGCGTTTTCTGTTTGGCGGAGGCGGCATGTCCGAGCCCTGCAGATTGTCACTATGGCGGCGTGGTCGGTGGAGCAGTCTTGTCCTCCGTGCACTGGAGCGACACGCTGGTCACGCTTGATCCCGTGCGACGTGGGAGCTCCTGTGGTGGCAGGCGCGCCTTCTTCTGTTGGAGACGTGCTGGTCGCTGTGGGTTTGATCGACACAGAGAGCCGAGGCCGGGTTGATGCGATAGCGTGGGTACGCTGATTCCGAGGCTACAGGGGCTAGGCCCCGTGCACGATGTGGGAGCTCCTACAGCCTGACGTAGGGCGTGGCGCGTACTGCGGGCGATGTGCCGGTCCCAGCACGTCGGTGACATAGAGAGCTGAGGCCCAGTCGGTGCAGAGGCTGAGCCATCGTGGGGGGGGGGGCTCGGCGGGTGCAAGCATCGAGGCTACAGGAACCCGAGAGCGGTTTAGCCGAGGCTCGGAGAGAGCAGTTGGCCTTGTGCATCGATTCCAAGGCTACAGGGTCCCGGGCATGACTTTCCATGCCGCGCTGTCCTTAGAGCAGGGGTTAGGTAGCACAACAGAGTAGCGTCGCCAGGCGTCGGGCGTGGGCCTGATCGAAACACAATGACGGTAACCCCCGCCCCGTCCTGTCTTGGATGGCAGGGCGTTGATGTGACTTCCGTCTCATCGGTCACTCCGCTGTGTTGTGCCGTCGTGCGGCTGACGTTGTGGGAGTGGTTGAACGCTTCAGTTGGATGTGACGTCCCGTCAGAGAAGTCAGTCAAAGCGGCGATGGGGTTGATGCCGAGCCAGCCTCGAGCGAGTCGGTAACTGGGTGCTCGTCCGAGGCCTCGTGGCGCGGGGCCTTGGGCGAGTCGGAGAATCGGTGGCTCGTCCGAGGCCTCGTGGCGCGGGGCCTCGGGTGAGTCAGAGAATCGGTGGCTCGTTCGAGGCCTCGTGGTATGGTTCTGGGCCGAGCCTGCTTCGGTTGTGCCTAGATGTTATTCGAGGTGGGCCGGGCCTTGGATGTGGCGGGTTTGCCTGCGGTTGTATTTTGGTTTCGTTATTTACAAGGTCTAAGCAATTTTTTCGATTCTTGCTTAGGGTACCCCTTTTTATGGTATCCGACAATAGCCCCCGAGCCTCGGGGGGAGTGTGAGCACTCTCCCTGAGGTTTTGACGAGACTTGGCTCGCAGCAGCTCCCGTCGGGATTGTGTTTTGTGCTCGAGGCTCCGGTGGGTACGCGCGAGCGCACCCGCCGGGTGTAGCCCCCGAGGCCATGGAGGAGTGGATTTATTCCTCCAGGGGCTTTTTCCCTGTTGAGTGAGGGGTTTTATCGCGTTTGTCGAGCCCCCAGGTGCGAGTTCGGGTCGTTGGGCCTCGGTTTGGTTGCAGGAAGAGCCCCCGAGCCTCTGCTCAGAGCAAGAAGGCGATCAGGAGTTTTCCTGTCTTTTTTGTGCGGCCCTCGCGCATCCTTTTCGTTCAGAAGGAGGGGTGGAGTGTGCCAGGCTACCCTCGGTGGGCGCAAGCAGTGACACCTCCGGTGAGCTGTTATCGGGTAAGTCCGAGTGGAGGCCCATGCCCCATTCGATAGGGGTCAGCTAGCGGTCTAAAGACGCACTCCAAAAGTACCAGAGGGCTTCTCTAGTGGGTCCTAGGGCCGTTCGATTGGCCCTGGGGGCTCGATGCCTCCCTACGGTGGGATTCCATTCAGAGACTTTCCTATCGGTCTTGGACACGACTTAGGGCATCCCAAGCAATTGCTTGCTTGGGCCTCGGCCATGTACGGGCTCGCCCATAGTCATCCCTGACTTTGTTTGTCCTGAGGCGGCTGTCGAGACCCTCGGGGGCCCAGCCTTCGAACCCCTAGACCGTAACGGGCTCGGTGCCTAGTTCCTTAGTCGTTTTATCATGTTTGCCGAGCCCCCGAGTGTGAGTTTAGGTCGCTGGGCCTCGGCTTAGTTGCAGGAAGAGCCCCCGAGCCTTTGCTCGGAGCAAGAGGGTGATCAGGAGTTTCCCTTTCTTTTTTGTGCGGCCCTCGCGCATCCTTTTCATTCGGAAGGAGGGGTGGAGTGTGCCAGGCTACCCTCGATGGGCGCGAGCAGTGAAACCTCCGGTGAGCTGTTATCGGTTAAGTCTGAGTGGAGGCCCGTGCCCCATTCAATAGGGGTTGGCTAGCGGTCCAGAGACGCACTCCAAAAGTACCAGAGGGCTTCTCTAGTGTGTCCTAGGGCCATTCGATTGGCCCCAGGGGCTCGATGCCTCCCTATGGTGGGATTCCATTCAGAGACTTCCCTGCCGGTCTCGGACACGACTTAGGGCATCCTAAGCAATTGCTTGCTTGGGCCTCGGCCATGTACGGGCTCACCCATAGTCATCCTTGACTCTGTTTGTCCTGGGGCGGCGTCGAGACCCTCGGGGGCCCAGCCTTCGAACCCCTGGACCGTAACGGGCTCGGTGCCCAGTTCCTTAGTCGTTTTATCGCGTTTGCCGAGCCCCTAAGTGCGAGTTCGGGTCGCTGGGCCTCGGCTTGGTTGCAGGAGGAGCCCCCGAGCCTTTGCTCGGAGCAAGAGGGCGATAAGGAGTTTCCCTGTCTTTTTTGCGCGGCCCTCGCGCATCTTTTTTGTTCGGAAGGAGGGGTGGAGTGTGCCAGGCTACCCTCGGTGGGCGCAAGCAGTGACACCTCCGGTGAGCTGTTATCAGGTAAGTCCGAGTGGAGGCCCGTGCCCCATTCGATAGGGGTCGGCTAGTGGTCCAGAGATGCACTCCAAAAGTACCAGAGGGCTTCTCTAGTGGGTCCTAGGGCCGTTCGATTGGCCCCGGGGGCTCGATGCCTCCCCACGGTGGGATCCCATTCAGAGACCTCCCTGCCGGTCTTGGACATGACTTAGGGCATCCCAAGCAATTGCTTGCTTGGGCCTCGGCCATGTACGGGCTCGCCCATAGTCATCCCTGACTCTGTTTGTCCTAGGGCGGCTATCGAGACCCTCGGGGGCCCAGCCTTCAAACCCCTAGACCGTAACGGGCTCGGTGCCCAGTTCCTTAGTCTGAAAGGAATCGGGTGGGGAATATTCCCTTCCCATCAGCTGACGACGGCTGGTGCGCCTTTTGAGGCGGTTTCTCGGGGAGACGAAACGGCACCTACCGTGATGTGGTGTCTGCGGATGGGACGTTACTGTACGTGCGCGGTTAGCGAGAAGAAGTAGGGCACGTGGCGGTTTGGCCAGATCCGCATTAACTGCGCCAGATCTGGGAGATGATCTTCCCGGTTTCATCGCCCGCCCGTTTGCCTTCTTTCCTCCCTCATAAAAACGTGACGAGCTGCGCCCCTGCCCCTCCTAACCTTTTCTGCCTACACTCGCGCTTTCTGCCCTCGATCGGTTGCCAAGAACAGCGGAAGAGAGCACCGGGGAGAAGAGGGGAGAAGGGGGAGGAGAGGAGAGAGAGAGAGAGAGAGAGAGAGTAAGCGAGAGCACGTGTTACCACCATAGTCGCATTCTCCACCGCACCCATGGCTGGTGGTGCTGTTGTCGTCCAGGCGAATCCTTAGGGTCCGTCCGACGTGTCCACGGAGATGCTGTAGTCGCTCGTCGACGACGGTCTCCTCCGTCCGGTCTCCGACCCCAACAGGCCGGAGTGGATTGCTTTGAGGAGCGAGCCGGAGCCGAGGCCACGCGATGGCTACATCGTGAGCTTCGTGGCCTTCCACTAGCGCGGCCTCGGCTTGCCAGCAGACCGGTTCATGTGGGCGCTCCCGCACTACTACGGCGTGGAGCTCCACAACTTCAACCCTAACTCCATCGCGTAGGCGGCCATATTCGTTGCCATCTGCGAGGGGTATCTGGGCATTGCCCCCCACTAGTAGTTGTGGCTCCACCTCTTTCGAGCAGGGCTCACCACCAAGCCGGCGGGCATGACGGGCACGCGGAAGGCGTTGAGGGCCGGCGGCTGCACTCTCCAAGTGCACCAAGACCGGTAGCTCCTCTACATCCCGACCCAGCTCGCGTCGTCCAACCACTGCTGGTACAACAACTGGTTCTACCTCTGTAATGATGACGACGGGTTTCCCCCCTATACCGGGCGGATCATCGAGAGCCAGCCGGAGAGGTGGAGGTACAGCATCCAGTTGGTTGATCAGCCCAAGCTGCAGTTGCTCCTAAGGGCCTTGGAGAGGCTGCGTAGCTGTGGCCTTACGGCGGCCATGGTCATGGCGGCCTTCCACAGCCAGAGGGTCCTGCCACTGATGGCTCGGTGGCAGCGCCTGTTCGAGATGACACCGAATGAGCCGATTGATGGCATCCGGATGTCCACCATCGCCCTCTCCGACGAGGAGATTCTGCGTCGGGTGAGAGAGACGGTGGAGGGGCGGTTGAGGAGCAGTGGCCTGACCCTGTTCCCGATGCGCCCGTCGCGGGGGTATCTCTCTCTGGTGAGTTGTGCGTTGCTGTGGCCCCCGAGGCCTTCTTGCTCCTCGCCTTTTTAGTCCATTGCCTTATTGCGTTTGCCATTCCTGCAGGGGATGAGGGATGTGCGAGCCTCCCCGCCGCCCGTTCTTGAGGACGCAGAGCGGCGAGCCAAGAACAGGGCGCACGCCGAGGCGTACAAGGAGCGGAAGGACACCGAGGAGGCAAGGCGCAAGAGGAAGAGCCTCGAGCACGACGAGCTGGAGAAATGTCACTGGCAACAGAGGTGCGACGGTCTCTTGGAGGAGCCATCTCCGTCACCGACGTCGATGGATTTTTCGAGCGACGACGACGAGAGCGAGGCGGGACAGGGTCCCCTGGACCACCTCCCTGACGTCAGGGAGACGGCGCCCGAGGCATCGGCGAGCGGCCCGGTGTCTCCTGGAGGAGGTGGAGGAGAGAGTGCCTCGGGGCTGGCGATCGCCCGCCCCGGGGCCGAGGCCGACACGCCCGAGACACGGATGTTGGGGAAGCACACCGTCAGTCCGATGGGCTCGATGGTGGAGGTGGAGCGGGGGGCGGCGCAACCGCCTTCGTAGAGGGCAGAGGAGGCATTGGAGTCCAACGAGGGCCGGCCAGTACCAGCAGACACGGCGGCCGCGCCACTGCCACTGCCACCACCACCGCCACTGCCGAGGACGAGGGACGCGGTGCGGAAGGTACTGGTTCCCCGTTCGAGGTAAGCGTTTTTCAGCGGGTTTCGCAGCATTTCCCACTCATTCTTTGGTCATATGCTGACCTCGTGAGTGGTTTGTTTTCAACCGAAAGCGTCAGGCGGAAGCGCCCGCCCTGGCGCCACTTAAGGCGCTCATGGTGAGCACCAGCTCCTCTGCCCGATGGGTGGTGGACACTTAGGCTGCCCTGCAGTGTGGCGCGGCGTCGGCCAGGGCCGACCCGAAGGAGCCGGTCGCCCATGGAGGGGCTACCGAGGTGGCCACGGAGCATGCGGGGGAGGAGGCGCCCTAGACTTCTGAGGCCGAAGTGGCAGAGGCCATGGTGTCTAGGGCTTCTAAAATCAAGGTGGCGGACGCCGGGGCTCCCGGGTCCACCAAGGCCGAGGTGGTAGAGGCAGGCGCGGCGGAGCCAACGGCGCAGGATGCGGAGATGGAGGCGGGGCAAGCTTCGGTACCACCCCTGGTCCAGGACCTGCCACCGTCGCAGGAGAGCGCCCAGGAGGTTCAGACAATCTCCTTCGATGATACTTCCTAGGGGAAGGAGGTGGTGGACGCCGAGGCGGCCAACACCTTGGAGCAGCCAGTCCCGACTCCTGCCGAGGGGAGCTCGGCCCTTGTCTGGGCCCGACCCGAGCCCCACGGGTGGGATAGCCCGCGTGTTCTGTGGCGGAGCCGGGACGACCCTGAGGGGGAGTCTCTGTTCGCCCTTGAGGACGTGATTGAGGGTGGGCGCTGGAGCTTTCTCGAGCAATTCCGTTAACTGGCGGAGCGGTCGCTGCGGACAGCGCTGTCCATTGTGGCCGAGGACTTGCCCGGTGTCGTCCAGGTATGTGCTTTCCTCTCTTGTGCCGCGTTGTCCTTCCTCCAAGCCCTCTCGCAGTTCTTTGACGTATGTTCTGCTTATCAAGAGCTCAAGGCCCGGTCCCTCGGGAAATCGATGTTCCTCCGGTAGGAGAGGGATGTCTGGGACCAGCTCCAGCAGCAGAAGGATCTGCTTGCCGGTGCCAATGAGCTTCTGTCGGTGCAGAGCGTGGAGGTGGAGGACCTCCGCCTTCGCTATGCTGACATGAAGGCCGAGGCGGCCATCGCTCGGGAGCAGGCCGCCCCTTTGGCGGCGTGGATCAAGGAGCTATAGGAGGAGCTGACCCGGGTGGCCGGTGAGCGGGACACCTTCAGGTCCTGGGCTGAACAAAGTGGTGGCCTCTGCCAAGGCCATTGCTGGGCAGCTGGGGGTGGAGTAAGGTGCGCACCTGCTAACAAAAGGTGCCCTGGCGGAGGCTGTCAAGGTGGTCGAGGCCTTAGCCTAGAAGGAAAAGGCCGAGGGTGCGTCCTATTGAGCCGCGCCCCCTGTTTTATTTGTTTTTCTTGCGTTCGACCTCTAATTCCCCAACGTGGTGCAGAGCTGGAGAGACAGGCTTATAGGGCAGCCGAGGCCTCTCGGGTCGAGGTCCAAAGCTAGAAGGAGAAAGCCGAGGGTGAGTCTCATAGGCCTTTGCCCCTGTTTGGCTTGTTTCCTTTTGTGCTTAACCCCATCTCGCTTGTCTTGGCGCAGGGTTGGAGAAGAAGGCCTTCCAGGCAGCCGAGGCTTCCGTCGCAGCACAGGCGGTGCTCGAGGCCGAGATCTGGGAGCACAACGCGCTGTAGAGCGCCGCGCCGTATCGCCTGTGAGGCCTTGGAGGTCAGGGGGTCGAGTCAGGCAGCTCCCTCAGGTGCCGCCTGATCGCGTTGAGCGGCCGCGTCCACAAGCGGCTCCGGGGGGCGCTGCATACGGGTGTCAAGCGCGCCCTGGCCGTTGTCTCCTCGCACTACGCCGATGTCGACCTTGAGGCTGTTAGCGATGGTTACGTCGTGGCCGAGGATGACGAGAAGGCCGAGGAGGAGGTCCTAAAGCTGGTGGAGGCGGCTGAGGCCCCTGGCGCGGTGCTGGCCCGGCTGTTCGAAGAGGAGGTGGTTCCTTCTACGCCGATCGCCGACGCTGGTGATCCTAAGTTTTGATCTAGGCCAAAGGGATCATGTAAATAGATTAGGACAGAAGGGGGGACCCTGAGTTTTGATCTAGGCCAAAGAGGCAGAACCGAGTCTCCCTTATAGCGTTATTGCAACGCCGAACCCCTATCGATGGGCTTGGGGGTTTCTCGGAAAATTATAACAACTAAAGAACGCTTCTTTATTGTATTTCAAGAAACAATGTAAACAATGCTTAGGAATTTAAGGGTAGAAGCGACGTAGCTGTTCTATGTTCCAAGCGTTGGTGAGGATTTCGCCCTTCTCGTTGGCTAGTTTGTAGGTCCCGAGCTTTAGTACTTGGGCGACGATGTATGGCCCTTCCCATGGCGGGGTCAGCTTGTGGATGTGGGGGTAGCGTGTCTTAGTCTCGGAGAGTACCTCGCTGATGAAATAAACAGGTCCTTGGATGAGTAGAGCATGCCCCTCTTCCTGCCTCTCGACCACTACGGCCACACTGACCACTTGGGTTGTTGCGGCAACGTGGAGTAAGAGGGCCTCGCCCCTGGTCGGCGGCACCAGGACGGGAGGATTGGTGAGCAGTGCCTTGAGCTTGGTTTGGGCTTCTTCGGCCTCGGGGGTCCAAGAAAAGCGTTCGGATTTTCTCAAGAGTCGGTACAGAGGCAAGCCTTTTTTGCCAAGGTACGAGATGAAGCGGCTCAGGGCCGCAAGGCATCCCATAACCCTCTGCACTCCCTTGAGGTCTCGGATTGGCCCCATGTTGGTCACGGCCGAGACCTTCTCCGGGTTGGCCTCGATGCCGCGCTCCGAGACTAGGAACCCCAAGAGCATGCCTCGGGGGACGCCAAAGACACACTTCTCGGGGTTGAGCTTGATGCCCTTCTCTTTGAGGCACTTCCAAGCCATCGACGAGGTCACTGGCCCTCCTGGACTTGACCACGATGTCGTCCACATAGGCCTCGATGGTTCGCCCGATGTGCTCACCAAAGGCCTGGGTCATGCACCGCTGGTATGTGGCCCCTACATTTCTGAGACCAAATGGCATAGTCACAAAGCACTCACGAGTCGGGTCGTAAGCATCTTCATCATCGGAGTCAGAGTAGCCGAAGAAGTAGTCGCTCGTGGCCATAAAGCGACGTATGGCTTCAGGGTCATGAAGCCCGGAGAAGTCCGCTCCGACCCATGCCTCATCCTCCTCCGAGGAGTCAGCGTGGGTGTGGGTCAGGGTTGTGACGATGAGGTCGAGGGCAGAACATTGGTGGCGTCCTAGGAGCTCTGCGTGAGCGGAAGCGTAGGCCGCTGCGGCATTGCTCAACCCAAAGAGGTACGGGGATTGTGTTGTTGCCGGGCCCCACTCCGCCGGAGTTGGCTCCTCAGGAGGTGGCGGGGCAGAGCTTGATGGCAGGGCGTCGCTGCGTGCCACCGGCGTCTTTCCCTTGCCGAGGCTTAAGCTAGACAGGTCCCCAGCCAGGGACTCTGCGCCAATAGCCGTGCATGGGACATTGGCGGAGCGCGGATCGTCACCCTGAACTTGCGTGGTGTCGAGGTGGTCCCGCCCATGTCGCGCCTGGCGAGCGCGACGAGAGCGGCGGCTCGGGCGCCGCCTGCGCCTGGGCTGCTGGTGCGTGATGTCATCGTCGGTCGATGGGGCTCTGGGTGGGAGGAGTACCATGTCGTACTCATATCCTAGAGACATGAACTCTAGGCTCCCGATCCAGATCATCGTGCCGAGACGCAGTGGTCGCACGGGGTCTACCATCCGGAATCTGTTGGGATGACTAAGCTGACACGCAGTAGCCCCCCCCCTATCTGGCGTGCCAACTGTCGGTGTTTTGGACCGGGGGGTCCTCAACCAACTAGTGAAAGTGTACTGCGTGTTCCTAATCTCGGATGGTGATGCAAAGAGACACAAGGTTTATATTGGTTCAGGCAATAGGTGCCCTACGTCCAGTCTGAGAGAGCAATCTTATATTCCTTGCACCGAGGTGCTTGTAGTAGGGGCTTACAAGCTGAGCGAGAGAGGGTGCTAGTTCTAGGTCTCTGCGTGGAGTGACGTGGGTTGCTTGAGATGTTGATCTCTCGCAGTGAAGGAGCGTGCGTGTTACAGAGTGTTGTGCGTGGCATGCACCGGTGTGTGTGTGTGTGTGTGTGTGTGTGTGTGTGTGATCTGATCCGATCTCCCCCTCTCTCCCCTTGGAGCGGCCCCGGTCACTCCCTTTTATAGCCGAAGGGAGGCACAGGGGCGGTACATGTATTTGCTACGTGGCGTTTTCTGTTTGGCGGAGGTGGCATGTCCGAGCCCTGCAGCTTGTCACTATGGCGGCGTGGTCGGTGGAGCGGTCTTGTCCTCCGTGCACTGGAGCGACGCGCCGGTCACGCTTGATCCCGTGCGACGTGGGAGCTCCTGTGGTGGCAGGCGCGCCTTCTTCTGTTGGAGATGTGCTGGTCGCTGTGGGTTTGACCGACGCGGAGAGCCGAGGCCGGGTTGATGCGATGGCGTGGGTACGCTGATTCCGAGGCTACAGGGGCTAGGCCCCGTGCACGACGTGGGAGCTCCTACAGCCTGACGCAGGGCATGGCGCGTACTGCGGGCGACATGCCGGTCCCAGCGCATCGGTGACGTAGAGAGCCGAGGCCTAGTCGGTGCAGAGGCTGAGCCATCGTGGGGGGGGGGGGCTCGGCGGGTGCAAGCCCCGAGGCTATAGGAACCCAGGAGCGGTTTAGCCGAGGCTCGGAGAGAGCAGTTGGCCTTGTGCGTCGATTCCAAGGCTACAGGGTCCTGGGCATGACTTTTCATGCCGCGCTGTCCTTAGAGCAGGGGTTAGGTAGCACAGCGTAGCACGGGCGTTAGTCATGGGCACAGTGCCGAGCATAGCGGTCGGTAACCCCCGCCGCGTCCTGTCCTGGATGGCAGGGCGTTGATGTGACTTTTGTCTCGTCGGTCGCTCTGCTGTGCTGTGCCGTCGTGCGGCTAACATTGTGGGAGTGGTTGAACGCTTCAGTTGGATGTGACGTCCCGTCAGAGAAGTCGGTCAAAGCGGCGACGGGGTTGATGCTGAGCCAGCCTCGAGCGAGTCGGTAACTGGGTGCTCGTCCGAGGCCTCGTGGCGCGTGGCCTCAGGCGTGTCGAAGAATCGGTGGTTCGTCCGAGGCCTCGTGGCGCGGGGCCTCGGGCGAGTCGGAGAATCGGTGGCTCGTCCGAGGCCTCGTGGTATGGTTCTAGGCCAAGCCTGCTTCGGTTGTGCCTGGATGTTGTTCGAGGTGGGCCGGGCCTTGGATGTGGCGGGTTTATCTGCGGTTGTATTTTGGTTTCGTTATTTACAATGTCTAAGCAATTTTTTTCGGTTCTTATTTAGGGTACCCTTTTTATGGTATCCGACAAATAATATTCAAATATAATCTATATACAAGCATATTAGCCCGGTTTGATTCGCTTAAAAAACAAGCTGAAACATTGTTCCGGCCGATTTATTGTGAGAGAAAAACACTGTTTCCGCTGAAAAGACAAACCAAAAAGTACAGATTATAAGATAAACAAATAGAGCCATTAATTAATTAATATGTGTCTAAATTATAATTAGTAAAATAAATTTAATTCGAGAACTCAACCAGGCCTAATAGGATTTAACTTTTCTTTTCCAAGAAGAACACCTAACCAAAAAAAATCCCCAGTTCCTACTTATCTGCCGCAAGATGTACCCCTCCCCCCTCTCCTTCGCAAAAACATATCATTCCAGCACAGTATCATATTTAAGTATCTTAAGTTTAATTAATTATAAATAAAAAATATCAACACTTATGATATTAAATAAATATTAGTAGATTAATTATGTAATATATTTTTATAATAAATTAATTTGAATCTATAAATATAAATATTATTTATTAAAAACTTGATAACCTGAACTATTTTTTCGACACACAACCTATGTTTTTAAGGAGGGAGTAGACCGTGGACCCGAGGATAAGAGCAGACTCCAGACGTGACCTGACAATCTGACATGATCCGTAGTAATGAGTGAACCACGCACGAATTGGCACTTCACCAGCTCTCGTGACAACCGTTCAATGAAGCTAGCCTACGACTACAGCAACAAGAGTGTAGCTGTGGCCTTGTTTAGATTGGGTTAGGAATTAGTATTTGGTACTGTAGTATTTTAGTTTGTATTTGACAATTATTGTTCAATTATGGCCTAACTAGTCTCAAAAGATTTATCTCGTAATTTACAATCAAACTGTATAATTAGTTATTTTTTATCTATATTTAATACTCCATGCATGTGTGTAAAGATTTGATGTGATGGAGAGAGAGTGAAAAAACTTACAATCTAAACAAGGCCCGTAACGTAGTACACAGAATAAAAAAAATTCTATCAGCTACGTGAAGTATCGTACGCTTTGACTTATAAATCATACTTTTTCGATCGACAAATTATATTTTTCTCTTACGATAAATTAATCTATAGTATTTTTAATCATAGCTTATCAGCAAAGCGAATAGGACAGTAGACCCAACAATTAGTGTATAGTTAAAGCTATTTATAGTCATACGGACTGCCCATAAAGAATACAAAATCATTCTCTGTTGTTCCTGTTCTCTCTCTATTATGGCCAACAGCTCCGTCGACCCCCGCAGTTGGTGGTGGCGCCCAACAGCTCCGTCCGAGTCTCCGGTAGGCCAGCGAGGTCATCGTCTTGGACGTCCGCGCCCCGACGAGGTCACTGTCCCTGGTGTCTGCACCCCGGCGAGGCTGCGCGTGGATGAGAACGCAGATCAGATGAAGAAGAAGCTCGAGTCTGATTCGGTGGAGATAAATTCGCCCCGGCCTTGAGGATGCTGCTCCAGCCATCCACGCCGCCCTTGAGGTTGCTGCCCGCCATCCCGGCCGTTCACGAGGTGCATAGGAGTGTCGAGGCCCATGTCCCCACGGCGGAGGGCGGGGCGACGACGGGGATGAGGATGGAGAGGTGCGGGGACACGCCGACAACGAGGATGAGGGCTGCGCATCGGAGGCGAGCGGAGGCAGCGGCATGGGCATCGGAGGGCGATTTGCGGCGCATTTGCCGGCGCTCACGATATGGGGAATCGTGGGAGGAGAGGCTTGGACAGTTGGGTATATTTTTTTTAATGTGTTAGTGGGCCCTAATGTGGGCTCCACCTTATGGGCTGGACATTGCAAAAGATGAAATAGTAAAGAACCGCTGGGCCCCTTCTTATGGACTAGTTTTGCCATATACATAGCTAGTATGCACGTATATATACTCAGCCATGTCGTAATGATAATGTTTAGTTAGGGCATTCAGACGTAGCTTATGTCCGGACACATAGGATGAAACACAATATTTAAAGATGGGTCTTCGTTAAATTAAGGAGGGTGTTTGGGACTACTCCGCTTCCGTTTTTACAGCTCCGCTCCATCCTCGTTAATAACATGTCCTTCTCTTACCACCCACCTGCTTAGCTCTTTTCTCTCTCCTGCCTCTCTGCGCTCTCCCTCCTCAAGTGTGGTGGCGGCCTTTTCTTCTTCAAGTGTCGACAAATGCAGAGGGGGAGAACGAGAGGAATCCAAGGTCGTAGCTCGAGATGGAGACAGCGGCCTCGTTCGTTTGTGTTAAATTTGGCTTGTTCGGCTTATTTTTTTAGCCAGAACAGTGTTTTTCTCTCACAACAATTTAGCCGGAACAGTGTTTTTCAGCCAGTTTCAGCCAAAGTTCAGACCAGCGAACGGGGCCAGCATGCCTAGCAAGGTGGAGTGGGGACGGTCACAGTGCCCCTTCTCGATGCCCGTTCCCCCGCTCCGAGTACCTACTTTCCGAAGTGCCCCGCCTATGCAGCGGAGGAGGAAAAGGAAAGGAATTCAAGGTCGCAAATAGGCCTCGCTGTTGCCACTCCCGCGCCTCTGTTAGGGCAGCTTCCATTCGCTCACTGTTCTCCTCGCCGATCTATACCACAGTTTCCCACCAGCTGAGCCGTGGCCGCGCGACGAACACTGTGTTTCAAGTGTTTTAATCGTTTCGACTTTTTTGTTTTAAGTGTTTTATCTGGATGTTGCAAAGTTAGATCTTAATGTTGCATATGTTTTCAAGTGTTTTAGGCGTTTGAAACACTTGTTTCAAGTATTTCATCTGGATGTTGCAGAAATAGATTTGGATGTTACATATGTTGCAATGACAAAATATACATGTTGCAAGCTTATGTTTCAAGTGTTTTCACACGTATGTTGCAAAAGTTTTATCTTCGTGTTTCAAAAGTAGATATTGGTGTTGCATATGTTGCAAATGGCTATACATGTATGTTTCAATTGCATGTTTCAGCTTTCAAGTGTTTCATCTGTTTTAGACGTATGTTGTAAATGTTTCAAAAGTAGATCGAGTGTTGCACATGCTGCAATGGCGCCGGTGGCTGGCGAACAGCGATCTGCCGCAGGGCTTCGGCTTCTTCTTCTCACGGCGCACCTCACGCTCTCCTCTCCTCTCACTCCCTTCCCTTCCCTTCCCTTCCCTTCCCTTCCCTCCATCTTGCTTCGACGTTGGCATTGGCGTTGGGCTGGGGGTCGTCGAGGATGCTGTGTTCGGAGGTGCCGCGTTCGAACACAGGTGCTGTTGTGGATGGGATGGGATGCAGACGCAGATGCGAGAGCAGCTAGCGTCCGGACGAGCGCTAGCCCTTTAGATGTCGTAAGGGAGCCAACTTCAACTTGTGCCTAATATATGCCACACATATATAGCGAAAAAACAAGACAGCGATAATAATACATATATATACTCCTGCTCCTTAGCAGTAGGCGAAAGATAGAAGTTAAGGTAGGCAGGTACGGTCAAAGCTAGAGCTAGCGAACTACTCCTTTTCCTTTTCACACGCTACGTTGTATACCGTTAGACGCGAGCTTAGCAGAGAAAGACGAAGCCTAGTTCTTCCTTGTTCATTCATTCATCACGATTCACGACCACGTAGCGCAGGAAACCGTGCACCGGATGGGAGTGATGGTGAAGGTATACGGTATGTACCTGGACGCTGCAGAAGCGTGGGTGGCGCGCGAGCGTGGCGGCGACCCCGGCTCGCAGCGCCGGCAGGTCGACCGGCGCGCCGAGGCCGAACACGGACACGATGTGGCAGCGGAAGTGCGGCTCCCGGAACAGCCGCCCCGTCGGGCTCACCGGCTCCTCCTCGACGGCGGCGGCCACATCCCCGGCCTGCATGCTCCCGAACTGATCAATCGCCGCGGCCGCCGCCGACGCTATGGTGGTGTTTACGGACAGCGACCGCTTCCGCAGCAGCGTGGCGCTGCCGGCACCGCCGCGATCCATCGGCGTCGCGTGAGCGTACGTGTGCCTTCTTCCTAGCTCGGACGTGGACACCTCGGCGGCGTACTCTTCACTAGCTTGTTCGCGCACGGTGGTACTCTCCGGTCTCCTCTGCTAACTAGGTAGCAGCTAGCTAGCAGTGGCGTCTGTGCCGCCGGGGAAGTAGGAAAGGAAAACAAAGCGCGCGCTTCGCTTGCGACTTGCGCACTGCGCTCGCTTTCGTAGTTTCGTGCGAGGCTGCGAGTGTAGCCACTGCTCACTGGGTGGGGCGAGTGGATTCTGACCGGTGAAAACTCAACGCGACTGAACGATCGTCGACCGGGGCGGCCGCCGCGGCCTGCGGGTAATTCTTGCGCAGCCTGCGCCTGGCGTTGCGTACTCGCGTGGCTAGCAGCGGTTTCGTCTCACGGCGTGCTGCGGCTGCGTGCTGACTGAATGTGCGGCCAGACACGTGGCTGGCTGGCTTCCTCGGGACATCGATGGTCGCAGCCTCTGCCTCGAAGAATGAAGAGGCGGCACTCTTCTACAGCGTTGTGTATACTAGTAAAAGCATACTGTTGACTTGAATAAAAGAAAATTATACTGTTGAAATATTATTGGGGATTTTTAGTTGTCTTATTATAAGTCAAAATGTTCTAGGTTTTTTTTTCTCTGAAAAATAATTTTAAGTTTAACTAAGTATATAGAGAAGAGTACTATTATAACTTCTACATTAACAAAGAGTTAAGTTATAAAAAAATTGATAACATATTTAATGATTCTAATTTGGTGTCACAAATATTACTGTTCTTTTCTATAAATGTGATCAAACTTAGGATAGTTGGACTTATGATGACTCAAAATCTCTTGTGTTTTATAGGATGCAGAATACAAATGGATATATATGGATACTAATATACATAATTATTCCTTTTCACCTTGAATTCACATTCTAACACAGATAGTTAGATATAAAAAAAATACAACTATGCTACGTGATTCAATACATGGCTAGCAGAAAGTACCCGACTCATTTTTCATCCCTAGATATATGTGATATCTTCGTTCTAAGTTGTAAGTTATTTTGCTTTTTCTAGTACATAGTTTTTGTTATGCGTGTATATATCAAATGCTTAGATATATAGTAAAATTTATATATTTAGAAAACTTAGAATTACTTGCAATTTAAAATGAGGGAGGAGATTTTATTAAATGTTAAGGATAAAACATGAATAGATATGTAGCGTTTATGTCGGTGTTTCGAATCACCGACTAGTAAATTTCTAGTTTGCGTGTCTGATCCGGATGGCTGTGCTGTGCTCGGAGGACACAAGGATTTATATTGGTTTGGACGGAACGTCCCTACGTCAAGTCTGCTGCTGCTCGTGTTACCGGCACTTGTTTGTAGTAGGGGTTACAAACAGGCGAGAGAGGGAGAAGGTCCCTAGTCTCTGGTGAAAAGAGTGAGTCTGGTTGAGTTCTCTGTCTACTGTCGAGTGCCTAAGCCTCCAGCCGCTCAGACGCGTTAGATGTGTGTGAATGCCCCCCTCCTTTGGGTGCCCTGCTTCCCCTTTTATAGATGAAGGGGAAGATGTAGGTTACATCGGAGAGAGAGAGAGACAAGGAGAGGAAGGCTTCCGGGATTGCAATGTCTTCCATCTCCTTTACATGGGTCCCGCCGACCCTGTAGATGACGATGGGGATGGCTCCACATCACGACCCTGTTCGTCACTGGCACTGTACGCGGGCGTCGTCAGCCGGTCATGGAGCCCCATCCCGTCCTAGCGGATGGTATGGATCGCTGACGCCTCCGCTGGAGGCCATATGGGGAGTAGGTGGCACATCGCCGGCACACCCGATGCTGTTGGTGTTGGTGTTTCAAACAAACACCGGCTAGTAAATTTATAATTGTTGCGCGTTAGGCCTGGATGGTGCACTAAAGGACACAAGATTTATATTGGTTCAGGCTGAACGTCCCTACGTCCAGTCTGCTGTTGCTCGTGTTATTAGTGCTGAAAATGGTTCGTAGTAGGGGGTACAAACGGTCGAGAGAGGGAAAGGTCCCAAGTCTCTGATGGATTGGTCGAAAGGTCACCGAGAGCTTGGTCGCTGCTCAGCTGTGCGTGATGTGCGTTGTTGAGTCGTGTCGGTTGGTCTCTCTCTGTGAGCTTATCCGTCCCTTTAGCGAGGTGCCCTACCCTCCCTTTTATAGACCAAGGGGGAGCAGGGGTTTACATGTTGGAGAAAGGAGAAAAACCAGAGGCCAAGAAACCCCTCCGAAGGTGTTGGGCCCTCCTTTTCCGCTGAGCTAGCCTCGCTGACATGGCCAGACGGTGTCAGGGATTGGCACATTCGCCGGACGGCTGTGTGCTGACGACGCCATGCCCTTACCAGATCAGCAAGTGGCACGTCCCGTCCTGCCCCTCTAGGTGGCGTGTCGGACAAGGGTGTTGACCTATATCCTTGTGGGGAGCGGACGACGCGTAGACTGTACATTCGTTACTGTAGAGGGCGCGAGTCTCTTCTTGGACCGGAGTGGTTGTCGTATGTCTATGTCAGGTTCCGCATCCGAGGGCTGAAGGTGACGCCTACAACACTATTCGGACTCTGCCACGCCCGAAATGGCCTAAAGCTCCCGTCCCGTCATACCTGACAGTACTTTCCTGCAGCGCTGCAGGGCATGGTCCTTGGTACTGTGTTTGACTTGAATGTCCTGTCGTACCTTGTGCTCATCATTATGAAGGAGCAGGGTGTAATCGTCGGGCGAGGTGTACTCTGCCCCCGGCCGTCGGGTAAGGCGGAGCCCGTCCTCAGCCGTCAGGCGAGGTGGACTCTGCCCCTGGCCGTCGGGCAACGCGGAGCCTATCCTCAGCCGTCGGGCGAGGCGGACTCTGCCCCCTGCCGTCGGGCAAGACAGAGCCTGTCCTCAGCCGTCGGGCGAGGTGGGACCTGCCCTCGGACGTCGGACATGGCGGAGCTCGCCCTCGGGGGTCGGGCGAGGCGGAGCCAGCCCTGAGCCGTCGGGCGAGGCGGAACCTGCCCTCGGACATCGGGCGAGGCGGAGCCTGCCCTCGGACATCGGGCGAGGCGAAGCCAGCCCTCGAGGGTCAGGCGAGGCGGAGGCAGCCCTCGGGGGTCGGGCGAGGCGGAGCCAGCCCTTAGCCGTCGGGCGAGGCGGAGCCTAGCCTCGGAGGTCAGGCGAGGCGGAACCAGTCTTCCATCGTTCGGACAAGAAATGCAGTAGCGTTCTCGTCTGATTGGAAGTATCAACGTTCGATGGTCTTTGGTTCCACCTCATTAGGTACTCTGGTATTAGGTCCCCGACAGTAGCCCCTGAGCCCCCGGGTGATTCGAGCAGAATCGGCCGGGGGGTGTTTTGGTTCGCCAGAGGGTTCGCGCGAGCGCACCTAATGGGTGTAGCCCCCGAGCCCCCAGGTGATTCAGGCAGAATCGCCCGAGGGGTGTTTCGGTTTGCCAGAGGGTGCGCACGAGCGCACCCGATGGGTGTAGCCCCCGAGCCCCAGGGTGATTCGGGCAGAATCTCCCGGGGGGTGTTTTGGACCCTTCGTGGGTAAGGCTATGAGACTCGGTTGTCATCAACTGGAAAGCTTTAAGGGAACCCTGGTATCCCGTTCACGGGGATTTCGTCCAGGGTCTGCCTGGCTGGGGCTTGACCGTGGAACGAGGCCCTACTGATGCTCGCGTACATATGTCTTAGTTGCTAGTGGTCCTGTCCCTTGTTGGGATGGCCATCGAGGCTGTTGGGCCGACCCTTGGGCTTCCTGGGCCCATACAGGCCGGAGGGGAAATTTTCTGACCCGTGTCCCCTCTGTGGGAAAAGAGTCCGATCCGCTCGGGAAGACGAACCATTCGGCGCGATTTCAGTGGGAAATGATAGGGATCGCTGGCGCGTATCCTACGACGTGACGCGGCGGTGTGTCGTGGCAGGCTTGGAGATCGAGGCGGACGGTTGCCCTTCTCGCATCCGTCGCCCCTATAAAACCACGGGGTTCGCCCCTAGGGTTCCGTACTTCGCCTTTTCGCCTTCGCATCGTCAACCTCCACCGCCAATCGCCAGAGCCTCCCGCACTCGCATCGTGGCCGCCGTCATGCTCGCATCCGCATCGTAGCCGCCATTGAACTTGCGTCCACCCCCCTCCCAATCGTTTCAATGGAGCCATGGGGTAGATCTAGCATCACCCCTCAGCGCCTAGAGGGCCTTGTTCGCTGTGGCCTGCTTCGCCCGCTGACCGCCGCCGAGGAGTGGCGGCCGCCCAGTGATGAGGACGAGCCGTTGCCACCCGAAGGGTATGTCGTGTCCTTTGCTCACTTCCATGAGTGGGGATTCACCATACCTGCTCACCCGTTCCTTCGGGGGCTGTTGGATTACTACCTGGTGGAGCTGCAACACCTTACTCCCAATGGGATCCAGCACATTGCGGCGTTCGTCACCCTGTGTGAGGGGTTCTTGGGGATTGATCCCCACTTCGACTTGTGGCGGCATATCTTCGCCGTCAACCTTCTGAAGAGGCGGGTCGGGAAGCAGGAGCTGCACGCGCCGGTGGGATGCGCCGGCATTCACCTCCGCAACAACCGGGCAGATGCGTACCCGTCAATATGTCTGTCCACCTCCAAGAAGGGGTGGCATTTGCAATGGTTCTATGTCAAGGATGACGCCGCTGCCCCCTTGCCAGTCTTCTCTGGGTGCGTCATCAAGGAGGCCCCGGGGTCGTGGAGGTGGGGTGTCCCGATCAAGGAGAGGAAGAACATCAACGACCTTCTCGTTGCCCTCCAAACTTTGAAGGACAAGGGCATGGATGGATCGGGGATCATCGGTGCCTACCATGCGAGGAGGGTGGCGCCGCTAATGGCGCGCGTGCTTCCCCTGCACCAGATGGTGCCCGGAGCGCCGTTTGAAGGGACGACGCTTGTCGACGAGTCGCTCCCTCCGTCCGAGGTGGTGCAGCGCATCAAGGAGGCGATGGAGCCTTCGAAGGACACCGCTGGCGTCGTCCTTGATTTTGTGTTCCCGGTGCTGGGGCATCCCCTAGTGCGGCCGGAACCGGGGTTTATTGACTTCATAAGTTTTCTTTCTTCGTACTCCTTTTTTACTTGAATTTTTGACCCCGTGAAGCTAACCCTGGAGATGGCGGGACCAGCCGAGGGCACTATTCTTCAAGGATAGCCTGGCTCCGTTGCAAAAGGATCAAACCCTAGCAAAAGCGAACCGTATCGCAGCCGAGTGGGACAAAAAGACAAGGGAGCTCAAGAAGAAGAAGAAGTTGTTCGAAGCGGCAAGCGCATGATCGAGGAGAGGAGACATACAGTGATGACAACGACGATGACGATGACGACAAGGTAGCCCCCGACGTGGATTGGGGTGTCCTGGAGGACGAGGATATGCTGACAGACGCCCATCGACCCATGCAGGGACCCTTCCCGTTCTATGCGGAGGGAAGCAAGTCCGTGAGATCGGTGGAGGTGGGCCGAACCATCGGCCCGTCCTCAGGGCCGGTGGGAGCCAGAGAATCTGCCGCCCCATCCGGGGTGCCATCGGAGGATCGGTGGATGGGAGGAGGCGGATCGGCCGCCGCCCCCGAGGTATAGATGGAAGGGGGCGGCACAACCACCGTGCCCCATGAGCCGACGGGGGCGGGCGGATCTGTCGCCACTACCAAGTCATCGACGGAGAGGGGCGGCTCCATTGCCGCGCCCTCGGAGATAAGGGAGGCGAGCCCCCCTTCCCGGGAGCAGGGGGTAGGCTCGAAGCGGTCCCGCTCAGATGAGTCGGGGCAGGGTTCTGGGGGTTTGTCCCCGAAACATTCCCGCCGCCTGAAGGCACCAGAGTAGGCCACTGATTCCCCTATTTTCCCCCCTTTTTATTCTTCTGTTCCGACCTTATGCCTTTTTTGCTCTTGCAGATTCTTGCGGCGGGGCCGCTCTCTGGGGCTGGCGCCCAAGAAGTGCCTTGCCCTTCAGGCGGGACATATGGCGCTGCCCGACGTCGCCCCTATTTCGGGCAGGAGTGGCGCTGACGCTGCGGTCTCGTTGGCCGATCCTGCGGTGCCCGCGGTGGCGCCCGCGCCCTCTGTGGTTGCCGAGCAGGCGACGTCTTCCGTGGTTCGCGCGGCACCGCCAGCTGAGGGTCCGGTATCACCGGTGGAGGTGGCCACGACCGCGCCAAGCCAGGAGCAGCTGGACGCAGCCACGGTGGTGTTCAAGGGGGCAGCGCAATCCGTGCCTCCGGCGGCCCAAGCGGCGGTGCCCGATGTGGGCCGGGCGGAGGAGGACACGGTCGGAGGGTCCTCAACCCTGACGAGCCAGGCGTAGTCAGATGCAGCTGCGGTGGCGTCTGAGGGAGCAGCGCAGTTCGTGCCACCGGAGGCCTAGACGGAGGTGACCGCGTCCGTGACAAGCCCGGCGGGGCTAGATGTTGCCATGGTGGTGTCCGAGGGGGCGGCGCAATCCGCGCCACCGGCGACCCATGCTGCGGCGCCCGAGGCAGGCCAGATGGAGGAGGACACGACCGGAGGGTCTCCGGGTGTCATGGCAGTGGCGGAGAGGACCAACAGGAGGTCACCCTTGGCCCTGTTGTCGGGGGGCAGCCGCTCCCCCGCACGGGGCGAGCCGCCGCTCCAGTGGATGGCCGCTCAGGACCCAACGTCAGCTCTCTTCTCGCTTGACGATGCTACCGAGAGCATGGAGCGGGAGAATCTCGACATCGGGTTCTCAGCTATGATGGATGCCTTGAGCCAGGCCAGTGGTGTCCTGCGCGAAATCATCGTTCCTACTAGCCGGGTATCCGCTTAATCTCCTCCATCGTCTTCTTCTTTCTTCACGTATTTTTGTGTTTTCGTATTTTTGATACCGGTCTTCTTTTCAGTCTCTCGTTGCTCATAGCCAGAACAAATCCCGGTTCCTCCACGAGCAAAAGGCAGAATGAGACCGCCTTACCGAGGAGGCCCGGATGCGAGGAGATGTGGGCGCGCAGCTCGCTGCCGCCCAGCAGTGGGAGGCCGAGGTGCGTCGGGACGCGGAGGAGATCCATGGGATGTTTGAGGACCTATCGGTGAGGGTGAAGATGGACGAGGAGGTGGCCGCCAGGATCTGAAAGGAGCAAGACGAGCTGCTCTAGAAGGATGCTGAGGTCAGTCAGCGGGCCGTCGAGGTCCTGGCTGAGCTGGAGATAGAGCGGGATCTCAGGCGGAAGGCCGAGGAAAGGCCTGGGGCCCTATAGCAGAGGGCGAACCAGGATGTCGAGGTGATCTCCTGACTGTGCGGGGAGCAGGACGAGCTGCGCCGGACCGAAGAAAGACTTCGCTCGGAGCACAGCACGGCCTGTGAGGAGCGCGACCGGGCCATCCGAGAGCGCAACGAGGTGCGTTGGGAGGCCGTGGCCCTCTAGGCAGATCTTGGAGATGCAGTGGCCCAAAGGCTGGAGGCCGAGGAAGTTTCTGCTGGGCTGGGCACGGAACTCACTGAGGTGCGGGGGATCCTTTGGGTCGAAAGCGATCAGCATGATCTTCTGCATGCCGCCATCGTGGTGGTTTGCGACGACCTGCAGGTGGCGCAAGAAGAGGAGACCAGCTCCATTCCAACTCGTGCCACTAGTATCATGGCGCGGGTGGGCCGGCTTGAGGTGGACGCCTTTCACATCGAGATCACCCAAGCCTTCGCTGTTGCCCGTTCTCATTATGATCGGGAGATCAACTTGGAGGTAATGAGCCAAGGCTTCACGCCTATCTATGAAGACCCCGAGCTGGACAAGATTGAGAAGGCAGTGACTCCGCTTGCACGGAACCTGGCGAACAGGCTGAAAGAAATGGTTCTCCCTCCGCGGAAGTAGTTAGTTGAATAAGTTTGATAAACATTTATCCGTAATATGTGAACAAGTGTCGGTACTTTTGTGTCTAAAAATGGATTCATGACTTTGTTTCGCAATTTTGTTTCATTTGTTTGATCTTACCTCTTCCTTTTTTGCAATGAAAAAAGATTTACGCGATCCGACCCTTCCGTTTGTTAAGACTGTAGGGCCCGAGGTGTTTGGGGGAAATTTTGGTTGTGCTGGTGAGCAAAATTACCATAGCCATCTGGATGTGGGTTTTTTGTAGTCTAACCTATCTGTTCCCCCGAACCTTGCCGCCAGTCTTGACGCGAGGAGAAGGTCTGATGTAATGACTGTTTCGAAAAAAGAAAGGAGGTACTCGTACCTTTATCAGCCCCTGAGTGAGATCCGACCCCTTGCGGTCGCTGGGGTCGGATGTTACTAGAGACCGGAGCGAGGGTAGCGAACTTACGTTTGTATTCACGCGTACCCCATACTTATAACTTTGGCGATCGCAGCGTGACCGCACGTTTTGTCTTATCGCTGGTCCGGCCTTCCCCGAGCCCCCACGCGTGGTGGGGATTCGGTCAAGGGCCGGCTTGTTTTGTGACTGTCGCCCCATCCATGGTTTTTTGCTACTGGAGGGATTAAGGCAACGTCACTTGCCTCGATGGCTCGAGTGACGTGCTTCAAGAGCTCACTATTGGGGATGTTCGGACGGAATCCGATCCCGTTGCTTTGCGATAGGTTCGGCAAAGCCCTCAGGTGGCGTTCCATCGCTCCTTGCCCTGCCTTCCAACAGATTCCCCCTCAATGGGGTTTCTTTGGGCTTGGCTAGAGGCTGGATTGAACTAGAAGGTTGAGATGACCCTATCCGCCTCAATGCGGGTTGGGCGAAGGCCGCTGAGGCTCATCTGTGTTTTCTCCCCTGGCTCTTATTCAGCGCGAGGTGGCCCCAGACCCTTCGTGGGTCAGCCTTCGAACCTCGGTCTCTCAATCTTGGATCAAGTGGCTCGAGCCACCGAGCCCCTTAGGGTCTGATAGGGGTCGGCCGTGTTTTCACGCGTTACCCCATCCTCGGTTTCCGCAACCAGAGGGGCTGAGTTGACGATACTTGCCTCGATGGCTCGAGTGTCGCGCTCAATGAGCTCGCTAACGGGTATGTTCGTGTGGAATCCGGATCCATCATTCGCTGACGGGGTTGGCAGATCCCTCATGTGGCATTCCACTACTCCTTAACCCGCCTCCCGGCAGATGCCTGAGCCATTCGTTGGGCTTAGGTGGCCCGTTGGCCTCTCCTCGACGGAGATTCTGTGGGTTTGGCTCAGGGTTAGAATCGATCGAGAAAGGTCGAGATATCCCTGTCCGCTTCTGAGCGGGGTCGGGTAAGGCCGCTGGGGCTCATCTCAGTTTTTCTCCCCTGGCTCTGTTTGACGCGTGGCGGCCTCGAGCCCTTCGCGGGTTGGCCTTCGAACCTCGGTCGGTCGCCGCTCATATTGAATGAGGCGGCTACCACTTTGTGACGCGACATGAAGCGTTGAGATGCAGTGATTTGCATATGCAATGTTTTGGATGTATGGATTTAGTGTATAAGTTAATTGAAATGGAAGCGGGGATCGGTGATGTTACCTTGGTGGTACGAGCAATGGGAAGCTCCTACCAGACATGTCCATGCAGGGTCCGGGGTCCGATGTTTGCGATGAGGTTGGCGTAACCTGCATAAGCATCGCCATTTTTCATTTTTGTCTCTCGACGGTGATCCGAGCCGCTCGATTGACTTAGGCGACCTAATAGCTTCTCCTCGAAGGAGGTTCTGCAGGGGGACCCCTCCAAACCCTTCTTGGGAAGGCGGGAGCTGAGGCTTGCGGTGTGGTAAACTGTGAGTTCAATTACGCTGGTGAACAAAAACTCCATAGCCAACAAGGCGTAGGGTCTGGTGGTTTGTCCAGTTGTATTGAAAGTTTTATACCCACACACCGTGCTTCCGGTTTTAGACGTAAGGAGGGGTCCAGTGAAGAGAATGTCCAAACAAATAGACACCCTTGGCAGCCCTCGAGCGATGTCCGTGCCTCTACCGTTGCTGGGGTCAAAGGCTCGGTAAATAGATTAACACTGAAAGTAAGTAAACAGAGGTGCTTATCTTTCAATGGTTGTTCGTTTGTCGTTCTTATTTGGGCGCCCGATCGACGTAGGAGGCCCGTTGGCCCCCCCTGGACGGGGGTTCCATCGTTGGGTCATTCTATGGTCCTGCTTGAGGAAGCGGAGAGTCGCCTGCATGTGGGTGTGCCCTGGTTCACACGCCCAGGGCGGATTAGTGGAGGGCCACACCCAGGCAACGTCCTGTTTGACCAGGTGACGTCTCGTCGACCAGAGCACGTCCCATCGGTTCCGGTGCGTCCCCTCGGATTTCTATCAGCATTTATTCCGCATTTGCATTGAATAGGGGAAGGCAGAGAGTTTTTGTCCCAACCTTTCGCCTTTCCTCAGCTGCTGAGCCCCTTCTTTAAATAGGGAGGGGGAGGGCAGTTCTCGTCCCACTCCCTCGCCAGCCTCTGAGCCGCTACCTCTTCTCCTTCCTTTCCACCGAATGTAGTGGTTCCTAAGTAAGAGAGGGTAATGCCGGGGAGAGAAGAACTCATAGATCCGCTCGTGAATCTAGAGCGTGATGTCGAGCTGGAGGTCATCCAATCATAGATGAGATGGTGCAGACCGCCTTTGCTGAGGAGGGGTCGCTGCTGGCGAAGGAGGAGGAGCACTAGAGGGTGCCGAGCATCGTCGGCTTTGCCGTCGTTCGTTGCGGCCTTCCTTTGGTGGGAGGCACCCCCCGCCCAGACGTCGTTGTTGGGGTTGCGGCTGATGATGATGGCGTAGTCCCTGGACGCCCCGGCGGAGGCGCCATTGTCTAGGTTATGGCTGACGACGATGGCGTAGTCCTTGGACGCCCCGGCAGAGGCGCCGTTGTCAAGGTTGCGGTTGATGACGATGGCGTAGTCCCTGGACGCCCCGGCGGAGGCGCCAGTGTCAGGGTTGTGGCTGATCACAATGGCGCAATCCCTGGATGCCCCGGTGGAGGGCACCACAATCGCCGGCGTGGTGTTCGACGTTGCAGATGACAGCGCCTTCGAAGATCCCGCGGAGCGGTAGGACACCGCCGATGGAGAGTGTGGTGCGGTGACCACAGCAGTACCCGTAGTAGGGCTGGTCAGAAACTGTATTTGAATAAGTTTGTGGGGGAGCCCCTGAGTGAATAGTCCTTTGTATTTATGAGCACATTAGTCCTTTTTGTGATGAAATCACTTTATAAGGAGTGAATTTGTGCAAAAATGAACAAATTTTCATCTTTTGTTACGGCAAACAGCTTTTTCGCTTCCTCTTTTTGTGGAAGAGGTTTTGGTGCCCTCCGACCCTTCCCATGGCTCAGGTTGTAAAAGCTAGGAGTGCGGGTGAGTCAGTTCTGATCACGCTGGTGAGCAAGGAGGCCGTAGCCGCTGGGGCGTGGGTTTCCTGCAGTCCTACCAGTTATACTCAGACTTTGTTCCCGAAATTCTAGCCCTTAGGACTTGCCATGAGAGAAGGAGAGAAGACTTAGATAATGTTTGCAAAGGTGACACAGAGAGTGTTTTGTCAGATAAATGTACTTATATCAGCCCCCGAGTGAGGTCTGACCCCTCGCAATTTGCAGGGGCCGGATGTCACTAAAGATCGGGGATTTGTGAAGACAAAAACTGATAAGGGAAAGTATGTGTTTATTTAAGAGTAAAAGCGACGTAGCTGCTCAATGTTCCATGCGTTGGTGAAGACCTCGCCGTCGATGGTTTTCAACTTGTAGGCGCCTAGCCGGAGTACTTCTGCGACGACGTATGGCCCCTCCTAGGGTGGGGAGAGCTTGTGGCAGTCCTTGTTGCTCTGCACGAGGCGGAGAACAAGGTCCCCGACATTGAAGGCTCGGTGCCGCACCTGTCGGCCGTGGTACCGTCGTAACGTCTGCTGGTACTTGGCCGAATGGAGGAGGGCAACGTCGCGGGCTTCGTCTAGTTGGTCCATGGTGTCTTGGTGGGTTGCCTCGGCTCCCTGTTCGTCATATGCTCTGATTCTTGGTGCTCCATAGTCGAGGTCTGTCGGGAGGACGGCCTCGGAACCATAGACCATGAAGAAAGGTGTGTAGCCGGTGGCCTGGCTGGGAGTTGTCCTCAGATTCTAGAGCACCGCAGGGAACTCGGTGACCCAGCGTGCGCTAAATTTGTTCAACTGGCTGAAGATCCTAGGTTTGAGACCCCATAGGAGCATGTCGTTTGCGCGCTCGACCTGCTTGTTCGTCCGGGGGTGCGCGATGGCCGCCCAATCAACTCGGATGTGCTGTTCATCGTAGAATCGAATGAACTTCTTGCCGGTGAACTGCATGCCGTTGTCTGTGATGATGGAGTTTGATACTCTGAAGCGATGGATGATGTCGACGAAGAACAGCATGGCTTGCTCGGACTTGATCACGGAGATCGGTCGAGCTTCGATCCATTTTGTAAACTTGTCTATGGTGACAAGCAAGTGGGTGTAGCCCCCGGGTGCCCTTTTGAGAGGTCCAACCAGATCAAGCAACCAGACCGTGAAGGGCCATGTGATGGGGATCATCTGGAGTGCCTGGGTCGGGAGATGAGTTTGCCGAGCGTAGTACTGGCACCCTTTGCAGGTGCGTACGAGTTGCTCGGCGTCGGCTACTGCAGTGGGCCAGTAGAAGCCCTGTTGGAATGCGTTCCCAACCAATGTTCTTGGCGTGGCATGGTGACCGTAGACCCCACCGCAGATATCGCTCAGCAGAAGTCTTCCCTGTTCGATGGGGATATAGAGCTGCAGAATCCTAGTGTGGCTCCGCTTGTAGAGTTCACCCTCTACAAGAACGAAGGATTTGGCGTGACGTGCGAGCCATCGAGTCTCCATCTTGTCCGTCGGCAGCGTGTCACGAAGGAGTAGTCGAGGTAGAGTGTCCTCTAGTCATCCAGAGGGTCAGGCTCTGTTGTTGGATCCTCTTC
Organism: Miscanthus lutarioriparius; assembly: GCA_904845875.1. Lineage (NCBI taxonomy): Eukaryota > Viridiplantae > Streptophyta > Magnoliopsida > Poales > Poaceae > Miscanthus > Miscanthus lutarioriparius. The sequence continues at coordinate 35,768,929 of CAJGYO010000006.1, read as the reverse complement.
AAGCTCCATGACATCGGTACCGGGCAGAGTCATCGGTCAGTCAGCCCCTAGGGCTAGATCGGATGGGCCATCGTCGGTTCGCTCTGACCCTTCATAGCGCACTGAGGGTTTATGTTGGTTGCTGGCGAAGACGCCCGTTGGCACCGGTTCTCGACCGAACGCTGCCTTCGCAAGCTCGTCGGCCGCCTCGTTGAGGCGCCTTGGGATGTGATTGAGTTCGAGGCCATCGAACTTGTCCTCCAGCCGTTGGACTTCTTGGCAGTAGGCAGCCATCTTAGCATCGTGGCAGCTTGACTCCTTCATGACTTGGTTAGCGACCAGCTGAGAGTCACCCCGAATGTCGAGGCATCGGATGCCCAACTCGATGGTGATGCGCAGGTCGTTGACGAGTGCTTCGTATTCGGCCACATTATTTGATGAGGGGAAATGGAGCCGAACCATGTACCTCATGTGGACCCCAAGGGGTGATACGAAGACCAGCCCTACGCCGATGCCCTTCTTCATCAGCGACCCATCAAAGTACATCGTCCAATACTCTTGATCGATGACCACCAGTGGCATCTGGACCTCGGTCCATTCCGTGATGAAGTCAGCCAACACCTGGGACTTGATCACCGTTCGGGGGGCATACGTGATGCCTTGATCCATCAGCTCGAGTGCCCACTATGCGGTTCTTCCTGTGGCATCCTGGCTATGGATGACCTCGCCGAGGGGGAACGACGTCACGACTATCACATGGTGTGACTTGAAGTAATGGCATAGCTTCCTCTTGGTGATGAGGACGGCGTATAGGAGCTTTTGGATTTGGGAGTAGTGGGTTTTGGAGTCGGACAGTACCTCGCTGATGAAGTACATAGGGCGCTGCACCTTAGGGGCGTGCCCCTCTTCTTCCTGCTCTACTACCAGGGCAGCGCTGACCACTTGTGTGGTGGCCGCTATGTATAGCAGGAGGGATTCTCCGTCGCTTGGAGGAACTAGGACCGGGGTTTTGTAGGAAGTAGTTTGACCGTGTCAAGCGCCTCCTGGGCCTCGGCTGTCCACTCGAAGCGGTTGGCTTTCTTTTGGAGTCGATAAAGGGGGAGTCCTCATTCGCCGAGGCATGAGATGAATCAGCTAAGGGCGGTGAGGCACCCTATGACTCGTTGAACCCCCTTTACGTTCTGGATCGGGCCCATCCTTGTGATGGCTGAGATTTTCTCTGGGTTGGCTTCGATGCCATGTTCAAAGACGATGAAGCCGAGCAGCATGCCCTTCGGGACCCTAAAAACACACTTCTCGGGATTGAGTTTGATGCCATTTGCCCGGAGTTTTGCAAAGGTTTGCTCAAGATCGGTGACAAGGTGGCTAGCCCATTTGGACTTAACTATGATGTCATCGACGTAGGCCTCAACGGTCTGCCCGATGAGGTCCCCGAAGCAATTGAGCATACAGCGCTGGTAAGTAGCCCCAGCGTTCTTTAGGCCGAACGGCATTGAGATGTAGCAGAACGATCCGAAGGGGGTGATAAAAGACGTCGCGAGCTGGTCGGACTCTCTCATCATGATTTGGTGGTAGCCAGAGTACGCATGAAGGAAGCAGAGGGTTTCACACCCTAAGGTAGAATCGACTATTTCGTCTATGCTCGGCAAAGGAAATGGGTCCTTTGGGCATGCCTTGTTGAGAACCATGTAGTCGACACACATTCTCCATTTCCCGCTGTTCTTTCGTACAAGAACAGGATTTGCTAACCACTCTGGGTGGTGTACTTCCCTGATGAATTCGGTGGCCAACAGTTTTGCTATCTCTTCACCGATGGCCCTGCGTTTTTCCTCATCGAAGCGGCGCAGGCGTTGCTTCATTGGCTTAGAGCCTGGGTGGATTTTCAAGGTATGCTCGGTGACCTCCCTTGGGATGCCTGGCATATCTGAGGGTTTTCACGCAAAGATGTCTTTGTTGTCGTGGAGGAAGTCGACGAGCGCGCTTTCCTATTCGGAGGAGAGCGTGGTACCAACGCGTACTGTTTTACCCTCGGAGCTACTGGGATCTATGAGGACCTCCTTGGAGCCCTCTGTTGATTTGAACGACAAGGTTGATTTCTTCGTGTCGGGTGCTTCTTCGGAGACCTCCTTGAGGGCGGTGAGTTCCCCGGAGGCGACGATTGCTATGGCGTGGCCACAACACTCGACCTCGCACTCGTAGGCCCGCTGGAAGGAGGTACCGATGGTGATGACCCCATGGGGGCCCGGCATCTTCAGCTTGAGGTATGTCTAGTTAGGGACGACCATGAACCTCGCGTAGCATGGTCGTCCTAAGATGGCGTGGAAAGTTTTGGGGAACCCAACCACCTTGAAGGTGAGGGTCTCGGTCCTATAATTGAATTGATCCCCGAAGGTGATGGGCAGATCGATCTATCCTAGCGGCATGGCCTATTTCTCAGGCACAATGCCGTGAAAAGGTGCTCGGGTTGGGCGGAGGTTCGTTCGGTCGACGCCCATCTCGTCGAGCGTCTTGGCGTACATGATGTTGAGACCGCTGCGTCCGTCCATAAGTACTTTGGTGAGCCGCTTTGGGCCGACAATCGGGTCGACAACAAGCGGATACCTCCCTGGGTGCGGGACGGTATCCGGATGGTCGGTCTGGTCAAAGGTTATGGCGGACTCCGACCACCGGAGGAAGGGAGGTGTGGTCGGTTGGGCCATGTAGACCTCGCGGCGTGCGACCTTCTGACGACGTTTGGAGCCATAGGCCGCCGACCCCCAAAGATCATAAGGCAACCATTTGGAGTTGGAAAGCCATCGTCCTTCTCCTCGGCGTCGTCTGCAGTGGGGGCAGGTTCCTTCCCTTGCTCCCCTTTGTTGGCACTTCCGGCCAAGAACTTCCGCATGAGGCCGCAGCCCTTGAGTAGATGTTTTACGGGAAAGGCATGGTTTGAGCATAGCCCTTCAAGCATTTTTTCAAAGTGATTCGGAGTGCCCTCCGCGGGCTTCTGACCACCCTTGTGGTCGGCAGCTGCCACGATCGAGTCCTTGTGTCGTTGCTTTTTATTCTTTCTCTTGGTGGGACGATTGGAGGTGCCTTCGCCGGTACCCTCGTCCCGACCTTGCCTTGCCCTCGAGGCGATCGAAGATCGCTCCGACTGCCTCCTTTCCTGAGGCGTGGCTAGTGGCGATGTCTAGGAGTTTCTTGGTGGTTCATGGGCCCTTGCGTCCCAGCTTATGCACCAAGAACTCACAGGTCGTCCCAGACAGGAAGGCTCCTATCACGTCGGCGTCGACGACGTGAGGGAGCTCATTGCACTGCCGGGAGAAGCGTCGGATGTACCTGCGCAGGGTCTCACCGGCCTTCTGACGACAGTTCTTAAGGTCGCATGGGTTCCCAGGGCGTTTGTACGTGCCTTGGATGTTTCCCACAAAGATCTCCTTTAGATCCGCCCAACTCTAGATTGCGTTGGACGGCAGGTGTTCCAACCATGCCCGGGCCGAATCGGCCAAGAACAGTGGAAGGTTGCGGATAATGAAGTCGTTATTATCCACACCACTGGCTTGACAGGCAAGCCTATAGTCTTCAAGCCAAAGCCCAGGGTTTGTCTCCCTAGAGTACTTAGGGATGTTAGTAGGTGGTCGATACCTTGGCGGGAACACAGCGTTGAGGATGTGCCGGCTGAAGGCCTGAGGGCCTGGTAGGTCGGGGCTTGGGCTCCAGTCCTCACCGCTGTCGTAGCATCCGTCGCGTCGAGGATGATAGCCATGGTGAGCTCCTTCCCTTGGGTCAGCGTAGGTGCATCTACAAGCGTTAAGGGTGCTGTGTGCGTCGCGGTTGTGGCCGAGACGTAGATGTACCAGGGTTGCAGCGCGCTACCCACCGCCTTGTGGTGTTTGGTGGACTGATGCATCCCTGGTGGGACATACTGAGGGCGTATGCTGGCTGGTGTTGAGCTCGCATCATCGAGACAACGAGCTTTCCGTCTGCTGCACCGCCACACACTCGAGCAACGTGCGGATTTCACGGTGGGCCCTACGATCCTCGGGCGTTGCGGCCTCTGGAAGGCCATGGAGCAAGGCCGTGGTGGTGGCGATGTTCTGGCTCGCCCAAGCGAAGTGAGGAAGGGTTTCATCATCGGCGATGATCCTTCGGTTCATGTCGCGGGCCACGGCACGTGTGTGCCCACCGTCTCCACGGCGTTCGATCTCCCGATCCACCAACGTGTACTCCCGAACAAGCTATTGTCCGGCCTTGTTGATATCCTATTTTTGGGCTTTTAGCTGCTCCACCCCTACGTGGGACGGGGCCACCGTTCTTCCTTCGGTTCCGTCGCCGAGGTTGCCTGCCGGGGTGCCGTCGATGTGTCCCTCAGAGGTTTCCGCCATGAAGCATTCCTAGGAGGGATGATGGCTCCCCCTGCCGGAGTCTGAGCCAGAGTCTGACCCCGGACCTTCTGCGAGGAGGCCGTGGAGGGATTCCGTGACACTTTCGATCATCCCCACGAACTCGTTGTTCATGGGGATGGGATCACGCGCTGGGCCACAAGGTGGCTTACGGTCGCCGCGGTGTTGGGGAGACCGAACGGAAACACCATCGAGGCGCTCCGTGTGGAGCATTCCGAAGAGAGGGCGAGGCGGCATGGGGCCTCCCTGGACAGCTAGGGTCCAAGGGAGACGCCAGGCTGGCACTTAAGCCTCCGATAGCCAGAGTCGATCGAGGGGAGAGGTTGGATGGTGAGATGAGCCAACGCCAACTCTCCTCCCACCGTGACGATGAAGTCTAGGTCATCGAAACACACATGTGAGCCTAGGACCCAGCTGATTGCATGGTTAGCCATCCGAGGCCTGATTTGGAATGCGCAAAGACCCCTACCTAGCGCGCCAACTGTCGGTGTTTCGAACAAACACTGGCTAATAAATTTATAATTGTTGCGCGTTAGGCCCGGATGGTGCACTAAAGGATATAAGGTTTATACTAGTTTGGGCTGAACATCCCTACATCCAGTCTGCTGCTGCTCATGTTATTAGTGCCGAAAATGGTTCGTAGTAGGGGGTACAAATGGTCGAGAGAGGGAAAGGTCCCAAGTCTCTAATGGATTGGTCGAAAGGTCACCGAGAGCTTGGTCGCTACTCAGCTATGTGTGATGTGTGTTGGTGAGTCGTGTTGGTTGGTCTCTCTCTATGAGCTTATCTGTCCCTTTAGCGGGGTGCCCTGTTCTCCCTTTTATAGACCAAGGGGGAGCAGGGGTTTACATGTTGGAGAAAGGAGAAAAACCAAAGGCCAAGAAACCCCTCCGAAGGTGTTGGGCCCTCCTTTTCCACTGAGCCAGCCTCGCTGACATGGCCAGACGGTGTCAAGGATTGGCACATTCGCCGGATGCCTGTGTGCTGACGACGCCATGCCCTTACCAGATCAGCAAGTGGTCATGTCCTGTCCCGCCCCTTCGGGCGGCGTGTCGGACAAGGGTGTTGACCTGTAGCACTATGGGTAGCGGACGACATGGTGACTATACGTTCGTTACTATAGAGGGCACGAGTCTCTTCTTGGACTTGAGTGGTTGTCGTATGTCTATGTCAGGTTCCACGTCCGAGGGCTGAAGGCGGCGCCTACAACACTATTCGGACTCTGCCACGCCCGAAATGGCCTAAAGCGCCCGTCCCGTGGTACCCTGATGGTACTTTCCTGCAGCGGTGCAGGGCATGGTCCTTGGTACTGCGTTTGACTTGAATGTCCTATCGTACCTTGTGCTCGTCATTATGAAGGAGCAGGGTGTAATCGTCGGGCGAGGTGGACTCTACCCCTGGCCATCGGGGTAAGGCGGAGCATGTCCTCAGCCGTCGGGCGAGGTGGACTCTGCCCCCGGTCATCGGGCAAGGCAGAGCCTATCCTCAGCCATCGGGCGAGTCAGACTCTACCCCTGGCCGTCGGGCAAGACAGAGCCTGTCCTCAGTCGTTGGGCGAGCGGGACCTGCCCTCAGACGTCGGATGAGGCAGAGCCCACCCTCGGGGGTCGGGCAAGGCGGAGCTAGCCCTGAGCCATCAGGCGAGGCGGAGCCTGCCCTCGGACGTCGGGCAAGGCAGAGCCAGCCCTCGGACGTCGAGCGAGGCGGAGCCAGCCCTCGGGGGTCGGGCGAGGCAGAGCCAGCCCTTAGCCGTCGAGCGAGGCGGAGCCTAGCCCCCGGAGGTCGGGCGAGGCAGAACCAATCTTCCATCGTTCAGACAAGAAACACAGTAGCGTTCTTGTCTGATCGGAAGTATCAACGTTCGATGGTCATTGGTTCCACCTCATTAGGTATCCCGGTATTAGGTCCTCGACAGTTGGCAATGTGCATCCTCAGACATGGCCCGTCGTGGCCGTGGGTCACATCAAGACATGCCTGCTCCCCTTCTAGCGTCAGAAGTTTGACCTTGGACTCGTACTTTTAGACCCACAGTGGTTGGGGCGGTATGAACCTCAGGGTCAAGCGAGGCGGAGTCCACACCCTCGGGGTCAGACGTGATGGGGCTCTCGCCCGAGGGGTCGAGCATGATGGGGCTCTCGCCCGAGGGGTTGGGCGAGACGGAGCCCGCATCCTTGGGGTCGGGTGACCCAGATCCCGTATCCTTGAGGTAGGGCGAGACCAAGATATGCTCTTGACCATCCGAGGGAGTTAGCGTTCACGGCCATTAGCTTCCTTCTTCTGAGTATCCTTGATACTGATACCCTACAGTAGCTCATGAGCCTACGGAGGAGTAGGATACTCCTTCAAAGGCTTTTTCGGACGGAAGGATTCTAAGAATCTTGATCTCCCTTTGTGGGCCGCGGGATGTCTTGGTATGGTCAAGATTCCTTTCCATTGTGTTTGGACTCCTTGGGAGCATGTAGCTACGCGATTTGAGGGATCAGAGAAGATCTCTCTTGATTCTGATTCCTCCTTAGGATCCAACCGATCTGCCATTGTTATGCGATCGCATATTCGGTCTCCTTGTGAGTCCAACTCTTGAGCCCCCGCGCACAGCAAGGGTCCGGTCAAGGGGTCAGCTCGTCTTAAGGTCATCCTCCCTCAAGCATTTTTTTGATAAAATGGTGGGGCTGATGTAACACCCTAGGTGTTTGGCTTCCACATTTGCACTTTCATTTCATAAACATGAGCATCATTCATCCATTCATGAGCTTATATTGCATGAAACATGCTTGTGAAACATTGCAACATATTGTCATATTTCATGTGTGTTTGTTTTATGAAATGAATAGTGTGCAACACTCAAGTGCAATATATGCAACACACTTTAGTGAAACATGGTTAGTAGTACTATGCAACACACTCATGAAACATATGAAACATGGCTTTGAAACAAAAGTAGCAATTCATTTGTTCTTCCTTGTTTCAACCCATGTGATGCTTGATTTTGGTGTGACCAATGTGTGGTGTGGCTAATTATCCTCTTAAGCAACTTAGTTATACTTAGAATGTCATTAGGAACAATGTTCATGTTGACCATATTGTCTAATTATGCTTTCAAGTAATAGTTTGACTAGTGTTGACCCCTAGAGCTCTTTTGTTTGACTGTTTAAAAAGTACAACTTAGAGTGTTTGCATGTCTGAGAAACCTAAAGCAAAGTTGTAGCAAATTACATAAGGAACAAAAGTTATTTGATGACCATCTCATGAAAATGTGCAGATCATGCTAAAAAATGGCCCACAAGTCAGTTTTGAGGTCTATTTGGAAACTCAGAAAATTTCTAAGTCAAAAACCAGTTTTCAGTTTCATTGGCTCGACATTGGGGATGATTTTACTCATGATTCTTTGAGAATTTGGTCTTGGTCTTTTAATATAAATTGTAGACTATATGTAGGGATACAACTTTAATTTAGATGGATTTCACTAATCATCAACGGTTTAAGAGATCAAGCGTCATCAATTTGGGCTGACAGACTGTGATTGCTTAACTGATGGCAAGCTACAGTAGTCCGACCGGTTACAGAAGTTCACCGCCGCGTGGCGCCGCGCGTCGCTGGTCGCCTGCCTGCTCAGGCCACGTCGAGCCAGAGCGCGCCAATTGAAGCCACAGCGTCCGCCCATGAGCCTCCTAGCACCACATTTCCATTTCTTGCTTTCTTCCTTCTCCTTCGCAGCCACAGCGGGCCACCGCCATCGCCATTGGCTCTACCGCGCTCGCACACGCTCGCCGCTGCACCACGGCCAGCACTGTTCTGCCCAAAGCTCCGATAGCACCTCACGGGCCTCGTCGATGTCTTCGCTGAGCCGTACGAGCCCTAGGTGAGCGGCATTGCCGACTCCGCACACCGCCGTGCCATGGCTACGCCGGTGACCTCACGTGGCCACACGCAACCACTTCACCGCATCCCGTAGAAGTAGCGTAGGGAGGTCCTCCTTGGTCCCAGGAAGCTTATGCGCACCTTGTCCGGGTACCTAGCGTCGGGGTTCGCCGGAGCGCCGCCGTGCACAATCGCCGAGCCGCCGTGCGCCATCGCCGACGTGCCTAGGGGACGCTAGGGTCTAGGGTTAGGGGGTTAATCAAGGCGGGAGACCTTGGGGAACATGCTGGTACCGGTTCCGTCGCCAGAGACGCCGCCGTTGGCGAGCTCCGTCGGTTCTGCGCCGTCCCGAGCCGGCTCCTCTGCTTCGCTTCCACTGACATGTGGGCCCTCCGGTGTCGTGGACCCCGCCTGCCAGTAGCTGTTATGAAATAGGATAGCTCATTTATGCAGATTTTGATGCTGGTTTGTGAATTTTTCAACTCCAAATATGTAGATCCAAATGGTGTGATTCAAATTTTGTTAGACTCACTGTGAAGTCTAGTATTTAAGAAAAATATGTCTTGAGCACATGATGTAGAAATTTTGGATGAATTAAATAGGAACTTGAAATGTGTTTTTGAATGCATGCAAACTTGTTTAAATCATATCTTGAGTTTCTGTGATCCAAAAATTCTGAAATTTAGTGGGTAAGCTAGTCTTGCTTAGTAGAAGCTCTGGTTAAAATTTGAGAGTCATTGCATGTATGGTTTTTGAGTTATAGATTTTCCTTTTATCACTGATTGATACTTGGGTGAATTTTTGTAAATTATCTAGGAATCCTATGACCATGAAACTTGGTGGGTAGTATCCTAGTACCTTAAGGATTCTAGGAAAAATATAAAATATGTTGCTTGACACTTTTCACAAAGGTTTCCTAATTATGCCATTTTAAGCCATTATGCCTTATCATTTTTGTGTAGGCTGTTATACTTACTCAAATGGTGTAAAATTTTATGGTAGTCTACTTAGGGAATGTAGTATCTACTATAATTTTTGTAGATTTAATGGTGTAGTTTTCATATATGTTTACCATTTCCTCTAATTAATTAAATAAATTAAGAAATGTATTAAAAGAAATGTTTTGGGGATGAACGCCCTGCTTTCTGGAGTTATTGTGATACGTGTGATGAGGTAGTAAAGTTGGTTTTGTCCATTTATGTGTTTGCAACATAAGTTAATAATTATTTTGCTTGCATTATGTTCTTCTGGACAGTTCTGGGGACTTTGCAAAGTTCCCCATGATAATTTGGTTTGCTAGGAAATTGGTGAATACAAAAGTTGTAGAGAACTTATGTATCTAGCTCCTGTTAAGATTTGGTGGTATTTGGCCTAGTAGTTTAGGAGTTACAGTCGTTTAAAGTTGGATCATAGTTTTGCTTGCTCTCTGTCTTGGAAAGACAGATTTCTGTTGATTAAAGAATTTGACCTGGTAAAAGTTCGAATCATGCCTTGAGGTCTGACAATGAATTGTAGGCAATTTCATAAGCTTTACAAATTGTCTTGTTGCATGTCATTTGGAATTGTAAATCTCCAGTTATGGTCAGTTTACTGTACCGCTGTCTAGTCCCTGTTTTGCTGAAATACAAATGTTTGTGTGTATGCTTTGTTGCAATGTTCTTGTTGATTGTTTAGGTGCTAGCCTAACTTGAGAACATGCTTAGGTGCAGGTGCTAGGTCCTTAACTGAAGATGAGCAATTGTACATTAGGTTGTATAAACTTGGTAAGTTAAAGTGATTTGAATAGAGATTAAGTTAGAATATGCGGACTGCAGTAAGCATGTGCATTCCCCGAGCATCTCTAACTTCATTCATGTGCATTCATGATATTTATCTTGCGCATACATGCAATAGGTGTGCCGGAGGGAGTGACGCTTCTGGAGTTCGAGGGAGCGAGCCAGGAGGAGGAGCCCAAGGTTCAGGCAATCGACGAAGCAGCCGCCGAGGAGGAGTTGCCCGAGTGCCCTGACCACCGCCCATCCTCTTTCCTGAAAGGCAAGCCCCGGAGCATTATAAGTCTCCCATGTTTTTACAAATATATTGAGTATCTCTTATTGTTGATGATGCATTAAGTATAGGAATTGGTTGGAACCAATTGTTGCATTATATCCCTACCTTGTCCAGATAAAATCCTGTGAATCCTAATTAAGTGTAGGATCGAATGATGCTTAGCTATGCATAGACTGGTATAAGTCGGGTGATTTCCTGTCACCTGCGAGATGTAGGATGAGCTCTGGTCACAGTTGGCTATATTTGCTATCGTGGGAAAAGAACCATGTGTTAATAATGAATGGAGACTGGACGGGATGACGGTAGTGCAGCAACAAGGCATGGAGGTCTTGGGTATGAATCTATCCCCGTCTGTGTCGTTTAAGGACCGATTCGCTGTACGTCCTCAGGTCATGTTGAACACAACCTAACACTTAGCTGGCCAGATAAGTTGTTCCGACCGCGAAGCTGAGTAGCTCAACTCAGGCCGGGAACCGTGGGGGTTGGATGCATTCTGGAGGTAGTAAGGATGTGCGGAGAGCCATTGGCGTAAGCCCAAGGGGAGTCAGGGTTTAAGATCCTGCACTTCCTGGCAGAATGGTTCTCTGAGAATGCAGGGTGGCCCGGACCCACGTCTTTTATTTTATTTTTCTCCTGAGTTGTACCAAAGGTGACTTGTTTGCGACCCTGACGGGGGAAGCAGGGTTTGTGTTAGAAATACCCCTCCAGCTGGATAGGAATCGATTCGAATCGCCATCTCTCTCGGATAGTGAGAACTTGACTTGAGTAGCGACAACGTAGATTCACTAAATATAAAGATATGGTTAAATAATGATGATAATGATGACGAGAATGATGATGAGCCATGAAATACCTGATATGGTTATTATTGTTTGCAACTAAATCAAATGGTTGATTAGTACAGGTGCTAATATTGATGGTAGGTAATGGCTAAAAGTCAATGCTTGTACAGGTGAATAATGCTAATGGTTACTCAAGCTTTTATGCAAAAAGGTTGTCCAGCAAGATCCACTGATAAAGCCTTGCATACTACTTGGTGTCATTTATTTTTGGTTTATGACGGGTAAGTCTAGCTGAGTACATTTCCGTACTCAGGGTTTATTCCCTCTTGTTGTAGATGACCTTCTATATCAGGGCTTCTGTAAGTATTATCTCCACCTGGCGGGTGACGAAGACTAGATCATGGGCATGATCTCTTGTTATCTCATCTGAATGCTTTTGTTGGATGTGATCAGCAAGCTGGTACTTGTATTTGAACTCGGGTGTGTGAGTTAAACTATTTGCTTCCGCTACTTTACAAGACTTGGTTTGTAATAACTATGACTCTGATGTGTTGTAATCTATCTGCAAACTGAACCTGAAATGTTGTAACGTATGAGATGTTATGTTGAATTACTATGATCTTGGTTGTATGTAAGTTGGTTTGAAATCCTTCATGATTTCAGTTGACTACCGGGTTTATATGGGCTCAAGTGCGAGAATTTGATCGTTTCGGCGATTGTTTTTGTACTTATGCTCTTATAAATTGGTCGGTTCTGTGACAGCTGAGCCATGCCATGTTTTCCTCGATGGATGAACCATGGTGCTCGGTGAGCTATTACCGAGCAAGTTCAAGTGGGGCCCTGGCTTCCTATTCATGGGGGTCCAGCATGGGTTATCTGGTGACCGATTCCAGGTTCCTGACAGCCAGTCCATATAGTTCTCGGGTCCGTTTGACTGGTCCCGAGGGCTCGTTTCCTTTCTTCGAGGAAAAACCATGGACCATGCTCTGTCAAGACTCGAACATGGGCCAGGATGCCCGCAGCGCTCGTGCGCCCAGGTACTGGCTGCTAGCGGGCCCATCTTGTTCCACCCCTCACTCTAAAGGTGCCCTGGAGCGGTTGTGAACCCGTCGGTGGGCCAACCTTTGAACTCCTAGGCCTTAATGGGCCGTGGGAGCGTTTTCAGCTTCGTATCCCTACTTACCTGCAGCTAGATCCATAGCTTTTGCTTCTTCACCATCACCAAAAAGTCCTCGCTCCTCTGTCTTCGCTTTCCATGGAGTCGTGGTCCTGATCCGATGTCACCCATGCACGTATGGAGGGCCTCGTCAAGCACGATCTTCTTCACGGTAGGACTGACACGATGGAGTGGTTGGTTTCTGGCCACGAGGAGGTGCCGATGCCGCCCGACGATTACATCGTCTCCTTTGCGCCCTTCCATGAGCACGGGCTCACAATCCCCCCTCATCCGTTCTTCTAGGGGCTGCTGCACCACTATCAGGTCGAGCTGCAGCACCTTAATCCCAACAAGATCCAACACATCATGGCCTTCATCGCGATATGCGAGGGGAACCTAGGGATCGAGCTGCACTTCAAGTTGTGGAGGTACTTCTTTGCCATCTCCTTGCTCAGGAAGAAGGACAGAGGTGGGGAGATCCTGGTGCCGATGGGATGCGTGGGCATGCACCTCCGGGGGTAGCGGTCGGCCGAGTACATGCCCTGCTAGTTGTCTAGATCCAACGAAGGGTGGCACGCGTAGTGGTTCTACTTGAAGAACAACCCTGCTGCCCCTTGTCGGACTTCACCGGGTGCTTGATCGAAGAGGCACCGCCGACGTGGCCGTGGGGGCCAGCTGACAAAGAGAAGAAAAGGATGCATGACATCCGCAAGGTCATCGTGTCACTGAGGAGTCGTGGCCTTTGCAGGGCCGGCATCATTGGAGCATATCACGTGAGGAGGGTGGCGCCGCTGATGGCATGCGACCTCCCGTTGTTCGGGATGGTGCCCGTCGTGGAACTCTGTGGGACGATGCTCGCTCAGGGGTCATTTCGCAACAGCGAGATTACGCAACGCGTCAAGGAGGTGACGGATGAGTCTGACGCTGTGTTCCTGATTTTGGGACATCCCATGATGCGGCCAGAGCCATGCTTCATCGAGCTGCCAGTGGATTTGGGCTTTCGGGCCTTTGTTGCGCTGCTGCCAGAGCTAGCGACCATGAGGGTGGTGAACCATGTCATAGATGAGCGGAGGAAGAAGGAGAAGGACGACAAGGAGAAGAAATAGTGGGCAAAGGAGTAGGCGAAGCTACAGCGGGGGAAGCAGCGCCAAGGCTTGTTGGAGGAGGAAGATGAGGAGGAAGAAGATGAGGAGGGGGGCGACGGCTCTAGGTCGCCCATCCTATGGGACGATCTAGCCAGCGGGGATGAGGACCCCCTTCGCCACAAGTGGGGCCCTTCCTGTGGCATTTCCTGGAGCAAGAAGGGGAGGACTTACCCTCGAAGATAGTGGGAGCGAGTTGCCCCGCTCCACCCGGGCCTTCTACGGTGCCCTCGGAGCCAAGGGGAGCCGGTGGCTTCACCTCGTCCAAGCCTCTCAAGAAAAGGTAAGGCTCAAAATGGCAGCGCAACGAGGAGTCACAGCCAGGGTCGAGTGGGCTGGCCCTGAAATGTTAGCGCCCGACAACGTCAAGGTGAGCTAAGCGTTTTTTCGTTGTTTTGTTTTTTGATGGTTTTTCGCCGCGAATTAACCGCCGTACCTTCCGTAGCGTTGGGGGCACGGGACCCTCCTAAAGCTGGCATGAAAGATGACTCTCGCCCTTCGGCTTGTGCGCTAGGATCCGTCTGGCTCCGTGCCGAAGGCTGGCGGGAGCGTGGCTAGGGCGACCACGGGGTCGACCGGGGAGGCGCAGCCGTCGGTCGCGTCTATGGGAGGGTAGGCAGCGAAAAGCGCATCTAGGGCGCCCGTCACAGGCGCGATGCGACCGAGCACGACCGTGATGCTGCAGGCAGAGACGGCACGGCCAGAGCCATCGTCCGCGCTAGTGGACGCGTCAGTGACGGGGCAACCGAAGCTATCATCCGGGCAGATGGCGGCACCCATGGTGGGACGGATGGAGGAGGCCATGCCTGGTGCACCCTCAGCAGGCGTGACGGTGGGGCAGGCTTCCTCGTCCACGTCGCGCACCCCCTCTACTCCTAGAGGGCCCGCTCCAGAGGGGTTGCAGTTGCGAGAAGGGTTGGTGCTACCTAAGGTTGGCACAGAGGCATCTTGGCCTCTGGTCCAGGTCAGCGGTGACCCTCACACCTAGGGAGGACCCCAGATCAGGTGGGCCAACCATCGGGACCCGAGGGCGACGCTCTTCACCCTCGATGATGTCGCGGAGAAGAGGGAGTGGGGGAGCGTTCACGTGGAGGTGGGGATCATGGTCTACGCCCTGACCACCGCGCTGAGTTTGCTGCAAGATGTCATCGCTCCAGTTGGCTAGGTATAGTGCATTAGCATTTTCGACCTCCGTCTTCCCATTTCTTGCCTTTTAACTCGTACCCTTTTCACATGTTCTCATGGACCGCAGCCAAGAGAAGTCTATGTTCCTTCACCGTGAGAAGGACGTTTGGGATCGCCTCGCGGTGGAGGAGCAGCTGCGAGCCACGGGGGAGCGGCTACATGAGGAACTGGCCGCCTAGCTCACTGTCGCTCATCAAGAAGTGGTCGATCTTACCCCCATTCGCTAGGAGTTGGGCGACCTCCGGATCAAGTACGCAGAGGCTCGTGACAACACCCGCAAAGATAGGGAGAAGCTGCTGGACCTGGTCGAGAGTACGCGCACGGATGCCATGGAGATCGATCGGCTATGAAAGGAATGTGATGACGCCTAGCAGCGGATCGTCCTCCTGGAGGGCAAGCTCTAGGGGGAGAAGGATCTAAACGCCGCAGCAGAGGCGGTGACCGCCAGACTGACCGCGGAGGTTTGCCAACACCAAGAGCAGGCCTAGAACTTGGAGGTCGTGGTGGCCGAGCGACGTGATGAGGCGCACAAGCTCCAGGCGGATGTGGACGGTAAGCCCCTGGTCTTCCTTTGTTGTCCTCTCTAGGATCCATGACAGGCTTTTTGACATGGCTGGTGCCTGTTTTGAGTAGGTCTTGATCACAGGCTCGGGGCGGAGGTGACGAAGAGCTGTAGCCTAGAGAAGGAGCTCAGTGAGGTGAAGGCCACCCTCCTAAAGGAGAGTGATGAGCATGACGCCCTACGCGTTGCCGTCTAGCTGGTCTGCGATGACCTTGAGGCACAAGAGATGAGCTCGCTCGTAGTCCGCGCCGTCCGGATCAAGGATCGGGCACGCAAGATGGCGAGGGATGCACTCCTCTTTGGTGTTCATTGGTCATTCGTGATCGCCCATTCTCACTATGAGAACATCAATCTAGAGACGATGAGCTAGGGCTTCAAGCCTGGTTACTCCAACGCTGAGCTAGAGGACATCGAGAAGGAGGTGGCCCCTCTGGCATAGGATTTATCTACCAAGATAGAGGATGATATCATCCTCCCAAAAAATTAGTTAGTTAGGCCAAATAGTGATCTTGTAATAAATGGACAGATTTTAATTTCTGCTATGGTTGAACAATCTTTTGGTTCTTTGTCCTTTTTAAAAAAAATGGTTAATGTGTTCCGACCCTTTCCGTGGTTAGGGCTGTAAAGCTTGGGATGCGGGTGAAACAACTCTGATCACGCTGGTGAGCAAAAATGTCGTAGCCGCTGGGGCGTAGGTTTCTTGCAGTATGACCAATTTTACTCAGGGTTTGTTTCTGTGGCCCTTACTTTGAGATCTTAACGTAAAGGAGGGTCAGGCGCAGAGAATGTCTTTGAGTAGATATACTCTTATCATCCCCCCGAGTGATGCCTGACCCCCTACCGTTGCTGGGGTCGGGTGTCACTAAAGATAGAGGGAACGATAGCGAAACCGATAAGGGAAAAAAATTTCGTATTTCAGAAATATCATTCTTATGTATATGCATAGGCTAAGGGTAAAAGCGACGTAGCTGCTGGATGTTCCATGCACTGGCGAAGACCTTGCCGTCGATGGTCTTGAGCTTGTAGGTGCCTGGTCAGAGCACATCCACGATGGCGTAGGGTCCCTCCCACGGCGGAGAGAGCTTGTGATGGTTTTTGTTGCTCTATATGAGGCGGAGTATTAGGTCCTCGATGTTGAAGGCCCGACCCCACACCCGATGGCTATGGTACCAGCGCAGCGCCTGTTGGTACTTGGCCGAGCAGAGGAGGGCAACATCGCATGCCTCGTCGAGCTGATCCATGGCATCCTCAAGGGATGCCTCAGCTCCTTGCTTGTTATACGCCCTGACCCTTGGTGCCCCATAGTCGAGGTCGGTTGGAAGGATAGCCTTGGAACCATAGACCATGAAGAAGGGTGTGTAGCCAGTGGCCCAGCTAGGGGTCGTCCTCAAGCTCCAGAGCATCGCGGGAAGCTCTGAGACCTAACGCCCACCAAACTTGTTCAACTGGTTGAAAATCCTAGGCTTGAGACCTTGTAGGACCATGCCGTTTGTGCGCTCGACCTGCCCATTCATGTGGGGGTGTGCCACAGTGGCCCAATCAACACAGATGTGGTATTCATCGCAGAATCGGAGGAACTTCTTTCGGGTGAACTGTGTGTCGTTGTCCGTGGTAATAGAGTTCGGGACTCCAAAGCGATGGACGATGTCGAGGAAGAATAACACGGCCTGCTCGGACTTGATCACGGAGATCAGCCGAGCCTCTATCTGCTTTGTAAACTTGTCTACGGCGACAAGCAAATGCATGTAGCCTCAGGCACTCTTTTGAGAGGCCCAACCATCTCGAGCCCCCAAACTATGAACAACCACATGACGGGGATCGTTTGGAGTGCTTGGGCTGGCAGGTGGGTCTACCGGACGTAGTATTGACACCCTTCGTAGGTGCGCACAATCTGCTCAGCGTCGGCCACCACGGTCGGCCAGTAGAAGCCCTATCGGAACACGTTTCCGAGCAGGGTTCTGGGTGCGGCAAAATGTCCATAGACCCTAGCATGAATGTCCTTCAGTAGTTGCCTCCCTTGTTCAGTGGGAATGCAACGTTGTAGGATCCTGGTGTGGCTTTGCTTGTAGAGCTCCTCCTCGATAATGACGAAAGACTTGGCTCGGCGTGTGATCCACCGGGCCTTCATCTTGTCCATCGGGAGCACTTCATGGAGAAGCCAATTGAGGTACGTGGTCCTCCAGTCAGCTAGAGGGTTGGGCTCTGCCACTGGACCTTCGCCAAGCTCCATGACTTCGGGGTCGAAGGGAACGGGTGGTTGGTCAGCCCCCGAGCCTAGGGCAAGCAGCTTGTCCTCGGTCTATCCCCATTCCTCATAGCCGATCGAAGGCTTGTGCTGTTCACTGGCGAAGATGCCCATCGGCATTGGCTCTCGGCTAGACGCCATCTTCGCTAGTGTGTCGGCTGCCTCATTGAGCCACCTCGGGATGTGATTGAGTTCGAGGCCATCGAACTTGTCCTCCAGCTGGTGGACTTCTCGGCAGTAAGCAGCCATCTTGGTGTCATGGCAGCTTGACTCCTTCATGATTTGACCGATGACCAGCTGTGAGTCGCCTCAGACATCAAGCCATCGGATGCCCAACTCAATGGCAATGCGCAGGTCATTGATGAGCACCTCGTATTTGGCCACATTGTTGGAGGCGGGGAAATGGAGGAGGACCACGTACTTCATGCATATCCCGAATGGCAAAACAAAGACCAGCCCCATGCTGGCGCCTCTCTTCATCAGTGACCCATCGAAGTACATAGTCCAGTACTCTTGGTTGACGTCTACTGGCGGCATCTGGACCTCGGTCCATTCCACAACGAAATCGGCCAGTGCTTGGGACTTGATGGTCGTCCGAGGGGCATACGAAATGCCCTAACCCATTAGCTCGAGTGCCCACTTAGCGATTCTCCCTATGGCATCCTGGTTTTGGATGACCTCATCGAGAGGGAAGGACACCACGACCATCACCGGGTGTGACTTGAAGTAGTGACGTAGCTTCCTCTTGGTGATCAGGACGGCGTACAAGAGCTTCTAGATTTACGGGTAGTGTCGGTACCATAAGGATGTCGTTGTTGTTATAAGCCACCATGACGATTGTGGGGTCCCACCAGGCGTGCTAGAATGTGTGTCGGCATGAAATTTCATCCCATGCTGAGGGCACATGAGCAAGCTAGAAGGGTCCGCTCAATGGAGCTGGAGATCCGCCTAGCTTCAATGCAGGGATTATCGATCCAACGCACTCCTCCCGAGATCTGCCAGTCAATTTGACCCTGCAATTGACAAGGAGAGAAAGCTAATCAGTAATTTAAGGCATAACATACCGGTGTTGCCAGACAGTCCCGAATGTGTGGCTCTGAGAGCCGATGTGGAAGGAGATCGACTAAATAGCCGATTCCAGCATATTCATAAGAATAAATCAGTTAAAACTCATGGAATTATGGAAGGAAAATCGGTTATAATTCAGGATGAATATTGTTAAGACAAATACTGGCCAATGGCAATAGGATGTCAACAATAATCAGTTTATGCTAAGACAATGACTGCAAGTAACCGAATCCCTTTCTATATAAAAGAAATAGCTCATCATCGTTTAACCATTTAATAGAGACAAATTTAATGAACATATTAGATCTCATCTATCGTTATGACCAGTGGGGCATGAGGCAGAATCATTCAGGCCATAGAAACAACGATAAACTCGATGACCCTAACTTATTACTAATATCAGTGGGGCATGAGGCAGAATCATGCAGGCCGTAATACAATAATAAGATCATGGGGCTAACACATTTTTCAACCTATCTTTACTTCAACGGTCTCATGATGTGAACTGCATATGTGAAAACACTCGATATCGGCTAAAACAACCGATTCAGGCATAGCGCACAATTAAAGTCATGCCCTATCAGGAACTGATCTACCAAATAACGATCCCCACTCCACGGTGCTAACAGTGAGGTGTGAGGCAAAATCACACAGGCCATGATAACGGGCTATGGAACGGTTCTCGTTAGACAATAGATCTATTCAAGACCAGACATGCCTTAACAACACACTACGCACGACTAGGATTGACATAAAACAACCGATAAAACATAATTCATTGTTTAAAAAGCGGATTAGATCAATTTAGATTAATAAACGATGGGTTAAACAAGATATAAGGCCGATCTAGATCAATCCCAATCAAGCAAAGTGATATTGCTGTAATCAAATAAATAATGAAAGAAATAAGCAATATCGATAACTTAATGAATCTATCCGAAGGACACCACCCTTAGATAGAGCCAATAACTTGACCTTAATCTAGTTCGAGCAGTGGAGGTCGACCGGATCGATGCAGCCGTACTTGAACTAAACAAGAGTCGATAACTAGCTTATACCAGAGTCACAGGGGAGGTCGACTGGATCGATGCAGCCGTACGAATAGAAGTATAAGCCATGACGGTATTTACAGACAAGTCAGAGGTCGGTCGGACCGATACAGCCCTGCTCGCTAAAGAACTCGCCGAGATCTACTCTACTCCTACTCCTAAGGGGTGGCCGGAGCCAAAAAAAAGTAAGTAACTTGTATTTGATTGACTGTGTGTCCTTTACAATAGCCGAGGTCCGATATTTATACCCGGAACTTACGCATGAATCCTACTCGAGCACGACTCATTACAATCTTCGGCATAGAAGAAAACATTTCTAATTTAAGATAACTTGGACCCTAATCTTTTCCTTTTTATAAAGTCTAATATGTAGTTCCATGGCGCCAACCGTAGCTCATCAGCGTTATCTGTTGACATCACCCAAAGAGATCCGGTTCTAGAGTCGTACCTGAATCAGCTGATATCGACCCTTACGCAATCGATTCCTTGATTCGCATAATCTTGGAAGCCTTCAAATTCCCGCGTTCTTCTCCCAAATTTTGGTGTAAACACATGCCCCCCAATTTTGGGATAAAAGTTATTTTATTCCAAAATTCATACTTATCCGTTTACCACACCGCAACCGTTCTTTTCCAAGATATACGCATGATTCCTGACTTCCCGGCCCGAGTTTTATATAATATCCCAATAGTACCTCTTCCAACTCACTCGGCCTATTTGCTTTTCCCCTTTTCCTTGAGCAAATCTCAACTCACTCGGCCTATTTGCTTTTCCCCTTTTCCTTGAGCAAATCTTAATATTCGACGCCGTCATCGCCAAGGCCTCAAACCCTAGCAAATCCTCTATCTTATCAAGCCGTTATTCAAGCGTTATTTGTCAGATTCAAATCTACTTTAGCTTTAATGGTGACCAGTGACCATGTCCCTGAGGTATGCCTTCCAAGTTTCTCATCCTACAAGTATCAGTCGCTACCCTGTATTTCTTTTTTCCTTAAATTTATTTCATCCAATTTCTAGGAAATGAGGAACGAAATTTTGATTCCATCAGCTATTGCTTCTAATGTTTATTTTCTCGGGCCTATGGGTGATCCCGATCCATCTGATTTCATCCATCAAGAAACCAACCAAATCCCTTTCAAACAGTCTGCAGTGGATTTGTCCTCTTGGAATACCAAAGCTCCCTTCAGAAATTGGCCCAAAATTATCTCAACTGGAAGCCAGGCATGCAGAACTTGAGAAGGAGCTAGAAAATGTGAAGGCTGCCATTGATCATCATAAGTCCACCCTGGCTCAAATACCTGATGTCATTCAACAAAAGAAACAGGCACTGCTAGCCAAAGTTAGAGAAGGCAGAGCCATCCGATGTAGCCTCGAGAGCATTCCTATATCAGCTGAAGAAGACAAACAACAGATCGCAGAAGTTGATGCTATCCGGCTAGAAGTGTTGAAAGTGATCCAGGACATTCTAGACATGTAATTCGTGTATCAACATATGTCTTGTGTAGAACCAATGACAACCATACTTTCTGTTGTCTCACTGTGTTTTCTTTGTTTCGGCTAAAGAGCCGATTTGAAAATAGCCAATTCTAGACTCCCGATCTTAATCCCATGTAGGTCTGAAAACACGACCTTTATTAAGAGAATGACTTGATCTTCTGTCTTTAGTCGCCCCACACTGTATTCCCTTCGGTATTAGTGAGGTGACGCTTCACCTTCTATTAATTGCGGTTGCCTTTTGCATGTCCCGAGGCATCTACCTCTTCGCTCCGTGGCTTCAAATACTAGGCGAGGGCTCCGGCCTCGAGCACATCTACACTCGCAACCACTCCTATTCCTTTGCACTTCTCCACCCTCACAGAACTCTGTAGTGGCCTTCCTCCCTTCCTATAGATCTGATCAACTTCATGGCCGACGAGGACAACCGCGGCAAGCGTGCGGCGGAGGAGGTCACGGAGGAGAATATGCCGGTGAATCAGCGCCTCTGACGCATGAGGTGGGATCGACATCTTCTGCTTGTGATGATGAACTATTCTAATTTGTCTATAGATTCATTTTGAATGATAGTCTCCATCCTCTTCCCAGGGCAAGCGAGCCCTCTAATGCTGCATCTTCTGCGCCAGCCTCATCGTTGGATTCTTCTGACTCCTACAACGATGACGACGCCCGGCGTTTTCTTCGAGAGTGGAGGGCGACTCAGAACTGCTATGCCGAGGCGACCCGGGAAAATGGCCAGCTCGAGATCCGCCTCGGGGTCTCTTAGGCTTCCCTTCATGCAGCCGAGGAGGAGGCCAGTGCCGTTCGAGCATGGCTGGCCGAGTCTGATGCCACGGTGGTGGGTAAGATGAGTTCCATGAACGCTTCTATTCTGGTTTCCACTGTTTTATCTTGATAGTTCTTCCATTTTCTGTGATCGTCAGCCCTGACAGTGTAGTTGGAGTCCCTCCAACTGGCGGCGAATGCGGCCGCGGACGCCGTCAATGCTCGGGGTCCCCTCATCAACGCTCGCCTCCAAGACATTCCGGCCTGCGTTTAGGAAATCGCCCTCCACGGCGTTCGTCAGGGTGCATCGGTGGCACTGACCGCGGTGCAAGTCCAGACCGGGCATGAGCTTCACGCCATGGAGATCGGCTTCCCGATGGGCGATGGCCCTGAGGAGCATGAGGATTTGCTTGAGGAATTTGTCGTCGCGGCTGAGGCCATCGTGGACATCACATCTGCTCAGGATGTGGTGAATAAGGTCTTTGATTAATCTGTACTTAGGGCAAACTAATGAATGAAACCTTCCATTCTTTCATGAATGTATCTCAGTGCAATGCCCCTGTATGTGTCATGAATGTCTTTGTTTTCGTTTTTGCTCTGGAGGCGATACATATCGTATCGGCTTTTATATATTCGAAGGTCTTTATTTTTTGAACTAGAGGCGATACCCTCCTGGTACTGGCTATTAGAGCCGATGACTAAACGAATCGGCTATCAAGTGTTGATCAAATGTTAGGATAATGCCCCTTCAAATATTTTCATCGATCGCTATTGATAGGTTGCATCAGAACTTTTTAGACCAAAGGTTCAAACAATCGATCGATCCGGGCCAAGCATCTCATCAAGTAAAACAAAACTTCCTTTAATAGATCTATTTACTCTGGATTGCACTGATGATTCGACTTAGCGTTCGCATACGTCGGCCTAAGCCTATCTCCAGGACCAATGCTTACTCCCCATAATCCAACGGCCGACGCGAAGCCATGATTATTTATCAAAACAAACTCTCAGCCGATTGCTTGGATCGGCTGTTGGCCTTCATTACTGATCTTAATGAAGTCTCCTTCCCATAACTTGCCAGAAAAGCATTCAAAGTCTCCTAGTTCCCAAAAGACTGGATCGGCTGTTGTGATACTCACAGACTCACCAGTGCAAACCAGCTCGACATCATCTCCATGCCATTGAATCAAACACTGAGGCATGGTCGATGGTACACAATAGTTTGCATGAATCCAATCATGTCCAAGGAGTAAACTCTATGACCCTTTTCCATCGATGATGAAGAACGTGGTAAGCAGAGTCTTACTTCCGATTGTTAGTTCGGCGTTCATTGCCCCCCGGGTCTTAGACGCATTACCCCCAAAGTCCTTAAGCATCATGTCAGTCTCAATCAGATCTCTTGGACCTTTGACAAGTTTACAAAAAGTGGTGTAAGGCATGAGATTGATAGAAGCACCCCCATCCACCAACATTTTGTTCATCGGCTTCCCATCAACAAAACCTTTCACATATAAAACTTTTAAATGCCGATGCTTGACTGGTTTATCAAATATTGCTTGCTATATAACAGTCAACTTGGCAACTATCTCCTCATACTCTGATTCATCAAAATCCGAATAAACTTCTTAATCTGCCAGAGCTCTGAACTCTGATGGCAACAGAAAAGCCATTTGAATATTAGCTGATGGTTGCCTTCTATCGGTTGTTTGCTTAGCACGCCATACTTGAGGTTTACCGGATGCCTGAGCCTGTTCCAACTCTTTATTCCTTAGGTGTTGTACCCTTCACTTCTGACTTCTTGTCAAACCTCCTGGACACCATTGGTCTTCCTACCAAACATATTCTTTTTCATTACTTTCTTCTTCATAATCAGCCCAGTTTTGATTAACAACTTTTTTTCCAAGCCGATTATGAACACTTCCATTTTTAAGCGCCGATCCATGTTATTATGATGATATGCATCTTCAGCATGGATAGACCGGCGGTTGGCTTGAGATTGCCTAAACTCCCAATATTGATCGCTGCACTCTGGACAGTTATTTCTGGTAGGCAACTTCAAACCTTCGTTCCAGCAATGTCTGAAGAAAGGACAATTCCAATGTGATTCAGCTTGCTTTCTTTCATACCTCTCTTTTTCCTATTGACGCTGGTATTCTTGCTCTTCTAACCAACGCTGATAATCCTTTTCTTTTTGCCACTATCATTTACTCAACAGAATTCAAGATGTAACCCGTGGCTTTGTCGCCCCATCTTTTGATGTTTCTCCCTGCTCATATCGGCTCTTTTGCTTGTTGCTCCTTTTCTTTTGCTTGTTGGCTCAAATCCATCTTTTAATGTTTCTCCCTGTCTTCTAATTTCTCTATATTCGTCAGCCGATATTTGCATCTCGGGATCGACTATTCCAGCTTCTCTCGATTTGGTTGATGTCAGGACCTTAGTCTTTCCTTTGAGCAGCCTAGCATCGACCATGTTTTGATCTCCTGGGAAAGGATTATCATCAACTTTTATTTTCTGAGGCATATCAAATTTGAGTCTTCCTTTCTGAATAGCCCTCTGTATATGCTACCGAAAAATTCTGCATTCATTAGTGGAAGGAGAAGTAGCGTTATGGAACTTGCAGAACTTCTTATTCTTCAACTGATCAAGGGGCAACATAACATGATTATCGGGCAACTTGATATGTCCCTTCTCAAGCAAGAAATCGAAGAGCTTGTCTGATTTTGTGACGTCAAAGTCATAGCTCTCCTCGACTCCTCTTCCCCAAGGATTTGGTATCATTACTGTATTTTTGCCCCAATTCTATTCAGTTGTGGCAACCTCTTCTTCTTCATCTTCATAGCCGTCATCGACTGGATATGGATTATAAGCTTCGGCCACTGTGGTGCTCTTCTGGAATCGGGTATCTCTACGCATACTCTGGAATTGGCTATTGAGCGTCGTCACTCGTTGAGCCAATTGACCCAAGTTGTCAAATTTTTGTTCCAGCAGTTTTTCTTTCCATGTTGGTAGCATCCCTTGTACGGCCAAAGCGGCTAGCTGATCATTAGCCAAATTTAATGAGAAGCACAAATTCCTAGTCTCTCGGAACCTCTAAAGAAACTCAGTGCCCAATTCGTTAGCTTTCTGCCTTATAGTTGTCAAATCGGTAATCTTCTTTTCTTGAGTCCCAATATAAAAATATGTATGAAATTTCTTTTCCAGGTCAGCTCAATTGGCAATAGAGTTGACTGGCAGTGATGAAAATCAAGTGAAGGCTAGCCCTGACAGGGACAAGGAGAAGAAACAAACTCGATGGGACTCCTCAACGGATGCTTCGCCCAACTGTGTAAGATACCGACTAACATGTTCTATTGTGCTTGTGCTGTCCTGGCCAGTGAACTTAGCAAACTCTGGGAGCCTGTAATTTGTAGGAAGAGCGACCAAGTCATACCATTCTGGATATGGGCATTTGTATGATAAGGTCAACCCTTTTGGCTTCAGACCGAACTGATTCTTCATCATCTCGGTCACCTTTAGCAACAACTCATCAGTATGTGAATTTGGATTTCTCTACACTTGTTGATCCATCTGTGGATTGAAATCTCGTGTGCCTTGGTACCCTAGATTTGGAATCATGTGAAGGGTGTTATAACCTGTGCCATAATGATACCCTTGTGGAATCTCTATCTGCTGGGTCCTTTGCTGATTTGCTGCTTGAAGTCTCTGGTTATAGATATTCGGATCTATATCTCTACGGATCCTTTGAATTGATGGTGTTATTTTTTGAGCCAACAACGGTATGTGGCCTGATGTGCCAAAATTATTCATCTGGTTCTGATCTTGCCCCGCCGGTTGTTGCACATGCTGCACTGACGATCCAGGATTATACTGTATCTAATTCGTAGTAGTACCTTGAGCTTGCTCAGATGAACTCTGAACTACCTAGACATCATCATTACCAGCTGGTGCTGCTTCTTGACGGCTGGTACCGGTTTGATTAGTCCCTTGAGTCGACGGATGTGGAATATTGTAATAAGCCGGTCCAACCTGATCAACTGGAAACCCATGAAACACCTCTTTCATGGTGTTATGGAATGTGTTCAAAAAAATTTCATTATGGTTCGATATGGCATCATGAACAGGCTTGTTTATAGCTTTCGTGAGAAAATGCCTATCTTCAGTCTCATCTGCATATGTCTGCCATGCAATGGAACTCTAGGTAGTGGATATTTCTGAATAATTATATTGTCACGTGTTTTGGTGTAGGACAACAAACACTTGTTCTGAAATTCTTCTATAGCTTTGCCGATGACATCTTTATCTCCATCAGGTAGGTCTTCATAAGGTACCATAAGGATGTCGTTGTTGTTGTAAGCCACCATAACGATTGTGGGGTCCCACTAGGCGTGCTAGAATGTGTGTCGACACGAAATTTCGTCCCATGCAGAGGGCACACGAGCAAGCCGGAAGGGTCCACTCGATGGAGCTGGAGATCCGCCTAGCTTCAACGCAGGGATTATCGATCCTGCACACTCCTCCCGAGACGTGTCAGTCAATTTGACCCTGCAATTAACAAGGAGAGAAAGCTAATCAGTAATTTAAGGCAAAACATGCCGGTGTTGCCAGACAGTCCCTAATGTGTGGCTCTGAGAGCCGATGTGGAAGGAGATCGACTAAATAGCTGATTCTAGCATATTCATAAGAATAAATCAGTTAAAACTCATGGAATTATGGAAGGAAAATCGGTTATAATTCAGGATGAATATCGTTAAGACAAATACTGGCCAATGGCAATAGGATGTCAACAATAATCAGTTTATGCTAAGCCAATGACTTCAAGTAACCGAATCCCTTTTTATATAAAAGAAATAGTTCATCATCGTTTAACCATTTAATAGAGATAAATCTAATGAACATATTAGATCTCATCTATCGTTATGACCTGTGGGGCATAAGGCAGAATCATGTAAACCGTAGAAACAACGATAAACTCGATGATCCTAACTTATTACTAATATCAGTGGGGCATGAGGCAGAATCATGCATGCCATAATACAATAATAAGATCATGGGGCTAACACATCTTTCAACATATCTTTCCTTCAACGGTCTCGTGGCGTGAACTGCATATGTGAAAACACCCGATATCGGCTAAAACAACCGATTCAGGCATAGCGCACAATTAAAGTCATGCCCTATCAGGAACAGATCTACCAAATAACGATCCCCACTCCATGGTGCTAACAGTGGGGTGTGAGGCAAAATCACACATGCCATGATAACGGGCCATGGAACGGTTCTCGTTAGCCAATAGATCTATTCAAGACCAGACATGCCTTAACCGCACACTATGCATGATCAAGATTGATATAAAACAGCCGATAAAACATAACTCATCATTTAAAGTGCAGATTAGATCATTTTAGATTAATAAACAATGGGTTAAACAAGATATAAGGCTGATCTAGATCAATCCTAATTGGGCGAAGTGATATTGTTGTGATCAAATAAATAATGAAAGCAATAAGCAATATCGGTAACTTACTGAATCTATCGAAAGGACGCCACCCTTAGATAGAGCCGATAACTTAACCTTAATCTAGTTCGAGCAGTGAAGGTCGACCGGATCGATGGAGCCGTACTTGAACTAAACAAGAGTCGATAACTAGCTTATACCAGAGTCGTAGTGGAGGTCGACCGGATCGATGTAGCCGTACGAACAGAAGTATAAGCCATGATGGTACTTACAGACAAGCCATAGGTTGGCCGGACCGATGCAGCCCTGCTCGCTGAAGAACTCACCGAGATCTACTCTACTCCTACTCCTAAGGGGTGGCCGGAGCAAAAAAAGTAAGTAACTTGTATTTGATTGATTGTGTGTCCTTTACAATAGCCGGGGTCCGATATTTATACCCGGAACCTATGCATGAATCATACTCGAGCACGACTCATTACAATCTTTGGCATAGAAGAAAACATTTCTAATTTAAGATAACTTGGACCCTAATCTTTCCCTTTTTGTAGAATCTGATATGTAGTTCCGTGGCACCAACCGTAGCTCATCATCGTTATCTGCTGATGTCACCCAAAGAGATCCAATTCTAGAGTCGTACCTAAATCAGCTGATATCGACCCTTACGCAATCGATTCCTTGATTGGCATAATTGTAATGTCCCGCCTCCTCGAGGCCAGGCCCTCTTACATCTGATAGCTTTTCTAGGACATAGACTGCCCTCATAGACCAACACCAATCTTTTCTGCGCACTTTGTCCTCACTCATGCGCCCCCGGGAAGAACTTCCTGGTCGGTCACCCATCGCTCTAGGCCAAGCACGCTTAACCTTGGAGTTCTTAAGAGATGGGCTTCCAGAAAAGAAGTTGCAACTTGTTGGTACGAGTATCCTATTAATCCTATTAAGCCCTGAGCCGGGGTGTTACATCCTTACCCCCTTAGGAGACCGACGTCCTCGTCAGTCAACCCCAGTCCAGGAACGTCCCCTCTTGGCCACGTCGGTGTGTCCAGTGCCAGCGCATGTGCCATGCTGGGTGACCACTCTGGGTCCACACCAGCCATGCGCACCATGCCCGCGTAACTGACACACGCACCCGTGAAACCGCAAGGGTCAGCTCTGATACCATTCTGTAATGCAGCCGGGGTGTTACAATAATCTTGGAAGCCTTCGAATTCCCGCGTTCTTCTTCCAAATTTTGGTGTAAACAGGTAACGAGTCTTAGAGTCGGACAAGACCACGGTAATAAAGTATATGGGGCACTGCACTTTGAGGGCTCGTCCCTCTTCCTCCCGCTTTACCACCAGGGTGACACTGACCACTTGTGTGGTGGCCGCGATGTCGAGCCGGAGTGCCTCTCCATCAGTCGAGGGGACCAGGATCGGGGCTTTCATCAGGATTTCCTTGACTTTGTCGAGTGCCTCCTAAGCCTTGGGAGTCCACACAAATCGATCGGTCTTCTTCAGAAGTTGGTACAGTGGGAGGCCTTGTTCGCCGAGGCATGAGATGAAACGGCTAAGCGCGGTGAGGCACCCCATGACTCACTGCACTCCCTTTAGATTCTAGATCGGACCCATCCTCATGATGGCCGAGATCTTCTCTGGGTTGGTTTCGATACCACACTCGAAGACGATGAACCCAAGCAGCATGCCCCTTGGGACCCCAAAACACATTTTTAGGGTTGAGTTTGATGTGGTTTGCTCATAGTTTTGTGAAGGTCTACTCTAGGTCATCTATGAGCTGGTCGGTCCGTTTGGACTTGACCATGATGTCATCTACATAGGCCTCAACGGTTCACCCGATGAGGTCTCCGAAACACTTGAGCATACATCGCTGGTATGTAGCTCCCGTGTTTTTCAGACCGAAAGGCATCGTGACATAGCAGAATGACCCGAATAGGATGATGAAAGAAGTCATGAGCTAGTCAGACTCTTTCATGGTGATCTGATGGTCTCGGAGTATGCATCAAGGAAGCAAAGGGTTTTGCACCTCGAGGTCGAGTTGACTACTTGATCTATACGTGTCAAAGGAAAGGGATCCTTTGGACATGCCTTATTGAGACTCATATAGTCAACACACATTCTCCATTTTCTAATCTTTTTTGTACAAGGATGAGATTGGCTAACCACTCGAGATGATACACTTCCTTGATGAATATGGTCGCCAAAAGCTTTGTGATCTCTTCACCGATGGCCCTGCGCTTCTCCTCATCGAAGCGGCGCAGGCGCTGCTTCACCGGCTTAGAGCCCGACCTGATCTTCAAGGCATGCTCGGTGACTTCCCTCGAGATGCTCGGCATGTCCGAGGGTTTCCACACAAAGATGTATCTATTGGCGCAGAGGAAGTCGATGATCACGCTTTTCTATTTGGAGGAAAGCGTGGTGCCGATGCACACCACTTTGCCCTCGAAGCTACTAGGGTCTACGAGGACCTCCTTGACACCCTCTGTGGGCTCAAAGGATCCGGCTGACCGCTTGGAGTCGGGTGCCTCCTCGATAGTCCCTTCCTTGATGATCACGAGCTCCTCGGAGGCGATGATTGTTGAGGCATGCTCGCAGCACTCAACCTCACACTCATAAGCGCATAGGAAGGTGGTGCCGACGGTGATGACCCCATGTGGCCCAGGCATCTTGAGCTTTAGGTAGGTGTAGATGGGGACGGCCATGAACTTCGCGTAGCATGGTCATCCTAGGATGGCGTGGTAGGTCCCGTGGAATCCAACCACCTCAAAGGTAAGGGTCTCCATCCTATAGTTGGTCGGCTCCCCGAAGGTGATGGGCAGGTCAATCTACCCGAGCGATACGGCTTGCTTCCCGGGCACGATGCCGTGGAAAGGTGCCTCGATCGGTCGGATGTGCGCCCGGTCGATGCCCATGGCATCAAGTGTCTCGACTTACATGATGTTGAGGCCGCTGCCTCCATCCATCAGCACCTTGGTGAGGCGCTTCATGATGATGATCAGGTCGACCACGAGCGGATACATCCCCGGCTATGGGATGCTATCCGAGTGGTCAGATCAGGCAAAGGTGATGGCGAACTCCGACCACCGGAGGAAAGACGGCGTGGCCGGTTCGGTCGCGTAGACCGCGTGGCGTGTGATTTTTTGGCGGCGCTTCGAATCATAGGCCGCCATCCCACCGAAGATTATACGGCAGCCATCGGGGGTTAGAAAGCTACCATCCTTCCCCTTGGCGTCATCTGCCACCGGCTCAGGTTTCTTTCATTGGTTCCCCTTATCGGAGCTACCGCATAGGAACCACTTCATAAGGGCGCAGTCCTTGTATGGATGCTTGACGAGGAAGGCGTGGTTCAGACATGGCCCCTTGAGCAGCTTCTCGAAATGGTCGGTAGCATTCTCGGTGGGTGCATAGCCACCTTTTCACTTTGGCAGTGGCCACGAGTGAGCCCCCGTGCTGCTGCTTGTTCTTCTTCTTGTTCGCTGGCGTCCTCGTCCCACCTCGCTTTGCCTTTGGAGAGATCAAAAATTGCTTCGACTGCCTCCTCGCCTAAGGCATGGCTGGTCGCGATGTCGAGGAGCTCCTTAGTGGTCTGAGGGCCTTTACGTCCTAGCTTGTGAACCAAGGACTCACAGGTGGTCCCGGACAGGAAGGCTCCGATGACGTCGGCGTCGGCGACATCAGGCAACTCATTGCATTGCCTAGAGAAGCGTCGGATGTACTCGTGAAGAGTCTCTCCGGACTTCTGTCGGCAATTTTTCAGATCCCAGGGGTTCCTAGGGCGCGTGTAGGTGTCCTAGAAGTTTCCCACAAAGATCTCCTTCAAGTTCGCCCAACTTTGAATACGGTTGGGCGGAAGATGCTCCAGCCATGTTCACACCGAATCAGCTAGGAATAAGGGGAGGTTGCGGATAATGAAGTAATCACTATCCACGCCGCTGGCTTGACAAGCAAGCCGATAGTCTTCGTGCCACAAGGCGTGGTTTGTCTTCCTGGAGTACTTTGGGACGTTGGTCGGCGGTCGATACCGCGGCGGGAAAGTCGCGTTAAGGATGTGCCGATTGAAAGCCTGGGGCCCCGGCAGGTCGGGACTCGGGCTCCGATCTTCACCGCTGTCGTAGCGTCCGCCATGATGAGGATGGTAGCCATGACCGGCCTCCTCTCTCTTGTCACCCTGTCCGCGCCTGCGGGCGTCTAGGGTGTTGCGTGTGTCACGGTTGGGGCCGAGACGCTCATGCACCAGGACCATGGCAAGTCCCCCGCAGTCGCATGGCGCTTGGTGGATGGACACGTCCTGGCCATGTCGTCCCGAAGACACGCATTGAATGGCATCGAGCTCGCATCGCTGAGACAGCGAGCTTTCTACCTGTTGCATCGCTGCTCGCTTGAGTAGCGTGTGGATCTCACGGTGGGCCCGACGGTCTTCGAGTGTCGTGGGCTCTGGGAGCCTTCGAGTAGGACTGCCGCGGCAGCTATGTTCTGATTTGCCTGGGTGAAGTGTGGGAGGCCTTCGTCTTCCTCGACGATCCTCCTGTTTACGTTGCGGGCGATGGCGCATGTGCGGCCACCATCCCCGCGATGCTCGATCTCATGTTCGAGCTCCATGCGCTCCTGCTCCAGCTGGAGGTGCGCATCTTCGAGCTCCTGATGCCGCGCCCTTAGCTGTTCCACCTACATGCGGGGAAGGGCCCCCGTATCTTCTTCGACTTCATTGTCGAAATTGTTTGATGGGGTAGCCCCTCCCTCATGGACGCTTTCGGTGCGTTCTTCGGGGGTACCTACCATAAAACATTCTCGTGAGGGGTGATGGCTCCCCCTACTGGAGTCAGAGTCGGAGATCGACTCTGAATCTCCCACGAGATGGTCGTGGAAAGACTCCGCGACGTAATCGGCCATTCCCATGAATTCGTCATCCGTGGGAGGTGGGTACATGCGCTGTGCCGCGAGGTGACCAATGGTCCTGGCATTGCGCAGATCGAATAGGAACGCTATCGGGGCATCCCGGGTGAGATATTCCGGGGAGAGTGGCTCTCCTCCGGCAAGTTGTGTCATGACATTGGCGAAGGAGAAGGTGAGGCAGCGTACATCCTCTCGGGACGGTCGGGGTCCTAGGAAGGCATCGAGCTGACGCTCCAGCCTCCCATAATCGAAGTCGAGGAGCTGATCGCTCCCGGGGACACGTGCCTCCGATGTGTGTAGCTGTAGCTTCTCGAGGGCTTCGACGGTTGCGTCGAGGCCGGTGGAGCGAAGAAGTTGGACGGGGGCAGGAGCCCGCACTAGCTCTCCCTCTACGGTGATGATGAAGTCTAGGCTCTCGAAGCGCACGTGCGCGCCCGGGACCCAGCTGACGCTGTGGCTAACCATCCGTGGCCTATTGTGGACGACGAGACGTGCAAAAGGCTCCTACCTGACGCGCCAACTGTCGGTGTTTCGAATTACTGGTTAGTAAATTTCTAGTTTGCGTGTTTGACCCGGATGGCCATGCTTAGAGGACACAAGGATTTATACTGATTCGGACGGAACGTCCCTACGTCCAGTCTGTTGCTGCTCGTGTTACCAGCACTTAGTTTGTAGTAGGGGTTACAAATAGGCGAGAGAGGGAGAAGGTCCCAAGTCTCTGATGAAAATAGTGAGTCTGGTTGAGCTCTTTGTCTACTGTCGAGTGCCTAAGCCTCCAGCCGCTCAGACGTGTTAGATGTGTGTGAATGCCCCCCTCCTTAGGGTGTCCTGCTTCCCCTTTTATAGATGAGGGGGGAAGATGCATGTTACATCAGAGAGAGAGAGAGAGAGAGACGAGGAGAGGAAGGCTTCCGGGATTGCAATGTAGATGACGACCCTGTAGATGACGACGGGGATGGCTCCACGTCGCGGTCCTATTCGTCACTGGCGCCGTACGCGGACGTGTTAGCCGGTCGTGGCGCTCCATCCCGTCCCAGCGGACGGTATGGCTCGCTGACGTCTCCGCTGGAGGTCGTATGGGTAGTAGGTAGCACAGCGCCGGCACGTCCGATGCTGTTGGCGACGCGGGTCCCATTGTGGCCGCGGGTCACGTCAAGACACGCCTGCTCCCCTTCTAGCGTCAGAAGTTTGACCCTGGACTCGTACTTTTAGACCCGCAGTGGTTGGGGGCGATATGGACCTTGGGGTCGGGCGAGGTGGAGCCCGCGCCCTCGGGATCGGGCGAGGTGGAACCCACGTTCTTGGGATCGGGCGAGGCGGAGTCCGCGTCCTCGGGGTCGGACGTGACGGGGCTCTCGCCCGAGTGGTCGGGTGTGACGGGTTTCTCGCCCGAGGGGTCGAGCGAGACGGAGCCCGCATTCCCGTATCCTTGAGGTCGGGCGAGACAGAGCCCGTGCCCTCGGGGCCGGCGCGAGACCAAGATACACTCTTGACCATCCAAAGGAGTTAGCGTTCATGGCCATTAGCTTCCTTCTTCCGGATACCCCTGATACTGATACCCGACATCCCTTTTCTCATTTTCTACGAATATTTCATATCTTATTTTCTCGCAACATAATGGATATACTGTATTTGCTAGTAGATGGACACGGATGAAAGTAGAGATGGAGAGAGATACACATGAAACTCTTCTCGGGGTTCTTTAGAAGGAAGACACGTGGCACCTGGTCAAAACTTCGAGTCGAGGCAACCCTCAAGCGAAAACGTCGGAGCGCACAAAAACCAAACAACTCCTCGACTGGCACGAATGGCCGTCGGCTCGTGTGCAGCGTGCACGATCGAACACACCCCGTTGGGCACGGCCACGCATCCTCGCGAGTAATTGGCGTCTCTTCAACAATCGACCGCGCCCAGGGCCCCCGCCGCCTAGGGTTTCCGGCGTGGATGCCATGGAGAACCTCATCTCTCTCGTCAACAAGCTTCAGCGCGCGTGTACCGCCCTCGGTGACCACGGCGAACATAGCGCGCTCCCCACACTATGGGACTCGCTACCGACTATCGCCGTCGTCGGTGGACAGGTGACAAGCACGCGATCTCGCATTTGCCTTTTCTTTTCCTTTTCCTCTTTTTTTGTTCACTGTTCTTCGACGCGATTTTTTTTTTCTGAACAGGCGATGCTTGGGTTTTGGCTATATATGTGGTGTGGAACCGTAGTTTTTTGTGATGCCCGCTTAGTAGTTTATACTAGTTTAACCCACATTTATGAGGATAGTTCAACTTCATACTTTCATCATAGTTGTTCCGAATTTCAAAATTTTGGAATTTAACTACCAAAGTGGGTTTTGACATGCCAACTTCCATCGTTTGCTGTTACGTGTGACAGAGTTCGGGCAAATCCTCGGTGTTGGAGAGTGTCGTTGGGAAGGATTTCCTACCTCGGGGTTCAGGTACAGTGATTTCACGGTTACAATCTTCCCAAAAACCTTAGCACTATAAAGCCCTTCTGTCCAATTTTGTGACGCTGGAATTCTTCAGGAATTATTACGAGGCGTCCCCTGGTTCTGCAACTCCACAGGATTGATGGGGCAGGAGAATATGCAGAGTTCATGCACCTTAAGAATAAAAAATTCACAGATTTTGGTAAATCCTATACTCAATTAGTCAATTATTGCTTGGGTATGTTTGATCATCTGAACTTAATGACCAATTCGTATATAAATAATGCAACTGCAATACGGAACAACATTGAATGATAAGGTCTAAATGTAAATTGCTCATGGCACTCTGTGGCCTCAAATATTTTTTTTTCTCACGAGGTGAGGTAATGCTGCAGGGTTACGTTTGCTCACTCATGTTGCTGTACTACTTTAATGGTTTTATTTATTTTGTTTCCTTAACTGTGGATTGAATTGTATATTTCATGAGAGAAGTGAATGTTTTAGTGGCTCAGTTGTCTGTTTAATTTCTATTCTGTCTTAGTTATGTATGCATGGTGAGTGGTAACAGTGATAAAATTTAAAAGCTCATAACTGATACACTCACGCTTTTACAGCCCTAGTGAGGAAGGAGATTGCAGATGAAACTGACCGAGAAACTGGCCGCACAAAGCAAATATCAACTGTGCCCATTTACTTGAGCATATATTCCCCAAATGGTAAGACCACAATCCTGGCAATGTGTTGGCTGAGTTTATACTCTTTGCCATTATTGCTTTACCACATCTCCATTGTTCAGCTTTGGTTTTGTGGGGTTTGGGATTGGGTTGTTTTAATCCTAAGCTTGATTGTTTGAACTTTTCCGAGTTAGCCAGTGGAGCATAATTGTACTTAGCAAAACCTTCATTATGAACATGGCTTTCATTCCTATTAAAAGCTACCTTTCCAGCATCCCTTCTTGAGACTAGTTCAACTGGCTCAGACTACAATACTATTATAACCCCTATTTTTGGGATATTTCCAATGGAATGTATGTATTTTGTCTCTGAAATTTATATATATATAGAAAACCGCGTTTTCGAGATTTTTTTTTTTGGAAAACCATAAAAAAAAGCAAAATAGTGCTGGGAAAATCCTGTATAGATGCTGACGTTGATCTTTTGCTGTAATAAACCTGTGTGCAGGATTGCTGATGGCTATAAAATCCTACACCCCTGTTGTTTATATTTTCGTTATATTTGATGAGATTCTGCCTTTACCTCCCTTTTTCTTCTAAATATTTTTACCCATTGCAGTTGTTAACCTTACTCTTATTGATCTCCCTGGGCTTACTAAGGTAGCTGTTGGTAAGTCATTCTAAATGTTGAGATATAGTCTCCTTTATTCCTGTTGCAGTAGTTTGTGTTACTAACTTTTGGAGTTATATGTTCTGATAATAGAGGGACAACCTGATAGTATCGTGCATGAAATTGAAAACATGGTTCGCTCGTTCATTGAGAAGGTACTTTATAATAACCCATGCACATTCTTTTCCTTATTATTGATGACCACAACTTCTACTTTCAACTGAATTAAGTGGTGACTGGTAATCACACACAAACTGAGAATTTTGTCCAGCATATTAATCCAGTTTTCCCTCTATATTTTAGCATGCACCAGTTTACATTTACAGTGATCTTTGTGTTCTGCTATGCTCTTTGCTATTTTGTAAAGGTTATGCTTGAACTGTCTTTTATGTGCAAGTACCTATGCAGAAATGTTATGCATAACAACGTTTCTGTATTTTTTTCTAGCCCAAATGCATCATTCTTGCAATTTCTCCAGCCAATCAGGATCTTGCAACATCTGATGCAATAAAGATTTCACGTGAAGTTGACCCAAAAGGTATAATACAGCTAGAAACTTAATGAAGAATGTGATGAGCAGTGTGGTTTTCAAGTATCTTCAAAGATAATGTGATTTCAGATTATGTCTGTATTCTTCAATTGATGTGTAAAAAATTCATGTAATTTGATAAATTAATTTCATAGACCTAAATAGACTAACGTAAAAAGAACCATCTGATTTTTTTTATTGAATACTAATTTGGTGAATTTAATTAGGTGAAAGGACCTTTGGTGTGCTTACAAAAATTGACTTAATGGACAAGGGCACGGATGCAGTTGATGTAAGTTCATATTTATATTTATATTACTCAAATGTTTAGGTTGTTTCACTACTCTGTGATGTGTGATTCTGTCCCAAAAATATTAACCTAGCAAGAATGATATGCGCTGACCTATTACTATTAGTCAAAGCTTCTTATCAAGGCAGCGAACCACTAACTGTAATTTATCTTATAACATGTAACACCTCGGGTGTTAGCCTTGCATAACTTGACTTGCATAACATGAGCATGATCATCAAGCATTCATAAACAAGCATTTACCATTGAAACATTGGATTGAAACATCTGCAACGTTTGCTTGTTATCGCATGTTTCTTAAACATATGCAACTTTTCTCGTTATTTCATGTCTCCATGTATCTATGCATATGATCATGAGTGTACACATGTACTTGGTGGATGTGAGTCACACAAACATGTAGCAACACCTAGGTTAGCAAATAGGACTTAGTTCATGGTCACATTTCATGAACCAACACTTCAGCTTTCATGTGATTACACTAACTAGCTCTATGAGTGACTACTACATGAAATGATTGAATGACCTTGCAAATTGCTTAAACATGTTTAGAGTATCATTATGAACAACTTGGATATTCATGGTTAGGGGTAAATAAGTCATTAAGCCATGCTTTGATGTGTATCATCATTTAAAAGTGACATGTTTGACTAAATTTGAACTAGGTGTTAGAGACCTTGCATGGAGGAGATCACTAAAGCAAAGTTGTAGTATTTGACATAAGGAACAACTTTTATTTTTGGGTCATTGACTGATTTAGCTCCTAACATGCTTGAATTGAGATCACAAGAATTAGCAAAACCAACTTTTCAACACTTAACAAAATTTATTTGAGTCTTGTTCACTGACAGACTGACAACCGATATTTGGGATGATTTTACTCCGTTCCTGTTGCGAATTAGCACGAGGTCTTTGAACAATAGTTGTAGATGGTACATTGAGCTACAATTTTGGTTTAGACGGTGTGAGCTAATACTCCACGGATTAAGGGTTTGATCGACGTAAAAACCCGCTGTCAGGCTCGGCTTCGTGGTAGACTGACGAACTGAACCAGCGCTCGGTGGCCGACCGGCGCCAGAACACAAACGCCGCGTGGACGCGATGAAGGCCGCGCGTCGCCGCTGCTCTGATCCGCCGGGCAGCGCCAGGCCTGAGCAGGCCATTATCACCCCGCGTGCGCCCACTCCATTTCCACTCACTCCCGCCAGCTCTCTCCCTCTCCAGCGCCCTCCCTTGCTCTCGCCGCGGAACCAGGCAACGCCGCCGAGCACAGCACCGCCTCCGCCGTCGCCTCGCGTGCGCTACACCGCATCACCGCCATCTCCATCTCGCCAGTCGTTGCGCCTCATCCACCTCCACCGCCTTGACGTGTTGGTTGCTTCAGCTGCGCCTTGGTGAGGGCGTATTTCCTTTTTTTCCCTCTCGCCGGAACCTCGGCCACCATAGCCACCTCCACGGAAAGCTCGCCACAGCTCGGCTCGTTTGCGCTTTTCTTTCGATTTTGAGCGTTAGCGTTTGGTCAGGACGTGTATTAGCCGGTGCTAGGACGTTACCTTCGTTAGTGGTCCCGCCGGCGTGGAACGCGACAACCCGCGCCGCCGCGTTATAACCTCCGCACCACCGCGCCGTGGTCAAGCGTCGTCGGAGCTTTGCGTGAAGCGTTTGTTGCTGAAATAGAGTCACTAGGACACCGTTGTACTGTTGCGCGCCTCTCCTAGCTTTCCCATGGCCGGAGACGGCCGGCACAGAGTTGAGCAGCGCCGCCGTGCCGCCATGGCCGGCGACGAGCATGCTCCGCCGCACTAGCACTGTCACCACCTAGACCATCCGACGCATCTTGAGTAGTAGGTCACGATGGTGTCCGTGGTTTCGCCGGAGAACTCACCGGCGACGAGCCGTAGCCGCGCAGCGTCGTGCAGCTCCGCCTGCTCTGTCTCGTCTCAATGACGCGTGGGGTCCCCTGTCTGACAGGTCCCACCGGTCAGCGACTCCATGTATTAAAGATAGTTCATTTTGAATGCAGATTTCATATGTTTTGTGAATTTTAGATCTCCAGTTTGGTAGCTTCAAAAATTGTGCAATAAATTGTGTAGTGTTCCTTAGAAAGTGAAGTATTTAAGAAAAATATATTCTTGACATGTACAGTAGAAAATTTTGGAGATTTAAATAGAGATTTGAAAGGTGTTTTTGAATGCATGCAAATTTGTTTATTTTATACCTAGAGTTCCTGAGCTCCAAAAATTATGAAATTTTTGTGGTAAGCTATTCTTGTCATGTATGAACTCTGGTAAAAATTTGAGGATCAGTGCATGTGTAGATTTGTAGTTATAGATTTTTCTTTTATAATTAGGAGATCCTTGTGTGAATTTTTATAAATTAATTAGGAATCCAATATTCATGAAATTTGTTGGAGGTTATCCTATTAGTATATGGATGCTAAGAAAAATAAGAAATCTGTTGCTTGACACTTTTCAATAGGGTTTTCTATTTATGCTATTTCAAGCCTTGTTGCCTTGTCATTTTTGTATAGGATGTTCTACTTGGTAAAATGGCATGAATTTTTTATAGTAGTCTATTGGTGGCACTAGTAAGCCACTGTAATTTTCTGAGAAATTATGATGCACATCTGGTATGTATTTATTATTTAACCTAAATATCCAAATAAAATAATACAGGCATTTAAATAAATAGTTTGAGCTTCACCATTATGTTTTCTTGGATGTATTTGGTATGCTTAAACTGTTGGTAGACTTTTGGTTGTAAAAATTTGAATACTTATATGAAGTAGAAGTATTGTTACTTTATAATGCGAATTGGAATAGTTTCCGGACAGATTCTAGAGTTTGCTAAGTTGCATGATAGGGATGATGTTTGCTGTAAAAATGATTAATAACAAAGTTGTAGAGAATTTGATAAGCTTTACAGAAAGTCCAGGATCACTGCATTTGGATTAGTAGAACTCCTGTTATGAGTAAAACAAGTAGCTGCTGTTTTGTGATATAGTAGATGCATTGTGGAAGTAGTAATTAAATAATCGAGAAGAGATATGCACCTACTCAATAAACATGATGCACTTGTTAACATATATGCATTCGTAATACTTATGCCATATTCATGCATCTAGGATCGGAGGAAGAAATAACGTTGCTGAAATTCGACGAAACAGAGGAAGGGGACCAGACGGAGAATCCTCAAGTCGCAGCTCCGAAGGCGAGGGAGCGAATCTGAAGAGCTTCCGGAGTGTCCTGATCACCGCCTACTACTTCCTTTCTCATGAGGCAAGCTCCGGAGCATTCTAAGTCTTCCAGTATTTTACAAATGATTACTTAAGTACTTATGATTGATGCATTAGTTTATAAGAGTTGAATGGAACCACTTGATGCATATACATTCCTTGTCCAAATTATTACACCTTTAACCGGTATAGGTCCGAGGATCGAATATATGTTTAGCCATGCTTAGACCGGTAAAAAGTCGGGTGATTTCCTGTCACCTGCGAGATATAGGTGGATACCGAGAGCACGGTTGGTTATAATTACTATCGTGGAAAAGAACCATGGTTAATGTAAATGGAGACCGGGCGGGATGTCGATAGAGAAGCAACAAGACATGGAGGTCTTGGGTGTGGATCTATCCCGTCAGTGTCGATTAAGGACCGTCACTGTTGTTGGCGCTTGACAAGATTGAACGCATGCCTCTCACTTAGCTGGCCGGATAACTCGTTCCGACCGCTGGTTTAGTAATTCAACGCAGTCGGGACCCGTTCATTGTGCGCTCCCTACCGGGAACGATCGACCGAGCCCAAGGGCGAGCTAGGCACGAACGTCCCGCATCTGGTGTTCCAGACAGCGGCGTGATACGGACCCGTGAAATGTGTACCTAAGTTGTATCAAAGGTGACCTAAGGCTATCGTGGGTGGTAGACCTGGGTTTGTGTTAGGAATAAATTCCCAGCTGGTTGAAATCGATTCGAATCGTCGTCTCTCCCGGATAGTGAGAAACTTGGCTAGTCCTAACATCGTAGTAACTGTGTTATGGAACATGATGGTTCGAATGAATATGGAATTACAATATCTGTTATGGTTACTATTGTATGCTTTTAAATGGATATACCACATGTTTGGCACAGGATAGTTGCTAATCTAGAGATGGATAGTTATAAATAATTGATAAAGGAATCCTAATTGTACAATAAGTCAATTGCTTTTATGCAAAATGTTGTCAAGCTATCTCTCCCCAGAAAAAAAAAAAAAAAAAAAAAAAAAAAAAAAAAAAAAAAAAAAAAAAAAAAAAAAAAAAAAAAAAAAAAAAAAAAAAAAAAAAAAAAAAAAAAAAAAAAAAAAAAAAAAAAAAAAAAAAAAAAAAAAAAAAAAAAAAAAAAAAAAAAAAAAAAAAAAAAAAAAAAAAAAAAAAAAAAAAAAAAAAAAAAAAAAAAAAAAAAAAAAAAAAAAAAAAAAAAAAAAAAAAAAAAAAAAAAAAAAAAAAAAAAAAAAAAAAAAAAAAAAAAAAAAAAAAAAAAAAAAAAAAAAAAAAAAAAAAAAAAAAAAAAAAAAAAAAAAAAAAAAAAAAAAAAAAAAAAAAAAAAAAAAAAAAAAAAAAAAAAAAAAAAAAAAAAAAAAAAAAAAAAAAAAAAAAAAAAAAAAAAAAAAAAAAAAAAAAAAAAAAAAAAAAAAAAAAAAAAAAAAAAAAAAAAAAAAAAAAAAAAAAAAAAAAAAAAAAAAAAAAAAAAAAAAAAAAAAAAAAAAAAAAAAAAAAAAAAAAAAAAAAAAAAAAAAAAAAAAAAAAAAAAAAAAAAAAAAAAAAAAAAAAAAAAAAAAAAAAAAAAAAAAAAAAAAAAAAAAAAAAAAAAAAAAAAAAAAAAAAAAAAAAAAAAAAAAAAAAAAAAAAAAAAAAAAAAAAAAAAAAAAAAAAAAAAAAAAAAAAAAAAAAAAAAAAAAAAAAAAAAAAAAAAAAAAAAAAAAAAAAAAAAAAAAAAAAAAAAAAAAAAAAAAAAAAAAAAAAAAAAAAAAAAAAAAAAAAAAAAAAAAAAAAAAAAAAAAAAAAAAAAAAAAAAAAAAAAAAAAAAAAAAAAAAAAAAAAAAAAAAAAAAAAAAAAAAAAAAAAAAAAAAAAAAAAAAAAAAAAAAAAAAAAAAAAAAAAAAAAAAAAAAAAAAAAAAAAAAAAAAAAAAAAAAAAAAAAAACACTTATACAGCCTTGCATAATCCTTGGAGTCATTTTATTTCTGGTTTATGGCGGGTAAGTCTAGCTGAGTACCTTCTCGTACTCAGGGTTTTATTTTCCCATGTTGCAGATGGCACTGTGTATCATGGTTATTGCAAGAGTTGCTTCTATCCCATTGTGGATGGGGAGTAAGCCTTGGGCAGGCTTCTTATTAATCCTTCTACATGCTTTTGTGGACCGTGATCGTATTTCGCAAACACTGTATTAAACTATGTTGGAAACTTTACTTTCAAACTTAATTTGCTTCCGCTTTTATCTATCAAACTCGGTTTGTAATAATTTTTATTCGTACTCACGATGGAGAAATGTATCTGTGAACTTTATGTAATATGTGGCATGTATGTTGAATCATGTACGATCTTGGTTGTTGTAAATCGTTTATCGAGACCCGTCGTGGTACTCGACGGACTACTGGTTTATATGGGTTCAAGTATGACGGTCGACCGCTTATGAGCTGTCATTGTACTTGTACTCTTATAAATTG
This sequence comes from Miscanthus lutarioriparius, assembly GCA_904845875.1. Lineage (NCBI taxonomy): Eukaryota > Viridiplantae > Streptophyta > Magnoliopsida > Poales > Poaceae > Miscanthus > Miscanthus lutarioriparius. Next base: position 35,726,543 of record CAJGYO010000006.1, on the reverse strand, counting down.
GTCGGTTCTGCGACATAACATATGTGTCCTGATTTTAATTGAGTTGTGCTTTGTAGATACTAGAAGGAAGGTCATATCGACTACAATTTCCATGGATTGGTGTTGTCAATCGTTCCCAACAAGATATAAACAAGAACGTAGACATGATCGCTGCTAGGATTAGAGAGTGTGAATATTTTGCAAGTCTACCAGAATATAAACACCTTGCTCACAGAATGGGATCAGAGCACTTAGCAAAGATGCTTTCAAAGGTATGTCACATGATTTATTTGCCATGTCTGGATATGTGCAATCCTATTGAATTATTTGTCTTGATGACCTCATGATTATTTACTAGCCATCATCCTGCAGCATTGGGAATCTGTGATTAAATCAAGAATTCCAGGGATCCAGTCTCTAATAACCAAGGCCACTGCAGAGCTAGAAAGTGAATTTTGTCGTCTTGGAAAACCCATTGCTTCAGATGCTGGAGTAAGATTTCTGCATGTTATCAGTCTTTGAATAGATGCCACTTCATCTTATTGATCTACGTATGTGATGTTTATCCTTTAAAACTTATTTAGCCCCCAAAGTTAGTTTTTCCCATTCAGGGTGTACATGAGTCTTTTACTAATTACTATGATATTATGATTTGTTTATGCCAGCTAGACTTAGCTTATATGCTGATATGCATTTGTCATGTCCATTCAGATGGCACGCACCACCCTGTAACTGTAACACATTTATGGTTTTCTTGTTTCATAGTTCTAGCATAATCACTAGCCACTATTACATGCACAACAACTGTTCTGCAGCTAGTATTTCAGGTCGCCTATAAGTATATTGATTACACTTCTTCCTGATATGCAGGGAAAGCTGTACACTATTATGGAAATATGCCGCATGTTTGACAGTATCTACAAGGAGCATCTAGATGGAGCGTATGTTTCAAACATATAGCTTTCGTTCATTATGTCTTTTGAGATATTCCATTGAGTACTACATTCAAAATTTTGAGAAGTTTTTTGGTTTTGGTAGTATGGATGTAAGCTATCCTGGGGGAAAACAGTCTTTCGTCGTTACATATATATTTTTGCTACTGCATGGAAAATATTCCCTTGCAACATATAGCATTCCTAGCTGCAATACTGTGAGTTCTGTATATAGTGTAGGGTCTGGACTGTGAAACTGTTATACTAACGATAGCTCCTCATGTTCAAACCGGTACAAGAAACTTGTAGTTTTTCAGATATGCTTGGGTGCCTGAACATGAACTACAATATTTTGTTTCCAAGTTTGTAGAAATTGGAATTTATCACCTATATAAATGTGACATTATTGTATTGTCCATTAGATTTTACCTGGCATCCACAGACATTATGGTAAGAACAGGTAATTAACTGCACATTTCAATAATTGCATATTTGCCTGCCATATTAGTTGTGTTTAAGAAATATTTTCTTCATCGGAACGCTAAAAATTTGCTTGCATGTGTGCTATTTCTCAGCTGCTCGTACTACTCTAATCATAATCCATAAGAACAATTTTTACATAATCGTTTCATTGATTTATCCAATGGAAACTAAACTTCTTTTCCTCCTTTCTTACACCATTTCAGCTTATTGTTCTGCAAGGTTGTCCATTACTTATGTTACTCCTTTTATTTGGACAGGCGTTCTGGTGGTGAGAAGATCTACTATGTCTTTGACAACCAATTTCCAGTGGCTCTTAAACGGTTGCAATTTGAAAAAAACATCTTACAATGGAAAACGTAAAGAAACTCATAACACAAGCCGATGGATACCAACCACACTTAATAGCTCCAGAGCAAGGATACCGACGTCTAATAGAGTCCTGTCTAGTTAGCATCAAAGGTCCAGCTGAGGCAGCTGTTGACGCGGTATGCTGTGCATATATGTTGATCTGCTCAATAATTCACATTTTAATTAGTTTTCTGCACCATCTCTTGCAGTTATCTAATTATTTCTAATCTGATGTGCCCTGAAATGCTTCAAAATGTATATGTCCAAAAAGTCAAAATCGAATCCACTCTGTAAATATTTCATTCCTAGAACTGTGAACAGTCATACTTTCGAAAATATGACTTATCTCATTTCTGTTTGGGCCCACACCACATTGGCCAGTGTTCTAGTTTTAATTATTGCACCACGAATTTTCTAATTTTCTTGAGTTTGGGATAGCAGGAAGGCAAAACCTTTGTTCTTTGTCAAATCCTTGTATTTTATTATTCACCATTTTTATTTAGTTTTGGATATGATAATCCCCATATTCTCCATCACTTTTCATATATAAATAATCTTGACCGAAATAGTTTAGGTAATCTTGACCGAAATAGTTTAGGTTGTTAGTGTTTACTTATTTAACATTAACATTACCTTTATGGGCATGACTGTTCTCCTTCAGTTCCAAAACATGATAGTTTTTCACATGGGCATTTGGCAGGTCCATGCAATACTCAAGGAGCTAGTTCACAGGGCTGTAAAGGAGACACATGTATGTTTTCTTCTTTCTTGGTCTATTGAACTATTTTTTCAGCACCTACATGGTTTTATAATCTGCTTGTATGGTATACACCTGTGGTGAGCGTATGTACTGAGGTAGGATTTAATGCATCCCTTTGTTTTCCTCTTTTGGAAGGAGTGGGTGAATCGTCGTTCTGATTTGATTTGAGCTATATTTCCTGAGTGTTACAAAAAACTGCTATGAGATATCCATCAGGAATTCAGGGTAGCTTTGATGTATCTATATGCAGGAACCTGCATCTGTATATCATTCATGGATATACTTTAGTGTAGAATATAGCAATAAAAGTAATGGGAAGTGTTACTCAGAATAAGAATATCCTGAATGGCAACTTCACTTAGAATTGAAGTTAAGTTGTTTGACTGCGTTCGTGCAGGAGTTGAAGCAGTTTCCGACTCTTGGTGTGGAAGTGAGCAGTGCAGCTTTTAAAGCATTGGAAAGAATGCGGGAGGAGAGCAAGAAAAATACAATGATGCTTGTTGATATGGAGTGCAGCTATTTGACTGTAGATTTCTTTAGGAAGCTTCCTCAGGATGTTGAGAAGGGAGGAAGTCCAACACACTCCATCTTTGATAGATACAATGATTCGTACCTCAGACGAATTGGTAAGGGCTTCAAAGTTATTTAAGCATTTTCCACTATTGTTAAACAATTTACCGTCGCTTACGAATTATTACATCAAGTTCTCAATGCATGACTCCTAAGAATAATTCTGTGCAACTAATGCTGTTTAATGTTCTTGGAAATAACTTAATTGCATGATTATTTACACAGCATAACATCCAATTTCTCTTGCTATCTTATAGGTAGTAATGTACAGGCATATGTCAACATGGTATGCTCAACCTGGAGGAACTCCATCCCCAAATCTATCGTTTATTGCCAAGTCCGTGAGGCCAAGCGCTCACTACTCGATCACTTCTTTACGGAGTTGGGAGCAAGAGAGGTGAGTTTATTTCTGCACCTTGCATTATGTCAACTTTTTTTCACATGAACATAATGGTTATTTAGTTCTTGTAGCTGAAGTGCTATGTAGCTTGTCTGTGTTCACAGTTCACCGATTCACCCATACATCTAGTACTCTTAACAATTTTTTTTCATATATGCTGTCATAATTTTTTCATATGACATTTGAATACAAGCGTGGCGTCTAGCTAATGTGATGATCGCATTAATACATAGTCTTTGAAATCTCTGTCATTTGCTGTGCAGACCAAGCAGCTTTCTAAGCTTCTTGATGAGGACCCTGAGATCATGGAGCGCAGAGCTAAGCTTGCGAAGAGGTTGGAGCTATATCGGAGCGCCCAAGCAGAAATCGAGGCGGTCGCATGGGCCAAATAGTGTCCTTCGCGCTTCCACATCTTTTACCCGATTTTTCTGGTGGAACCATCTCTGATTTCGCTTCTCTTTTATCTGTTCCTTGGTTCTAGTTCATTGAGTTCAGGAGGTAGTGAACATCAGATGCGCTAGATCTTGTTATCTAGAAGTTAAGTATGTCATAGCGCCTTTATGATCTGCCTGTGTGCTAAAAACACGATTGCCATCTGTTTTTAGCTAGGTCGATTCCGCGGAGCCGAAGTGAAGCAAGTCGATTGCACATTTACCTCGTAGTCGTTTACAACACTGGGCCTGGATGGATACGTAGTGCCAACTACTTAACATAGTGGAAACTGGTGCTGCGGACTTTACCCATCAGTTTAGAAGTTTTAGCTAAGACTAGGTGACACTTGGCACGCCTGCTTGTGCGAGCCAACTGCGCACGACAAAGGGACAAGCAAACCGAGAATAGCTTAGGGCAACTTCAACCAAACTCTCATCTGGATTCCTATCCTTTTTTTCATTTGGACTCCTATCCTTCTTTTAGGGGCTCGGAACTTGAAGACATATGTCCAACCGAAGCCTCATCCGCCCCCTGATGGATGAGGCACTTTTATTCCTCTCTTCTAAACCCCCAGATGTAGGAGTTCTTCATCCTCTCTCCTACTCCTCATTCCTCTCTTGTTACAAGGCTGACAAGTGGGCTCAATAAATGGGACACATGACAATATAGTGTAAAGTAGGAAAGTTTTAGAGCATCGGTTGGAGTATGTTGAGAAGTAGGAGCTTGAATATAAATGAGGGACTCTCATTTCAGGAGATAGGGGGCCAAAATTTGAGGAATAGATTGGAGTTGCCCTTACCCGAGCGACATCCAAACAGAGAAAGCAGTTTCTCAATCAAACTGTACAGTACGATGTGCATTGCTCAGTAGGCCAACCCAACCAAAGTCAAGCGGGCCATGGATGGGATGGCCACAACATTATACGTGAAAGCAAAAAGTCCACATTACCTTAACTTTTCTAAAAGTCTGTTTTTCCTCCTTGAACTCTAGAAACCGGCGTGAACTTTTAAAACGGTTCGTTTTACCTCCCTGACCGGTTATAAGCGGTTTTCAAATGTGGTTTTGTTTTTTTATTTATTTCGGCTGAATCTTTGAAAAATCATAGTAAATCATAGAAAAATCATAAAATAGAAAATCCAATTATATGTTCACTCTGTATATTTAAAGCATATCGTATTATATGTTCGCTGTGTAGATCTACTCATGTGGAGTCCAATAAAATTGGATTTTTTATTTTATGATTTTTCTATGATTTACTATGATTTTTCAAAGATTCCGTCAAAATAAATAAAAAAGAAAAAGATAAAACCGCATTTGAAAACCGCTTATAACCGGTCAGGGAGGTAAAACGAACGGTTTTAAAAGTTTAGGGAGGTGGTTTACCTAGTTTTAGAGTTCAGAGAGAAAAAACAACCTTTCATAAAAGTTGAGGGGGTAATGTGAACTTTTTTTCCCTACGTGAAACGGTGAGCATCCGAGTCCGAGAGGCTCGTGGGATTCGCGCTCCGATCCGACAAGGCCCATATATCGTCTATGGCGTCTGTTCGGTTCGTTTGCTCCTTCAGTGCCGGCGTGCCGTGAGCCCACAACAGTCGCGGTCAGGGAGCCGAGGAGTAAAAGGGACGGCGAGCCGCAGAACCTGAAAAATGGTGCTTGCCCGCCCGCCATCTGCCAACCACCCATACCAGCATACCGCATTGGTTGCTGGGTGGTGCACTGCGCGGGGTTGGGTCGTGGATGCGTGGGGTGTTATAACAATCACTCATGACAAAATACATATATAATCAAAGTATATATACTAACAAATAAATATTTTGTGTTATAATACTAAAGAAACTAAAAACTAGAAAAAATATAAAATATTTTAAAGAAAAAAGGAACAAAATTGATTAGCCCTAGATCTCTAACGCTCGTACAACGATCAGTCTAGTTCTTGGGTTAGAAAAAAGAATCACAATAATAATAGTAAGACTAATCCCAGATAATATAGATGTCATTGGAGATGAATTCAGAAGAGGGTAAACAAGAAAACACTAATTATATTTTACTAGTTAATTAGAGGGTTATTGCAGGAACAAAAGAGACAAAGAAAATAATAGAAAGACTAATTTTTAATTATATAAGATGCCATAAGAGATTAATATGGAAGAGGACAAGAAATCAAAGTACAAATAACATCATTAACTACTTAATCAAAGTATCACATAGCCAACAACTATATATGGTAAGAATTTTTATTATATATTTCTTAATATGAATATCGAGTAAAAAATATGTTTGTGTTGGCCCAGCCCCTCCTTGGCTCCGCCCCTGGGTGGGTCGTGGCTTTTGGTTCCAAATCGCTCAACCCGGTGAATCAACCTGGACCAAACCGTGTATGGAGGACGTGAATAGGTTGGGCCCAAGCGGTTTGAAACCAACAAACCCGGCATTAGTCTTGCAGGCTGCAGCCAATGAAATTTCCCATTTGTCAAGTACGACGAATAGAGAGGGAGCTTTGGGCATGCAAAACTTCAGTAGAACATGGTACCCAACTGAGATAGCGCTTGAAGAAGGTCGAAGATTTTGCATTCGGTAGCGGGCTGGCAGCGGCGGCGCTAGCAGCCGACACTACTATACCAGAGGTTGAAGATGACCTTGATGTTTGTCCGGTTCACTTGGCTAATAAGCCATGACTGAAAGTATTGTTAACTAATTTATTGTGAGAGAAAAATATTATTCGTTGGCTGAAAAAATACGGCTTATAAATCAAGCGAACATGGCAGTTATTGAACTCCCTGATCATTGATATGGCCCACATGCACTTGCTCTTAGAGTCCTAGTCCAGCCGACCGGTTGAGCGGATAACATCCTGTTTAACTCGTCCAACCCACCTAAGGGCGTCCCCAACGGACGGATTGAAATCGCTAGCTAGAAGAAGAGAAAGAAAATTAAAATATTAAAGAGGATAGTATATACGTGTGATAGATGAGAACGGGCCCTAGGGTCAGAGACAGCAAGCTTCTGAGACTCCGTGCGAGCTACCTGCTTGAGAACTCGCTAGCTAGTGCATTTTCTGTGTTCTCTTTCATCCAGGTGGCATAAATAAAATATATTAAACGCTGGCGATTTCAACCCTTGTCGGGGACGTATAAAATATATTAAACGCTGGCGATTTCAACCCTTGTCGGGACGTATAAAATATATTAAACGCTGGCGATTTCAACCCTTGTCGGGGACGTCTAATGGACCCGTCCATCCAATCTAAGGGTCTATGTTTCACTGTTTGTTTTTCAGCTAAGGGCCTGTTTAGTTCTCTCCAAAACACCAAATTTTTCAAGATTTTCCGTCACATCGAATCTTTGGACGTATGCATGAAGCATTAAATATAAATAAAAAATAAAACTAATTATACAGTTTAGACGAAATCCACGAGACAAATCTTTTAAGCCTAATTAGACTATGATTGAACACTAATTGTCAAATAACAATAAAAACGCTACAGTAGCGTTTTGCCAAAAAAATTGGCAACTAAACTGGGCAGACGGCTTCGGTCCTCGTTTTTCAACCAAACAAGTACAACGGCGTACATTTTGTGGAGCTACTGGGGAGCAGAGTTAGGTAGAGCGATACAAATAAAACAGGCTGTGCATAAACCGTGCGTCCGTGCCTAGCGACCGAGACCGGCGTGCGGTTCGTCTCGCGCGCACATCGGCGGATGGCACGTCGTGAGCGAGGGAAGGCCGTTTTTTTTTTTCCAGTTTCCACGAGAAGAAAAGCCGGGGCATACGCGTATCTGCAGAATTACTGTGTATTTGAGCTAAAAAAAAGAATTACTGTGTATTTATATGGAAACACTGACACGGGCGCATTCACGCAGCTCCACTACGTACGCCAATTTCAGGAGGGATTAAGGAAAAGACCTAGCTAACAGCAAGTAGTATAACTTTTTAATGACACAATTTAACGCAATAAATAATCTCCATTCACATTAGAGTCCGTTTGCCGAGGTCACCGGCTAGCAGTGCATTTTGATTCTCCGTGCCGTGCTGCAACAGGTCGAGCCGTGCCCAACCTACTTCATGCTTTTGTACATACCGTCAATGATGCTCTGCGTGAAAAGCGACACAAAAACGCACACGAAGGTCAGCTTCACCAACATCCGTAGTCCAAGCTGAGTTACCTGAAACTGCGCCCATACCTGATAGTGTTTCAGCAGCTGCGGCCGCTTCTTCTTGTACGTCGGGGTGATAAGGTCGCGCTCCATGTCGAACGGTGCAGGGTCCAGATGAACAGCCCTGATGAGCTCGAAGCCTTTGAGCTGTTGCACCAGGATTAAGAGAATGACAATGCGCCAGATCTAGTTGAGCGAGCAGCAATATCATTCTAAATAAATAGACGACGAGGGTTTCGGTTTCGCTCTTATTACCTTCTTTTCTTTCCCCATCTTTGTAAGTTCTCCCAAGACGAACTCTTTCGCTTTAGGGTCTTCGCATATCGTGGCAAAGTCTCCAGTTACCCCGTTCGACTCTGCCCAACGCTCCAGTGCTTGCTTGTTGGGGTTCACAACTGCAACAAGGCTTGACTCGAAGCTGTTGCCGTAGACCCAAATCTGAAGATATACCATACCAATAATGACTTAGACTTAGAAATTAGTGGATAGATTATGGAATTATTTGTAATCATTAGCTGCAGAACACTTGAGTAAGTGTGTAGATGAAGGCTGTTTTGAGCTGTACCGAATCAACACCAGGAGTTTGACCAAAGATGTTCTCCAGATTCTCGACCGCAACGTACTCTCCTTGTGAAAGCTTGAAAATGTTCTTCTTGCGGTCAATGATCTTCATGCTTCCGTCAGACTGCCACTCCCCAATGTCTCCTGCAGTAATAAATAGTAATATTTGACAGTGAACAACCGTTAGACATGGAAAGATATCTAGACTTTTGGAAATTTTCAAAGGTATTTCAGATGGCAAGTTAAGGCCTTGTTTAGATACCCTCAAAATTCCAAGTTTTTTCGCTCTCTTTCCATCACATCAATTTTTAGCCGTTTGCATGGAGCATTAAATGTAGGTAAAAAAAATAACTAATTGCACAGTTTAGTTGGAAATCACGAGATGAATCTTTTGAGCTTAGTTGGTCCACAATTGGACAATATTTACCAAATAAGACGAAAGTGCTACTATTCATCGGGTTGAAATTTTTTTCAATCTAAACAAGGCCTAAATCAGGTCTCTTTCAAGACAGTTATCAATGATCTTCCAGGAGTTAATGCACAGCATAAATTGTTGACAAAGAAGGGCTATGAAAGCACCAGTTCCCTTAGACATTTTCTTGACTGCCAGTGATGCTGACATGGACATGTTCGATCAGATACTGCAGGAATACTGGAGCGGGGATGGATGATACCTGTGTGGAACCAGCCATCGACCAAAACTTCGTTTGTTAGGTCCTCTCGCTTGTAGTACCCTGAGAACAAGGTGTCCCCTCGGATGCAAATTTCACCACGAGGCGTTTCGCTTGACAGTGCATCATAACCCATCTCAGGGACAGACTCCAGGCGTACTTCGACGTATGGGACTGGAGGGCCAACAGTTCCCAGCATGGACATATTGTTCGGCAGGGAAACGAAGGACCCAGCACAGGTTTCCGTGAGTCCTAGAGAGGGGAAAAAGGATAGGCGATTAAGATTATCAGACATTTTGGGAGACTGCTCAAGGTTGTTCTTTTTTGTCAATTTGGAACTGTATATTTCGATGTTGATGAGGATACCGTATCCTTGAAGGACATGGGAGCATGTCACCACACGCAGATACTCCTCAACATGTCTAGATAGGGGAGCTGCGCCAGATAGAATCAATCGAACCCTTCCACCTAGTCCCCGTTTCACCTACAGAATACAAAAGAACAAATCAAATCAGTAAATAAGTAGCGATAAGCGATAAACTGACTTCTGAAATCATAACTTCTCGCCATTTCATTGTACCTTGGTGAAGACCAGTTTATCAAAAACTGCAGCAGCCTCTTCATGCTTGCTTCCCTTCAACATATTGCCTTGTTTGCTGCACAATCATTTGCAGTAAAAGTTAAGAGTTTGATCACTATATTAACTAAGATGTACCTTGGTGCATATAAGAAAAAAAACAGCATTACTATTTGTAAGCAACATTGAACAAGGTTTTCTTCAGGAATCCACCAGCTGTAATTTTATCTTGCAATCCTGAGTCAGAGATAGAACATCAGTATCTGGATTAAGGTTTGAATAAGTATTTCAATATTGCTGCTAGAATGTATGGTAAAAAAGAATATTTAATCAAATTTACCTCCATAAATTCTGTCCAGAACACGTGGAACAGCACAAAATACTGTTGGTTTGAGTTCTCCAATGTCTTCAACCAAGAGTTTCACATCCTGAAGCAGAATTCTTATTGATCAAATCGCGCTAATAAAAAAGGTAGCGAGTAATAGTATAGAACATGTATTTTGTATCCTTACCCCACGCCAAAATCCGATTGAAGCACCATGGCGAATGAATACCTCCTCAATCACCCGGTCAAAGATATGAGCAAGTGGAAGATAGGAAATGTAAACATCATCCCCGCCAAGCTGATAGAACAAAATAAGATTATTTTTGTAAAAGGAAGAGACAATGCATTGGGATAGAAAACACAGAAGCAAAATATGAATGGTCTACCTGCTCGTTTGAATTGTTAAGGAACTCATCTACTGCTGAAACAATAGTAACAATGCTCTTGTTCGAGATTAGCACTCCCTTGGGATCACCAGTTGTCCCACTGGTGTACATTATTGTGCATATGTCATCCTTTTCCTTGGGTGTAAGTTCAAACTTCTCTTCACCTCCCTGTTGTTAGAACAGAAAAGATTAATCTTTCTAACTAATATATCAAGTCATATTTCCCACAATGATGTCCCAAAAAATGTATAAGTTTGAAACGGAAAACGTGCCTTAACACATTAGTAGTATTCTTGTAACTAAGCATTTATTCATTCCATATGTGATTTTGTCAGGAAGGGAGAACCTTACCAATTGCAGAAACTCTTCCCATGAGTAGATGGACAAGCCATTCTGTTCAACTTTTTCCTTGTGCCCGGGATCAACCTTACCGAAGCTAACAATTGCTTTAATCAAAATGAAAATGAATGACTATCAGTAAGTCATATCCACTACATTATAGCTTATCCACACATCCAGGAAATTTCTCAAACTTACTCTTCAAATATTTGGTCGCATTGGGAAATGTCTTGAGCATCTGAAAAGAACAATGAATTATTTGAAACGCCCAAACAAACAAGCTGGTAACAAGGTATTCTCGCTAGATCAGGCAAGTTAGATGTACACTATGCTGTGGATTATTCTAATAAATCATCAATGTACTATTTTGTTATCTTTTTGGATATAAGGAAAATGCAAATAACGATTTTAGACTGCTGTAACATTCAAATGTTGTATGAGAAAAACTTATAGGTTTGAAATAGGTGATAAAATAATGTCTTGTTTTTGTAATAACAATTTATAAGTTGCTTTAAATTCTATACATATATGCTGACAAGGGTGGAGATATTATCAAAAGGTTCCAATAAAGAAGCATACCTCTCCAATCTTCTTTTCCTCAACAAAAGCAATTTGTACCTCTGCATGGCACAATACAAATTCTACTGCTCCAGCACCTACAGCCATAAAAGTTGACGGTAGATGCAGTGGACCATTGTTATTAGCTTACCCAAACAGGACCTTTACATGTGTGCGTGTGTGACTGTACACATGTTGTGATTTGACAATTGCTTTGTGAACATGATAATTCTGAACAATTTTTATTGCTCTAAAGAAACCAAAAAAAAAAAAACTTACCAAGCGTGTCATACAGTGGAACACAGTAAATGCCATGGGCATTGCAGGCCTGAACAGTAAAGCAATGGAGTGCATAAGCAACAAGTAAAAGGGTGATAGCATTGTGAAAGTTGTGGTATGGTCAATAACCGAAAAGATGCAGAAATATATTCGTAAAAGACAGTAGAATTCTGGCGTCCACATCCATAGAAATTTACACAAACTTTTCCAGGGGCGTGTTTTCCCCAAAAGGACCAAACGATTGACAAAGTAAAAAACCATGTACTAATGAAGAATTTTACTTTCCAATAAATTCCAGCACGTTATGAAAAGTTAAAATGCTCTGGCCATCTTTTTCTTTGGTGGAACAAGAAAGCTGTATCAGTAGGACTTGTAGTTATGAGGCTAACAGTCTTTTCTTTTATTCAGCATTTGATGATTACACAGTACCATTCTATGTTTCTAGTTGGGTTCCGGATACTGCTACTATAACAAGTGCACCTGCATACTGATGACCCACTCAGGAGAATTGGCTCCATAGATGCCGCA